>CP092866.1:33152950-33195834 GCA_030710605.1 Cordylochernes scorpioides | reverse complement strand
TTTTTATTTCAAAAAATAAATAATACTCGCATACATAATATCTGCGTATGGAACTAAAGGACCACAGCTTCACATCCAAAGAGCCGCATGTGGCGTGCGAGCCGCAGGTTGCCGACCCCTGCCCTAGATGCTTTATTGATTTTATTAGATTACAAGTCAAGGGAAGTACGTTTATTACCAGCTTTGGTATTATTATTATTGACAATTATGTGTTTAAACAAGTAACAAAGAGATGGACATCCATAAAAGGTTAATAAAATAAGTTAAATGTGTTTATTCAGCAATACTGATTAGCTAATGGATACATGTGTTGTAAGATGCAGAGAAAGGGGATGCTGAACGTTCCTGGCAGCTTCGATGTCCGAGGACGGCACCAGGGGACATGTGATGGGGTTCGATAGCCCCCTGATCCAGAGGAGTACGTGGAGTTTCTTCCGTGCTGGGGTTCGCTAGCCCCCTGATCCAGAGGAGTCGGTGGAGGTTCTTCCTTGCTGGGGTTCGCTAGCCCCCTGATCCAGAGGAATACGTGGAGTTTCTTCCCTGCTGGGGTTCGCTAGTCCCGTGATCCAGAGGAGTCCGTGGAGGTTCTCCCTGCTGGGGTTCGCTAGCCCCCTAATCCAGAGGAGTCCATGGAGGTTCTTCCCTGCTGGGGTTCGCTAGCCCCCTGATCCAAAGTAGTCGGTGTAGGTTCTTCCCTACTAGGGTTCGCTAGCCCCCTGATTCAGAGGAGTCCATGGAGGTTATTCCCTGCTGGGGTTCGCTAGCCCCCTGTCCCAGAAGAGTTTGCTGAGTTTCTTTCCTGCTGGGGTTCGCTAGCCCCCTGATCCAGAGGAGTTGGTGGAGGTTCTTCCCTGCTGGGGTTCGCTAACCCCCTGATCCAGAGGAGTCCATGGAGGTTCTTCCCTGCTGGGGTTTGCTAGCTCCCTGATCCAGAGGAATCCGTG
The DNA here is from genome assembly GCA_030710605.1 of Cordylochernes scorpioides. Taxonomy (NCBI): domain Eukaryota; kingdom Metazoa; phylum Arthropoda; class Arachnida; order Pseudoscorpiones; family Chernetidae; genus Cordylochernes; species Cordylochernes scorpioides. Next base: position 33,194,890 of record CP092866.1, on the reverse strand, counting down.
GAGGTTCTTCCCTGCTGGGGTTCGCTAGCCCCCTGATCCAGATGAGTACGTGGAGGTTCTTTCCTCCTGGGGTTCGCTAGCCCCCTGATCCAGAGGAATCCGTGGATGTTCTTCCCTGCTGGGGTTCGCTAGCCCCTGATCCAGAGGAGTACGTGGAGGTTCTTTCCTGCTGGGGTTCGCTAGCCCCCTGATCCAGAGGAGTACGTGGAGGTTCTTCCCTACTGGGGTTCGCTAGCCCCCTGATCCAGAGGAATCCGTGGAGGTTCTTCCCTCCTGAAATTCGCTAGCCCCCTGATCCAGAGAAGTACGTGGAGGTTATCCCCTGCTGGGGTTCGCTAGCCCCCTGATCCAGAGGAGTCCGTGGAGGTTATTCCCTGCTGGGGTTCGCTAGCCCCCTGATTCTGAGGAGTCCGTCGAGGTTCTTCCTTGCTGGGGTTCGCTAGCCCCCTGATCCAGAGGAGTACGTGGAGGTTCTTCCCTGCTGGGGTTCGCTAGCCCCCTGATCCAGAGGAATCCGTGGAGGTTCTTCCCTGCTGGGGTTCGCTAGCCCCCTGATCCAGATGAGTACGTGGAGGTTCTTTCCTCCTGGGGTTCGCTAGCCCCCTGATCCAGAGGAATCCGTGGATGTTCTTCCCTGCTGGGGTTCGCTAGCCCCCTGATCCAGAGGAGTACGTGGAGGTTATCCCCTGCTGGGGTTCGCTAGCCCCCTGATCCAGAGGAGTCCGTGGAGGTTCTTCCCTGCTGGGGTTCGCTAGCCCCCTGATTCTGAGGAGTCCGTCGAGGTTCTTCCTTGCTGGGGTTCGCTAGCCCCCTGATCCAGAGGAGTACGTGGAGGTTCTTCCCTGCTAGGGTTTGCTAGCTCCCTGATCCAGAGGAATCCGTGGAGGTTCTTCCCTGCTGGGGTTCGCTAGCCCCCTGATCCAGATGAGTACGTGGAGGTTCTTTCCTCCTGGGGTTCGCTAGCCCCCTGATCCAGAGGAATCCGTGGATGTTCTTCCCTGCTGGGGTTCGCTAGCCCCCTGATCCAGAGGAGTACGTGGAGGTTCTTTCCTGCTGGGGTTCGCTAGCCCCCTGATCCAGAGGAGTACGTGGAGGTTCTTCCCTGCTGGGGTTCGCTAGCCCCCTGATCCAGAGGAATCCGTGGAGGTTCTTCCCTCCTGAAATTCGCTAGCCCCCTGATCCAGAGGAGTTAGTGGAGGTTATCCCCTGCTGGGGTTCGCTAGCCCCCTGATCCAGAGGAGTCCGTGGAGGTTCTTCCTTGCTGGGGTTCGCTAGCCCCCTGATTCTGAGGAGTCCGTCGAGGTTCTTCCTTGCTGGGGTTCGCTAGCCCCCTGATCCAGAGGAGTACGTGGAGGTTCTTCCCTGCTGGGGTTCGCTAGCCCCCTGATCCAGAGGAGTACGTGAAGGTTCTTCCCTGCTGGGGTTCGCTAGCCCCTCGATCCAGAGGAATCCGTGGAGGTTCTTCCCTCCTGAAATTCGCTAGCTTCTTGATCCAGAGGAGTCCGTGGAGGTTCTTCCCTGCAGGAGTTCGCTAGCCCCCTGATCCAGAGGAGTACGTGGAGGTTCTTCCATGCTGGGGTTCGCTAACCCTTGATCCAGAGGAATCCGTGAAGGTTCTTCCCTGCTGGGGTTCACTAGCCCCCTGATCCAGAGGAGTCCGTGGAGGTTCTTCCCTCCTGAAATTCGCTAGCCCCCTGATCCAGAGGAGTACGTGGAGGTTATCCCCTGCTGGGGTTCGCTAGCCCCCTGATCCAGAGGAGTCCGTGGAGGTTCTACCCTGCTGGGGTTCGCTAGCCCCCTGATCCAGAGGAGTCCGTGGAGGTTATCCCCTGCTGGGGTTCGCTAGCCCCCTGATCCAGAGGAGTCCGTGGAGGTTCTTCCCTGCTGGGGTTCGCTAGCCCCCTGATCCAGAGGAGTCCGTGGAGAATTTTCCCTGCTGGGGTTCGCTATCCCTATGATTCAGAGGAGTCCGAGGAATCTATTGATAGGGAATAATGTAATTGTTTAAAAATAATGATATCTTTTCCCTCTCATACCAACTAGAGATATTAAACTCGAGGCTTTATAATTATAAAATGAACACACACAAAAACGCTAATTAAATCTCTTTTACTAATAATATATTTTTTTCAGTATCAATTTTATTAAAATTAATTTTGTGAATGAAATATTTTTATTTTCATCTGAGATTAAAGTTGAGATCAACGATTAGAAAGTTTTATAAATGTATTTTAAATTTAAAACTTACAAGTTATCTTTGTAGAAGTGTGTGAAATAATTACCAACACATTCCTTTTTTTTTAAAGCAAATGATTAACCATTTGATTCCAAGAACCTAACCATCACACGATGTCTTAAATTATATATCATTTTGTTTTCTTTTTTAAATATTTCTATTTTCAATTTTTAATGAAAAATATTGAGGTAAGAAACACACCCTTTGTATTAAAAAATGCGCAAATGCAATAACCTCTCTGTAAATCATTGAAATAATTTTCCAGTTTACCTGCCATAGGGGTATTTGGGCATGAATAACAATGTATCAGTGTCTATAGGTTATACTTATGTCCATAGGTTCACTAAACACTCCTAAGCTGTCTTCAATAGAAAATGCAGGGTATATCCCAAGACAATTTCAATACAATAGTAGAGCGGTCTGGAGATTAATTTGGCGAAACCGCTGAGAGGGATTACTACTGATGAGACAAGACTTTTCATTCAATAACTTATATCATTGCTACACATCATCAATAGGGTCAAAATCGGAGTATCTTTATTTTTCTTATGTAGTCTATCTCTCTCATGTGTTTCTATTCACATGTGTTGTGTGTTGTGTTGATGTGTGTTCAGGGATGGGAATCGAACCCACAGTGTTCTGCTTACCGGGAAGATGCCATGTCCACTATGCTACCATGTGTTGATGTGTGTGTTTTCATGTAATATAGAAATTTTATATAATACTTTCATTATAACAAAATTTGAAGGTAATGTTTAGTGTAATGAAGATAATTATTTATTCAGTGAATCCAGGTTCCTGGAGCATACAAATGTTGTCATATACCCCGGCTGTTCTGTCAAACAAAGTCTTCTTTTCTTCCGATTGAAGAGTTATGAAGTTCCAATGTATGAGGTGGCGGCAAGCAAATCTATTAATTGATTGATTCTCAGAGATTTCTAAGCTTAAATTAGTGATTCCTAGGAAGGCGGCCGTCTGGAATCTTTGGTGGTGGACAGTTGAAGAGATGTCCATGTTTTAGTCTTCATCTATGCAATATGGGTCTTCTTTCCATACCTTTACATAGTCTCCCTGACTATAACCATGGCTTGTCAGAATTGTTATTGCGTAAATCCATGTTTAATATTTTAAAGCATTGAGAACAGTAATAGAGATTTTTATACAAATCAGGTTTTTAGGGGGTACAACTACCATATATTTTACGATATATATAGTTACAATTTCTATAAATAGATTTTTGAAACATTAATTGTAATTTGAATATAATTTATAAATATATTTAAATCATATAGAATTGAGCCTCCCTCTTTCTCTCCCTGTGAAAGATACCTAATTTCAGAATCAAAGTGTTCTTTACACAATGACAATTGAAATAATTTTATTGACATCTTGGCAATACATGCAAAAGTGCACAGTCTGCACTATTTTAAAAAGATAATTATATATTTACATAAAACTATATTGTCATAACCATAAATGTACATAGCTTGTAACTGTAAATAATACATCAGCAGCTCGGCGAATATTATGTACCTAAGTCCCGATAGATGGCGCGCTGTCAGATCGGCAAGTGTTATGTACCTGAGCGCCGATAGATGGCGGGCGCGCTAGGCAGGAAGTTTGTAAAAAATAGCCGCCATCTTAAGAGGTGTAGCCGATCGCCAGCCGTTTGGGTCTTTGACATTACTTCCTTAATTTATAATTATTTTAATCCATTAAACTTAGTTTATCTCTTCTCCTTTTTATCCCTCAAACCATTTAACTATTTAAAGTCATCTAATAAATCATTATTTTAATCGACCTAAACGATATGTCAATACTGTGACAATATGTACAATGACCCGAAGATCCAGGCCCGCAGGTCAGGGGTCGCCCGAGGACATTGAAGACTTCGATGATGAGGGGCCTGTGTGTGTGTGTGTGTGTGTGACAATTGACAATTAAAAAATATTTATTGTCATCTTAGACAATATTACATATTTCCAATCACAGGGAGAGAAAAAGAAAATATACAGAAATGAAACATATTTTACAAGATGGTGATGGGAGATGGAGGAAGAAAACCTCGGCGCTGGAGGGTCCTGGACCAGGCGATGAGCGGGTCTTCCACTGCTTCTCCGAGCCCAACCTGTACAAAGTAGCGATAAATTCGCAACTTTGCCGATGCCAGGATGGAAAGGGCGTCGTCCTCAAGGCCGGACCCGCCGAAGATCCAAGCCTGCAGGTCAGGGGGCCGCCCTATGATGTTGAAGGCCTCTCTGATGAGCGGCCTGATGGAGCGGCAGCACCAGTAACGGTGGCCGAGGGAGCGGTCGATGGACCCGCAGGCAGGACAGGAGGGGCCGACCGAGGCAGGATGGGCCGGATGGGGCAGGGCGTGGAGGGCTAGCTTGAGAGCTGCGTCGGCCTCGTGACCCGAATAGGCGCAGCGCCGCAGCGAGGCCCAGTCGATCCTGGATGGTGGATTGATGGTGGGCGTCCATCTCGCCAGGAATCTGGAGATGGGCGTGGCGGCGAGGCGCGGACGATCCAGGGCCCGTCGGACCGAGCGCGTCGTGAGGCCGTTGAGGAACGGCGTAGCCGTCCCACGCAGCACCACGGCCGCAGCAAGGGAACTGGATGAAGGCGTGGACTCCGCCCCGAAGCCCACGGCGTTCTCGGAGGTCAGCCTCCGACAGAAGGCGCCCAGGGCCGTGGCGTCAGCCAGGACCGAGCGCGTAGGGCGGGCGATGAGGTTTTCCTCCTCGATCAGGTCCCGGACTCGGGATCCGCTCCAGCGGGCGGGGGCCAGGAGGTCGGGAGGGCGGAGGAACCGGCAGCCGCCGATGATGGGGAGGTCCAGCAGCTGAGCCGTGGGGAGCGCCCGGTGGTTGAGGCTCAGGATGTTGGAGGCCTCCTCCCAGAGCTTCAGCAGCCGTAGACGGCGGGGCTGGAGACGGGTGCCGTCCGGTGGAGGGTGGATCCAGGCCTCACCGCTTTCTACCAGCCAGCTGAAAGCATTTCTGCCTCCGCGGAGCGCGACCTGCACCCCCTTGAGGCAGGCGAGCTGGAGCTGGGTCGCGAGGTCGAGGAGGCCGAGGCCTCCGATGGCAACTGGCCTCGCCATGACATCGGCGGGAAGCCACGCCGTGTGGTCCTGTCCCCAGACGAATCTCGCCAGTCGGGCCTGCAGCTTGGCGATGGTTGGGGGTGATGGTAGGTAGCCATGCAGGTGGTGCTGGATGACAGAGCCCACCAGCGTGTTCGCCGCTCTTGCTCGCCCGACGAGGGAGAGGCCGCGGGTGAAGGGCGTCCATTTGCGGCATGCATTCTCCAGGAGGGCCAGGAGATGCTGCTCCCGGTGGGCGACGGTGCTCCTGGGGGCGATGTCGAGCCCGAGGACCCTGATGGAGGTGGTCGACCAGGAGGCGCCGAGAGGGGAGTCGCCGCGGTTGCGCCAGGCGCCGCACCAGAGGCCAGCGCTCTTCCGGAGGTTCACGCCAACTCCGGAGGCCTGCTTGTATTCTTCGAAGACGGTCGCCACCCGTTCGAAGTCTCCGTCGCGATGAAATAGGAGGACGATGTCGTCGGCGTAAGCGATGACATTGCCCACGCCGAGGGTCAACTCCAGGCGACGTAGCAGCGGCCCCGTGGCGATGCTGAAGAGTGCGGCGCTTACGGCGCAACCCTGCCTGAGGCCGTTGAGAAGGGGGAAGGCTGTTGTATGAAAGCCTCCGGCCCGGATGGTGGCGTCCGCCCCGGCGTAGAGGATGTTGATCCAGGCCATGAAAGCCGGCGGGAGGCGGAGGGATGTTAGCAGGGACTCCAGGAAGCCGCGGTCCAATGAGTCAAAGGCGGACTCTAGGTCGACGCCCATGACGGCCAGCGGCGAGCCCAGGGCGGTGGCCTCCTCGATGGCGTCCGTCACCATGGCGATGTTCCATGACGGGGACCTCCCGGGGACGGCGTAGGTCTGGCATTCCGACACAAGGGTCCGCAGGTGGGGCTTGAGGCGCCGGTGAAGGATGGCGGTCAGGACCCTGTAGTCGGCCGAGGGCAGCGCGACAGGCCTGTAGCCATCAAGGCCGCGACCTCCGCGGGCCTTGGGCACGAGGCAGATGGAGCTGCGCCGCGTCGACGGAGGTAGTGCACCGCGGAGCCGTGAAGCCGCGAACACCCGGGCCAGAGCTTCCGCGAAGAAGTCCTCGTTGAAGGCGACGAGGAGCTCGCACGGCAAGCCGTCCCAGCCGGGGGCCTTTCCACGAGGGAGGTGCTCGATGGCGTGGGCTATCTCGCTAGGGCTGATGTCTGGCCGGTGGAGCGGGTCCTCCTCACTCAGCTCGCGGGTGGTGGTGGTGGGCGCGCTGCTGGCGATGAAGGCAGCTCCCGCAGCTGGATCGCTGGTGGGACGGGCGAAGCGGGGCTGGAAGGTCGCGAACGCCCTCCGCCGAAGCTCGGGGCCCTCGATGATGTTATCCTGCTCGTCCCTGATGACGCTGACCGGGCGTCGGAGGCGGATGGCGCGTGCTAGGTCCGGCAGCGATGGGTAGTCGGCCCGGATGGAGGAGGCCTCGAGCTGCGCCGCGATGTAACGTCTCGCCCTGTAGACGTAGCTGTCGTTGGCAGCGTGGCGTGGGTCGTGCAGGGATCTGGCCTCCGCCAGCAGCCCCGCCTTGATGGAGGTCCACCTATCCCAGAAGGTCCCGTCGTCGTCATCGTGCGCTGTGTCTTCCTCCAACTCCCGGATGTAGCCAGCCAGATGTTCGAGAGCAAGGCCCGAGCGGAGCATCGCGGCCAAGCGAGGCTGGGTGGGGGAGGAGACGGCGGTGGTGGGCGGGCCCACCTGGAGCAGCACGAGGCGGTGGTCCGAGAGGTGGTAGTGGCTGGTCGCGTAGATGGACACGCGATCCAGGACTCCAGCAGGGACGAGGATCCGGTCCAGGCGGTTGGATTCTACTTGGTCGCCGTGCATGGAGACTCTGGTGGGCAGGTGGGTGGCGTCGAACTGGGTGGCCACGTCGACCAGCGCGGCCAGGTCCAGAAGAGCGGCGAGGGCATCCGATGATGATGAGGGGCCCCGATCCCTGATGTTAAAGTCGCCGATGATCCAGCAGGCCCCCTCCTCTTCCTGTGCCGCTGTCGCCGCCAGGAGCTCCAGTTGCCGGTTTCTCTCCCGGGGTTCATGCGCCAGATGAACGGCGATGGCCGTCATCTCCTCGCCGCGGACATCTATTGTTGCCAAGGCGATGTGGCCCGGCCACAGGATACGCTGTTGTAGCACGGCGACGCCTGGTCCGAAGACGCAGGCGAGTCCGGATCCCGAGATGGCTACGGGATGGGCCAATATAACAGCGCTGTAGCCGAGGCAGAGGTCTTGGCCGCTGCCGAGATGAAAGGCGTTTGTCTCCTGGACAAACGCGATGTCCACGTGATGTTGTCTGAGGAGATGACAAAGGGCAAGGCTCCTCCCCCGAGTGGCGAGCCCTCGCGCGTTGATGCTGGCGAGACGGTAGCTCATTGTTGCCGTCCCTTATGCATCGCCCCCTTGGTCTTCTGGAGGGTCTTGCGGATGGTGTGGTTGGAGTCTGGGATCGAGGCCTTGATGGTTTCGGCCACCTGGTCGAGGGCGGCGACCTGTGCTTTTGACAGCGAGGGCGCTCGCTTCTCCATTTTTCCTTTAGAGGTGAGTAGCCGCTGTGCGTCCTCGCGGTCTATACCGGGCAGCCCGTCCCAGTCGATGGAGAGGTTGGGGAACTGCTTGAGGTGCTCCTGCAGCTGGACGAATGCGGGTTTTCCCCGGGGAGACGCGGAGGGAGTTGAGGTTAGCTCCTCCTCCGACATCTCAATGTCGAGCGGAAAGGTCTCGGGCTCGGGGGGCCGCGGGGCAGTCAGAGGAGCAGGGAGGGCGACAGGGGCGGGCTGGGCAAGATCCCTCGGTTCGGCAGGATGGTGTGCCGAGGGGGTCACTGGAGCCTCAGTTGAAGACTTCGCCGGTTGGACAGGGGACGCCGGTGTTGCGGGCGCAGGTGCCGGCTTCCTTGGTTGCTGAGGAGGAGGAGGAGGAGGGGGGCGAGGCCTTGCGTCGGTGGGAGACGCTGCTTGCCTGGGGCTGCCGTTCCCTTGCCTGGCGAGCGCTGGGCAGTTGGCTCTGCGGTGGCCGTGCTTGCCGCACTTGGAACACTTGATGCCAAAGGAGAGGAAGGCTGACAGAGTGTCTCCCTTGGACTTAATGGTCAGACGGGTGGGCAGCGACTCCAGCCTCACGCCCTCGCGGAGCAGGATGAACGCCTCCCGGCGGCCGTCGTTGAAGGTGTATTCCCCCATCTTGATCATGATGGGGGCGATGGAGGTCACGGTGCCGAAGTTGCGCAGGGGCTCCACGATGGCGCTGTCCTCGACAAAGCCGGGCAGATTAGCGATGATGATGCGCTCTGCCCTTTTTCGGTAGGGGAAGACCTTCAGGTGGGTGCCCTCGATGTCCAGGCCCACCTCCACCAGACGGCTCGCAAGGTCCTTGCCCGCGAGGCCGTTCATCCTGTTGAATTGGGTTATTTTCCTTGGCCCTCCGACCAGGTTGCCTATTGCCTGGAGGTAGTAGTAGTCCGGGATGTCAGGGCACAGCTCCACGAAGATGTAGTTCTCGTGGTTGGTAGAGTTCTGCCTCGCCTTGGCGTCGGCGATGTTGGCGCGCGTCGCCTTGATTTCCTGGGGCGGCATTGACCTCGGCCCTGTAGGTCGCTTCTGCTGCTGGGAGCCGCGCTTCTCAGCAGGCCTGCTTGGCTGCTTAGCGGCGTGGTCAGGTGACGGTGAAACAAGGCGCCTTTTCTTTCTCTTCACGACGGTGAAGCCTTCGTCAGCGTCCGCCTCCGCCATCTCGCTGTCGGCCCAGTTGAGCGAGGCCGGGCTGGCTAGAGTTGCGCTGGTCGTAGCAGCAGTCTTCGGAGCCGTGATGTCACCACGCGCGGCGGCCGGATTTACATGCAAGTCGCCTGCCGGCGAATTTGCATACTTTTGATTTTCCGAAGAAATTTCAATTATTTTCTTCATGTTTATGTCTTTTGGCGATAATTCCTCGCCTGTTGGTAGCAGGATGCTGGGCCTTTCAGGCACTTTTTCAGCACATCCTGGGCTTTCTGCCAATATCACACTTGCCAGACTAAGCGCCCTTTACACGCACTCAAAAGGCGAAAACGGCGGAGCTCGCGAAAGCGTGGCCGCACGCCTGAGTGTGTGTGTGTGTGTGTGAAATAATGATTATTGTTTATTCCCCTGGAAATATTTATTTTAGGGAAATATTCTCAAAGGTTTTGCATGTGCTACTGGCTGGTTGATATTCTATTTCGATTTATATATACATGATTGCCTGAATTTATTCATATTATATTGTAACACAGTATTTATAAATTTAATAACAGAGTATCATTTTTTATGTTTGTATTTTGCTACTCTGTAAACTTCCCTCATTGCTTATCTTTGTTTATCATTCATAGTTTGTTCTTGCCTTAAATAAATTGCTGTTTCATCCTGAAATTTGTCTTTCCTAATTTTCCACGTGGTAATACGAGGTGTGTTCAAAAAGTATCGCGACTTTTGTGTTTTTTTCAAAAATTATTTATTTATTCATGAATACTTATTTTGTCCCCTTCAAAGTAATCCCCATGAGATATTATACACTTGTGCCAACGGTTTTTCCAATCTTCGAAGCACTTCAAAAAATCATTTCTTTTTATCTTTTTCAGCTCCTCCTTCGATGCCGTCTTTATCTCGTCAAGCGTAGCGTAACGTCGTCCTTTCATGGGCCTCTTCAGTTTAGGGAACAAGAAAAAGTCACAGGGGGCCAGATCTGGGGAATACGGTGGCTGCGGCATCATTAGTGTGTTGTTTTTGGCCAAAAAGTCGCGCACAAGCAACGATGTGTGAGCAGGGGCGTTATCGTGCATGTTATCGTTATGGTGCAAAAGCCAATTTTTGTTCTTCCACAAATCCGGGCGTTTCTGGCGGATTGCTTCGCGCAAATTGCGCAAAACTTGCAGGTAATATTCCTTATTGACCGTTCTACCCTGTGTCAAGAACTCATGATGCACCACGCCCCTGCAATCGAAGAAAACTGTCAGCAAAACTTTCACATTCGACCGAACTTGGCGCGCTTTTTTCGGTCTTGGTTCGTGCGGCAGATTGACCGTTCTACCCTGTGGCAAGAACTCATGATGCACCACGCCCCTGCAATCGAGGAAAACTGTCAGCAAAACTTTCACATTCGACCGAACTTGGCGCGCCTTTTTCGGTCTTGGTTCGTGCGGTAGCTTCCATTGAGATGATTGAGCTTTGGTTTCCACGTCATAACCATAAACCCACGCTTCGTCACCAGTTATGACCCTCTGAAGCAAATTTGGGTCGTCGCGGACAGAGTTCAACATCTCATTAGCAATGTTCATGCGATGCTGTTTTTTGTCGCAATTGAGCAATTTTGGTACGAATTTCGCGGCGACCCGTCTCATGCCCAAATCATTGATAAAAATCGAATGGCACGAGCCAATCGATATGTTTAGGTCCTCAGCAACTTCTCTAACGGTGATTCGACGATTGGCCAATATCATTTTCTCGACTTCATTAATTTTTTCGTCTGTTGTTGAAGTGCTCGGGCGTCCGGCACGCTCTTCGTCTTTCACATCTTCTCGGCCTTCTGAGAACATTTTGTACCACCGATAAACGTTACTTCGGTCCAAGGTAGCTTCTCCGTATGCCACAGTCAACATTCGGAATGCATCCGCGCACTTAATTTCGTTTTTCACACAAAATTTGATACAGGTTCTTTGATCCATTTTTTTAATAGGTAAAAATCGAAGACGATCCAAAACACCTGCAAGCAAAGCAGCTGTCAACAATTAAGTGAACATTCAAAATGGCCGAGCTTGTCGGCATAAATGAGAGACATGAGTACCAACCTAAAGCCACAAAAAGATAGAAATTCGAATATATGTAACCCGCGAAAATTCAAAAGTCGCGATACCTTTTGAACACACCTCGTATATAGAGTACCAGTGTTTCCAGAGTAGTCCTCAGATCTTCTATTTTTCCTCCCTCGAACTACTTCCCACAGGTTTCTGCATCCTGGCGGCCCCACTACGCCTCGGCAAGTGCAAGCTGCGAGAACACGTCACTACGCATGCCCGAGCGTCATCCGGGACTTTCTGGCGACTGGCGTCGTAAACAACAAGGCTTGCTCCAATGGCCATTACTTCTTTTCTCTTTACATTTTTAACTTTAAATAAATTATTTTATTTTACAAAAATAATTACAATCTTATCAGCGGTCTTTCCACAAGCTACAGCAACACGCACACAACCATCCCCACAAAAAATAAAAAGAACGTTAAGTTGATATTTATTCCGATAGATGGCGCTCGGTCAACATCAACGTTCTGTTGATATTTATTCTGATAGATGGCGCTGTGCCAACATCAACGTTCTGTTGATATTTATTCTGATAGATGGCGCTGTGCCAACATCAACGTTCAGTTGATATTTATCCCGATAGATCGCGCTCGGTCAACATCAACGTTCAGTTGATATTTATTCCAGTAGATGGCGCTGTGCCAACATCAACGAACTGTTGATATTTATTCTGATAGATGGCGCTGTGCCAACATCAACGTTCAGTTGATATTTATTCCAGTAGATGGCGCTGTGCCAACATCAACGAACTGTTGATATTTATTCTGATAGATGGCGCTGTGCCAACATCAACGTTCAGTTGATATTTATTCCAGTAGATGGCGCTGGGCCAACATCAACGAACTGTTGATATTTATTCCGATAGATGGCGCTCGGTCAACATCAACGTTCAGTTGATATTTATCCCGATAGATGACGCTCGGTCAACATCAACGTTCTGTTGATATTTATTCTGATAGATGGCGCTGTGCCAACATCAACGTTCAGTTGATATTTATTCCAGTAGATGGCGCTGTGCCAACATCAACGAACTGTTGATATTTATTCTGATAGATGGCGCTGTGCCAACATCAACGTTCAGTTGATATTTATCCCGATAGATCGCGCTCGGTCAACATCAACGTTCAGTTGATATTTATTCCAGTAGATGGCGCTGTGCCAACATCAACGAACTGTTGATATTTATTCTGATAGATGGCGCTGTGCCAACATCAACGTTCAGTTGATATTTATTCCAGTAGATGGCGCTGTGCCAACATCAACGAACTGTTGATATTTATTCTGATAGATGGCGCTGTGCCAACATCAACGTTCAGTTGATATTTATTCCAGTAGATGGCGCTGTGCCAACATCAACGAACTGTTGATATTTATTCCGATAGATCGCGCTCGGTCAACATCAACGTTCAGTTGATATTTATCCCGATAGATGACGCTCGGTCAACATCAACGTTCTGTTGATATTTATTCTGATAGATGGCGCTGTGCCAACATCAACGTTCAGTTGATATTTATTCCAGTAGATGGCGCTGTGCCAACATCAACGAACTGTTGATATTTATTCTGATAGATGGCGCTGTGCCAACATCAACGTTCAGTTGATATTTATTCCAGTAGATGGCGCTGTGCCAACATCAACGAACTGTTGATATTTATTCTGATAGATGGCGCTGTGCCAACATCAACGTTCAGTTGATATTTATTCCAGTAGATGGCGCTGTGCCAACATCAACGAACTGTTGATATTTATTCTGATAGATGGCGCTGTGCCAACATCAACGTTCAGTTGATATTTATTCCAGTAGATGGCGCTGTGCCAACATCAACGAACTGTTGATATTTATTCCGATAGATCGCGCTCGGTCAACATCAACGTTCAGTTGATATTTATCCCGATAGATGACGCTCGGTCAACATCAACGTTCTGTTGATATTTATTCTGATAGATGGCGCTGTGCCAACATCAACGTTCAGTTGATATTTATTCCAGTAGATGGCGCTGTGCCAACATCAACGAACTGTTGATATTTATTCTGATAGATGGCGCTGTGCCAACATCAACGTTCAGTTGATATTTATTCCAGTAGATGGCGCTGTGCCAACATCAACGAACTGTTGATATTTATTCCGATAGATCGCGCTCGGTCAACATCAACGTTCAGTTGATATTTATCCCGATAGATGACGCTCGGTCAACATCAACGTTCTGTTGATATTTATTCTGATAGATGGCGCTGTGCCAACATCAACGTTCAGTTGATATTTATTCCAGTAGATGGCGCTGTGCCAACATCAACGAACTGTTGATATTTATTCCGATAGATGGCGCTCGGTCAACATCAACGTTCAGTTGATATTTATTCCAGTAGATGGCGCTGTGCCAACATCAACGAACTGTTGATATTTATTCCTATAGATGGCGCTCCGCCAACATCAACATTCAGTTGATATTTATTCCGATAGATGGCGCTGTGCCATCATTGCCCCAGGTTTTTTAGTGCGCTTGTTACTGCTCACCCTCCTCCTTTTTCATCCAGGCTTGGGACCGGCAAAGGCGGAGTTACTTCTAGTGTAGATACACACACTATCATCCAATAGTTTGTAGATTGTTTAAAACCGTTTGTGAAGCGTCTGTTTGTTCTCAGATAGACAAAGGTTCTGCGATATGATTGTATTGGCCTGGACAATCCTCTACAGCTGTGTGACTCCATACATCAGTGATTTCATATGTACATTATATACATGTTTGCGTGTTAGTGGTGTTTGTGAAACTATTGTCCATATTATTGGGAAATCTATACAGCCTCCACCACACATCAGCGGAGGAATCAATATCCACTTCTCAAGAGTGGATACAACATCTACCATCGCCAATCTAAGCTGCGAGAATGAATTGAAAGTCGCTTAACATCAGCGAAGGAATCAATAATCATTTCTCAAGAGTGGATACAACATCTACCATCGTCAATCTACGCTGCGAGAATGAATTGAAAGTCGCCTAACATCAGCGGAGGAATCAATATCCACTTCTCAAGAGTGGATACAACATCTACCAACGCTAATCTACGCTGCGAGAATGAATTGAAAGTCGCCTAACATCAGCGGAGGAATCAATATCCACTCTCAAGAGTGGATACAACATCTACCAACGCTAATCTAAGCTGCGAGAATGAATTGAAAGTCGCCTAACATCAGCGGAGGAATCAATATCCACTTCTCAAGAGTGGATACAACATCTACCAACGCTAATCTACGCTGCGAGAATGAATTGAAAGTCGCCTAACATCAGCGGAGGAATCAATATCCACTTCTCAAGAGTGGATACAACATCTACCATCGCCAATCTAAGCTGCGAGAATGAATTGAAAGTCGCTTAACATCAGCGAAGGAATCAATAATCATTTCTCAAGAGTGGATACAACATCTACCAACGCTAATCTAAGCTGCGATAATGAATTGAAAGTCGCCTAACATCAGCGAAGGAATCAATATCCACTCTCAAGAGTGGATACAACATCTACCATCGTCAATCTACGCTGCGAGAATGAATTGAAAGTCGCCTAACATCAGCGAAGAAATCAATATCCACCTCACAAGAGTGGATTCAACATCTAATATCGCCAATCTACGCTGCGAGAATGAATTGAAAGTCGCCTAACATCAGCGAAGAAATCAATATCCACTCTCAAGAGTGGATACAACATCTACCATCTGCAATCTCCGCTGCGAGAATGAATTGAAAGTCGCCTAACATCAGCGAAGAAATCAATATCCGCCTCTCAAGAGTGGATTCAACATCTAATATCACCAATCTACGCTGCGAGAATGAATTGAAAGTCACTTAACATCTGCGGAGGAATCAATATCCACCTCACAAGAGTGGATGCAACATCTACCATCCGCAATCTCCGCTGCGATAATGAATTGAAAGTCGCCTAACATCAGCGAAGGAATCAATATCCGCCTCTCAAGAGTGGATACAACATCTACCAACGCTAATCTACGCTGCGAGAATGAATTGAAAGTCGCCTAACATCAGCGGAGGAATCAATATCCACCTCACAAGAGTGGATACAACATCTACCATCCGCAATCTCCGCTGCGAGAATGAATTGAAAGTCTCGATTTACATCAGCGGAGGAATCAATATCCACCTCTCAAGAGGAAACGGAAGATTCCCACCAGCCAGGTGGTATACTATTCTACCTTACCCTACCCTTAACACCACACTTACGAGGGCCAACAATCCCAAATGCATACGTAGTTGGTTTTTATCTATTTATCAAGAAAATGGGTTGGCAAATATAATGGAATAAACCTACATCAACGTTTAGTCGATATTTATTCCGGAAGATGGCGCTCACTCATCTAAAAATGTTCATTTTAGCGGTCAGGATATGCATATTATTCATACCACTACCTGGTATTTTTCTCTTACTTTTTCCTATTATATTACTCGTGTATATGTAAATATGATTGGGTTTTCTTGATCCAGCGACTGTCAATAGATGGGAGAGGAATTGATCGGAGCGGCGTTCTAAACTTTTATTGATCGATTTACTCCCGGACAAATTTCTTTAAGTTTTGTCCATGAGAAACACAGAAATATTTTATAAGTGATAAAGTGCGCACCCTCTGAGGTAATGTTAAAGTCATATGTCCTTTCCTTCGGGTCGTTAAGATGAATGTCATTATCGTCCATTACACGGCGGCCGAAAGGACATCTAACTCTGTGTGCATGTGGACTGGAACTCAACTTCCCTCTTCCGATAGCTTGCTCGCTCCACAGACCCAGAACTAGGCACTGATTACTAGACTGCTGGTTCTGGCGTTAACCTCCGATGGGAGGCCTCGCGTGATGACGTAAGTCCGGCTTTCAGCGTTGTCAGTATCAGCAGGGCTGTATTCAGTCTCTAGTTCGCTCCATTCCACTTTGTTGCCAATAGAGAACTCAACGAGTACAGCGAGCTGTCGGAATGGGAAGTTGGGCTCAGCGGTGTAAGAGACTGATGGGGTAAGAGAAGTGAAACAGCCTCTAACTGTGTTATGTATCTAGATATCACATTGGAACCTTCATCGTGTCTTGTATTCATGATGTAGTCATGAATAGTCATTTATATAAAAAGCTCCTCTCCCTGACTTGTGTTTCTTCTGCTATAGCGAATTGGGAGAAGATTATCGTTGTCTTTATAGTTTATTGTTCAATAAATTGATAAAAAGTAACTCCGCCTTTGCCGGTCCCAAGCAAGGATGAAAAAGGAGGAGGGGGAGCTGTAACAAGCTCACTAAAAAACCTGGGCTCAGCTAACCCGGCTGATAGTACCCTGTAAGTGCTCCTAATCCAGGGATACAGGATGAGTCTGTACTCCATGATAGGAGCGGCTGCCCATGGCGTCTGTTCCTCATGTCAGAGGTGGCCATTTCTTTTGGAGCTAAGTCGGCCTGCCACTGAGTAGTGCTCCCAGTCTTAATGACAAAGGCAGACGCATCTACTTCATCCAGTTATGATGGATGTCAAACAGACACCATCAAGGGTCACAACTTGATACCCTAATATGATTGAGTGGAGATAAGAAAGAAGAAGATAAAGAGGGAGCAAACCTCCAAAATATTTGAGATTTTTTTTTCCGCACAAATACATATATGCGTTTTTTTATACAAATATACTGAATATATCACCTTCAATTACCTTTCAATAAACATATCAAGTGATATAAAGCCTTATCATTTTAAAAAATCAACTCGATTTGTGGAACCCTTGATTAAAGGTAGCATTCTCGCGTTGAAACCCTCAACGCTGTTTAGGTGGTTTGTAGTAGAATAAAACCAATCAGCTGACAAATAAACAGTAATTCTTATAAAATAAAAGGATTTAAAGCGCGAATGTTTCTTTTATACATAACTAGACGAATGGCCCGGGCAACGCCCGGGTTTTACCCGAGTGCGAATATATTTTAAAAACGTTTTAATTCAAATACTATTTGTTACAATTATAAATTGGGGCCATGGATGTCACTCTTGTGAAACGTCCCGTTCCAAACTGTGTGTTTTTAAAAGTGGTCGCTATAGACAGGGTGGTCTGTATAGACAGGTGGATGTATCACACAGCTGATAACAGGGTTGTCTAGAGTGGTCGCTATAGACAGGGTGGTCTGTATAGACAGGTGTATGTATCACACTGCTGATAACAGGGTTGCCTAAAGTGACCGCTATAGACAGGGTGTCTGTATAGACAGGTGAATGTAACACACTGATGATAACAGGGTTGCCTAAAGTGACCGCTATAGACAGGGTGGTCTGTATAGACAGGTGGATGTATCACACAGCTGATAACAGGGTTGTCTAGAGTGGCCGCTATAGACAGGTGTATGTATCACACAGCTGATAACAGGGTTATCTAGAATGGCCGCTATAGACAGGGTGGTCTGTATAGACAGGTGTATGTATCACACTGCTGATAACAGGGTTGTCTAGAGTGGTCGCTATAGACAGGGTGGTCTGTATAGACAGGTGTATGTATCCCACTGCTGATAACAGGGTTGCCTAAAGTGACCGCTATAGACAGGGTGGTCTGTATAGACAGGTGAATGAAACACACTGATGATAGCAGGGTTGCCGAAAGTGACCGCTATAGACAGGGTGGTCTGTATAGACAGGTGGATGTATCACACAGCTGATAACAGGGTTGTCTAGAGTGGCCGCTATAGACAGGTGTATGTATCAGACAGCTGATAACAGGGTTATCTAGAATGGCCGCTATAGACAGGGTGGTCTGTATAGACAGGTGGATGTATCACACAGCTGATAACAGGGTTTTCTAGAGTGGTCGCTATAGACAGGGTGGTCTGTATAGACAGGTGTATGTATCATACAGCTGATAACAGGGTTGTCTAGAGTGGCCGCTATAGACAGAGTGGTCTGTATAGAGAGGTGGATGTAACACACTGCTGATTACAGGGTTGCCTAAAGTGACCGCTATAGACAGGGTGGTCTGTATAGACAGGTGGATGTATCACACAGCTGATAACAGGGTTGTCTAGAATGGCCGCTATAGACAGGTGTATGTATCACACAGCTGATAACAGGGTTGTCTAGAGGGGGGCAGGAAGATCACGTGTTCGCCGGCAAGCCAATGGGCGCGCATTCTATCCGTGAGCTTCAGACAGACAAAATAAGGCAATTATATATAGAGATACGAACTTCTACTGTCCTTACTGCGATGAAAAAAATATATTGGGAGGGCTTGGCTCATCAGTGGTGAACCCTCCCAGCGGTTTCGCCAATTTAATCCACCAGACCGCTTCTCAGAGCTCTAATACTGTATTGGATCATTCTGATTTTATATGCTACACTGAAGGATGGAATCTTAGAAATGGTTTTCAAGTAAACTATGGACATAAGCTTATAGGACAGTAGCATTATATTCAAATATTTGCTTCTAGCAATGCTCTTCAGCAAACTATAAAGACAAGGTCAGTAAGGCATTAATTATTAGTAATTCTTATATACATATAAACCCATAGAAATAAGAATATAAAAGTGCTATGATATAACAAAAGGATACTCCAAAAGGTACTTGTTAGATTTCTCTTTGTAATTCAAGAAAGAGTTTTTTGTCCTATGTTCTGAGCGCGCTATTTCCTTTTTTTATATATTTGCAGATACTTCGTGGTAAATCCTTGTTTAAGAAATTTCTA
Source organism: Cordylochernes scorpioides (assembly GCA_030710605.1). Lineage (NCBI taxonomy): Eukaryota > Metazoa > Arthropoda > Arachnida > Pseudoscorpiones > Chernetidae > Cordylochernes > Cordylochernes scorpioides. Next base: position 33,176,024 of record CP092866.1, on the reverse strand, counting down.
TTCATCCAATTTATCCAGAAATCTTAATTAAGTTTTCCTGTATAGAAATTCCATATTACCATTATATATGATTAACGTTAATATATATAGATATAATAATAATAACATTGTTTATTACTGGTACCATTACTATTATTCCTAAATGTAGCTTACATTTCTGCGCTTTGGAGAATCTGTATAAGATTAAAAGGTCTTAATGAAGCTTTTTGTTGTTGTATTTTCTGGGTTGAAAAAAATTCAAAAGTCAGTGTTGATATATTTACCTCTTTATAATTCTAGCCAGATTCAGTTTCACGATATGGACGTGCCCATTCATTAATAGCATGTACAATAGAAATAGAGAAAAACTCCCTCTAGCGGGCATTTCGATATTATGATAGATTTCTCTGCCAAAATGGCCATTTTTAGTAAATAGCTGTTTTTCGGTAAAACGATATCTCTTTCTAAAGCAAATACTGACTCTGAAAATATATATTGTTCAGTGTTTTTCTGCTGTTAGCGTCCATCAAGTCCAGTTTGACTTTTGGTGACTTTATGAGAAATAATTATACAATTTGATCTGTTAATGACTATTACTCGGACCTCATTCAGTGACCTTCCAGTAACTTTCTTGATCCCTTATTACCAGCTTTCAATTAAAATAAATTAAACACAAAGAGCTATATTTCTTGTACAAGAAACTTAGCCCTAGATCAGGGGTTGGCAACCTTTTGAGTCGGTAGAGTCAAAAATTACAATTTACAAAATTTCTAAGTTTTTGGAGAGCCACAATTTTTTTTATTTCCTACAATAAATAGTACTCGCATAAATAATATTTGCGTAAGGAACTATATAAAGAACCGCAGCTTCACATCCAAAGAGCCGCATGTGACTCGCGAGCCGCAGATTGCCGACCCCTGCCCTAGATGCTTTATTGATTTTATTAAATTACAAGTCAAGGGAAGTACGTTTATTATCAGCTTTGATATTATTATTATTGACAATTATGTGTTTAAACAAGTAACAAGAGATGGACATCTATAAAAGGCTAATAAAATAAGTTAAATGTGTTTATTCAACAATACTGATGAGCGAATGGATACATGTGTTGTAAGATGCAGAGAAAGGGGATGCTAAACGTTCCTGGTAGCTTCAATGTCCGAGGACGGCAACAGGGGACATGTGATGGGGTTCGCTAGCCCCCTGTCCCAGAGGAGTCGGTGGAGTTTCTTCCTTGCTGGGGTTCGCTAGCCCCCTGATCCAGAGGAGTCTGTGGAGTTTCTTCGCTGCTGGGGTTCGCTAGCCTCCTGATCCAGAGGAGTCCGTGGAGGTTCTTCCCTGCTGGGGTTCGCTAGCCCCCTGATCCAGAGTAGTACGTGGAGGTTCTTCCCTGCTGGGGTTCGCTAGCCACCTGATCCAGAGGAGTTGGTGGAGGTTCTTCCCTGCTGGGGTTCCCTAGCCCCTTGATCCAGATTACTACGGGAAGCGACTTCAGTGTACTACGGAGAGCGACTTCAGCTTACTACGGAGAGCGACTTCAGCTTACTACGGGGAGCGACTTCGGCGTACTACGGAGAGCGACTTCGGTGTACTACGGAGAGCGACTTCAGCTTACTACGGGGAGCGACTTCGGCGTACTACGGAGAGCGACTTCGGCGTACTACGGAGAGCGACTTCAGCTTACTACGGGGAGCGACTTCGGCGTACTACGGAGAGCGACTTCGGCGTACTACGGAGAGCGACTTCGGTGTACTACGGAGAGCGACTTGGTGTACTACGGAGAGCGACTTCAGCTTACTACGGGGAGCGACTTCGGCGTACTACGGAGAGCGACTTCGGCGTACTACGGAGAGCGACTTCAGCTTACTACGGGGAGCGACTTCGGCGTACTACGGAGAGCGACTTCGGCGTACTACGGAGAGCGACTTCGGTGTACTACGGAGAGCGACTTCGGTGTACTACGGGGAGCGACTTCAGCTTACTACGGGGAGCGACTTCAGCTTACTACGGGGAGCGACTTCAGCGTACTACGGAGAGCGACTTCGGCGTACTACGGGGAGCGACTTCGGTGTACTACGGGGAGCGACTTCAGCTTACTACGGAGAGCGACTTCAGCGTACTACGGAGAGCGACTTCGGTGTACTACGGGGAGCGACTTCGGTGTACTACGGGGAGCGACTTCAGCTTACTACGGGGAGCGACTTCAGCGTACTACGGAGAAGGAACCAAGAAGGATGTTTTAAATAAAGTTTATATTTTTTCAAATATATATGTATTTATTTCAACACGAAAATTAATATGCTGAATCGTTAGAATTTTTCTATTAAAAAAACAATATTCTTTAATATAATGCTCTATTCATGGACAAATTAACAAACATGAAGGTAATTTTTATATTAAAACATATATTTCATAACATCAATTTTCCATCTTTGAAGAAGCGAGCCATAGAACTAAATATTCTCACACTGGGTTATAAATAATTAAATTAACTCAAGCGGTTCTCTCACATCAAGTCTGAGCTGTATAAGTCATGTGCAGGCTCGGGGAGTCATTGTTCAAGATTCACGATAATCAATTGAATGTTTTAATTAATATACAGAGGGTGGGCCAGGACCTTCCAAAATGCCTGTTATGAGAATTCGAAACTATTATAGACGTGAATGATTCTTTTAAAAGCGCGAAAATGTGTTGTGGGTCGGTGATGCAAAAGAACAGCCAAATAAGTGATTTTATAAATTCAGTATTATTATTAGACATAAGGATATATATGTTGACAAAAGAATAGCAACCGCACACAGCAGTAGAACAAAAGCCGGCTAAAAAGTATATACAAGATGAAGACAGACGGTTGAGGTGGGCCGTTCCCATTGGTCAGTTATCTTCAAGCAACGCCTCCAAGCGGCGCCCGCGTCCACGCTTCTCTCATCAAAATGTATCATATTAAAATATGTTATATTTTATAATTAAAATTTCATATCACAATGTGTATTTATATTTCAGCTACATGAGATAGGATTGGTGAATTTTATTTGATTCAAAATAACCCCCAGTTCCCTCCACCACGGAATTTTTTTTACATTAAAAAGCACAACTACGATGAAAAAAAAAAACGCAAAAATATATCACAATTACCAATTCTTACATAAATATTTCCATTATTGGAAAAAGAAAACACAAGATTACTTCTCTCCATGATTACAGTATAAATGTAAACAATTTGGTGTCCTAGAGAGTAAAATTAATTTTTTTAGCTATTTCATTAATACAACACAACAACAACAAAAAGCTTTATTAAGACCTTTTAGTTTTTTACAGATTCTCCAAGAAGAAATGTAGAATACATGCAGGAAAAACCGTAATAGTACCTTAATGGTAATATGATATTTATATACAGGAAAACTTAATTAAGACAATTACAAGCTAATAAATAGATTAGTCTGGGTAAATTGGAGGAAAAATAAATTTATTATGCATGGATTTACCACGGAGTCTCTGCAAATGAAGATGAAAAAAAAGTAAAAGCTACTAATCACAATCAACATTGATAATGAAATTTACATTCAAGAAAACCTAATTAAGACAATTGTAGTTATTTCATTATTTTTTTTATGTATTCGTTTTCTTCCCGTTACATTTATTCCATTTGTAGTCTTTTATTTGTACAAAAATGTTTTATATAATGCAATTTTATCCATCCCTAAAAGTTGATCATTAAACATTCTGAAAAATAATAAATAAAAAAGTCTAAATGGTATCAAATCATATTATTGTGAATTATCCCTATATACAGGGTGTACCAGGTAATTTGGGAATTTCAACAATGGTATTTTAACTGAAATTTTTTGCAAGTAAAAATTAAAATATCCGAATGAAATTTGACACAGTAGTAGATAAAAGGATATAGTTTTTATTTATTCAATGTAGTTTCCATTATTAGCTACAACAGTCTCGAGGCGAGTGCGGAATGAAGCACAGGCCTTGGCGACGATGACCTTGTCCATTTGGGTCATCACCGTGTGAACTGCTTTCTTGACAGACTGGATGGTGGTATGAGGAGCTTTGTTGACATCTCTCTCGACAACGCCCCATACATAGTAGTCGAGGGGATTGCAATCTGGAGAATTAGGGGGCCAAATATCAGGACCCCAGTGACTAGGGACGTTAAGTGTCAGCCACGATTGTGTCTTTTTTGCCTTATGGGCTGGAGCTGAGTCCTGTTGGAAGACATACTTCCTTCCTGCGGCCACCATGTCCATCCAAGGCTTCACAACGGTCTCCAGAACATTGATGTAGGTGTCAGCGTTCATCCTAAGGCCCTTCTCAAAGAAATGGGGAGGCATGACATCACCTTCACTGCTGATAACGCCAAGGACCATTACGGAGGCAGGAAATTTCGTGTGCATCACGACAGGTATCTCTGAGGGGTCTTTACAGATCCAGCGATCATTCTTGGGATTTACCTTTTGGTCCACGTCAAAGTTCTTTTCGTCAGAAAAGAACCTTAGCATGCCAAAAGAGTCGTGTTTCAGGTTGTTGAGGAGGGCAGCAGCCTTTCCTTTTCTGTTATTCTTCATATTCTCAGTCAGCAACTGACCTTTCCGAAGGGCATAAGACTTGAGACCAAGGTCCTCATGGATAGTTCTGACAATTGTCATAGAGCCAACGTCCATTTCCTTGGCTATGGCCCTCATGCTCTTCCCAGGGTTTCCATCAATCTTCTCCTTGACATTTTTGACAAATTCTTCGCCTTTTACCCTGTCCGATCGACGCGAGTGCTTTTTCCTTGTAGCTATCCCCTCTTTGTTACTGTCGGCCTCATCAAACTGCTTCTTGACACGATAAATAGTGGTTTTGGGCAACTTAAGAAAATCCACTATCTCTTTGGGGCTCCTTCCGGCGCGCAGAGCAACGATGATGGCAGCTCGATTTTCAAATTCTCGGTTACTCTTCATCACTACACTGCGCACACATGTACTGTTGCATTTTACATGAATATGGCTACGTAATGAAAAAAAAACAAGTTTTTAATCTCAAGTAGTTTTTGTTTTATGGACTGTCAAAGTTAGTCCCAATTTACCTGGTACACCCTGTATATAAAAGTCAGGTATGTATGTATGTTTGTCGGCTATACACGTCCACAATACGCAACTAATCTGACTGAGATTGTAACAGTATATAGAGTAGAATCTGTAAAAACTTATAGTGAAATTCTATCCCGAATATCTTTCAAGTTATTTGCAAATTTGCCCTATCGCTCGCAAGCAGCGCCTCTAGCGGTGAAGATGGGAGACAATATCAGCTGACCTAATGTACATGTAAAGCGTGTTCTAACAGGACATGGAGAAAAATCTGGAAGAGATTTTTTATCGCATTTTTAGCCAAGAAAAGCCAAGTTCTGGGCAAAAATAGTTGTTTTTAGTCAGAAAAGGATGATGACAATATTGATGTATCATGTTTGATTATCATGTACAAAATTATACCGGGGAAAAATTCCAAAAAGCAGAAACCACGGGTGAAGCCAGTTCATTTTTAGTGTGCAGGAACAAAATTCTTAAAAAAATAAATAAAAAAAAAACATTCATTCAAGCAGAAGACACAAAGCCAGATCACCTCTCTTTAAAAATATTGCTTCTCAGACACAAAGTTAGGAACGGGACGTTTCACAAGAGTGAAATCCACGGCACCAATTTATAATTGTAACGAATAGTATTTGAAAATCAAAATTATAGAATTTTCAAATATCGTTGTGAAAATTTACATTATTTTTATATTTTAAAAACACACAAAGTTTGGACCGGAACGTTTCACAAGAGTGACATCCACGGCGCCAATTTATAATTGTAACGAATAGTATTTGAATAAAAATATTTAATCGGGTAAAACCCGTGCGTGGCCGGGTCATTCGGCTAGTTATATATAAAATGAAGCTATACGTCGGAAAAGACTAGGAAAGCTAATACATGGTCTCCTTTTCCACCATGACAATGCTCGTCCACACACGGCCAAACACACAATGGAAACTTTAAGAAAACTTGGTTGGGAAGTTTTGGTACATCCTGCTTATAGTCCCGAACTTGCTCCCTGTGACTTTGACACACCTTAAAGCTGCTCTACGTGGACAAAGATTCTCGAAGAATTTGGAGGTGGAAAAGTTTTTCAAAGATTGGTGTAGGGAACAACCGCAACTCTTCTTTTCTCAGGGATTTGACAAGCTAGTTAAAATATGGAATATATGTATTAAAAAATACGGTAATTATGTAGATTTTTTGTTGTTGTTAAGTAAGTTTATACTTCTTCATATTTTTCATGTGACCACTTTCCTTAAACTTATTGACTCGTCCTCCTACATACCAGGAACTTGGGCTTATTTTAGATGTGTTTTAATGTACAAATGTGTATTCAAAACGTGTGTGGTGTGTTTTTATTAAATTATTCATTTAATTTTTTTCTTACAAACCCCACGTTGTGAATTGATGGAAGAGTGGCCGTCAGCCATGACCCAGGATCGAATTCTGCATTTTTTTCTTAAAAATTGCGTCAAAGTCCCAGATTCTTTGTCCAACCCCACCAGTGAGTGCAAGTAGCCAAACAGGGCTACGACAAACTTTAAGTACAAGGGTCGAATTACTTTCCACATGACTGTTGTGATATGTAAATAACCTATGTTAAGTGTTATAATTGTTACCTATTGTTAACTATGCAAAATTATTCCATTTGTCAATTGTTTAAAAAAAAAAAAACTTATGTAAATTATTTCCTTTTTATCTCTATCTTGTATATAAGAAGATTGCTAGATTGAATAAACATTCAGTTCAACTTGTAAGTCGTAGCGAGTTTGTTCAGACAACTCATACACATTACAACATGGCGCAGTCGACAAAAGTATCGAATTAAAACAGATTAATTCAACAGTGAGTAGAATGGAAGGAATCAAGCCGCCGGCGGAATTTGTCCCGTACAGCAACGAAAAAAAATGGGAAACCTGGAGAGAGTCGTTTGAAATTTTTGCAATAGCGGTAAATTTAGAAAGCATGCCGCTGGTGCGTCAGCGAGCAATCTTGAAGCATATTGCTGGTGAGAAAACAGTGATGATATACAAAACATTTCACATAAGTGAAAATGATACCTACCCAAATGTAAAGGAAATGTTTGATATGTTTACGAACCATTTTAAGCCCTTCAAAAATACGATTCAAAGGAGAAATGCATTTTTTACCTGTGTACAAAAGGAAAGGCAGGGAATCATGGAATTTGTCACAGAATTAAAGCATCTGGCACAAGAATGTGAATTCGAGAATTTAACAGAATCTCTCATAAGGGATCGCCTTATAATTGGAATACTTGACCGAGAAGTGAAGAGAAAATTGTTAGAAGATCCACAGTTGACACTACCAAGGGCAATTTCGATAGCTATGATCTCCGAGTCAACATGTTCACAAGTAGCATCGTTGAATGAGCAAAAAATGATTGAAAAAATTGAAAAACGTAATTGGGTGAAAGATACAATTCGAATGGAAAATGCAGAAGCAGGACCAAGCGGTAAAAACCCGAGAAGAGAAAGAATAATAGAACCATGTAAGTGGTGTGGACAACGACACAAGTATGGAAAGTGTCCAGCATATGGGAAGAAATGTAATGCATGCGGAAAAACCAATCATTTCTCAGTAGTTTGCCGAACAAAACGTATAAGAAATCTCTTAGCGGAAAGTGAAGCTGAAGAATCCTGTGACCAGATAAATCTAAATGAAGTTGCTGTAAAGACTGTTCGGTCGGCAAGTGGTCCGCGATAATAATAATTAATGGCAAGAAGACCACGGTACATTTGGACACTGGCGCACAGATAAATGTGCTTCCTCATAAAGTAATAAACCAATGGCCATCAAGACCAGATTTCAGACCCACGTCATTAAAGGCGTTCGCATATGGAAATACAGAATTGCCTATCGTCGGCAAATGCAATGTGCTATGCCAATATGGTGAAAAGAAAGGAATGTTTGAATTTATCGTAGCCGATGTAGAAGCGCAGACACTTATCACGGGCGATACTTGCGAGAAGCTTGAAATATTGAGGCGAATTAATCATATAAACACGGATGAAATGAAATTGTGTTCTGAAACTCAAAAAATCCTCGAACAATACCACGAAGTATTTCAAGGAGTAGGATTAATCAACTCGGAATGTAAGATTTACACAAAGCCTGAATATTCTCCTGTGCAAGTCCCTCCCAGGCGCATCCCAACAAGCCTCGGAGCCGAAGTTCAGTCTGAATTGGAAAAGATGGTGAAGCAAGGAATCGTAACAAAAATATATCATGAAACAGAGTGGTCTCATCCTATGGTCGTTGTAAAAAAAAATCTGGTCAAATCAGAATATGCCTGGATCCTCGGAAATTAAATGAGGCTCTTGTGGGAAGACATTTCCAGACTCCGGCTCCAGCTGAACTATTGCACGAGATACCCAAAGCTAAGTATTATACCGTGTTAAACGTGAAATCAGCCTATTGGCATATTCCGGTTGCAAAGGAATGCAGAGATCTGTTGGTGATGACCACGCCATTTGGCAAATTCAGATATAACCGATTGCCATTTGGTTTGAAAATATCGTCACAAATTTTTGTTAAGAAAATGACGAATATCTTTAGGGATAGCTTTCAAAATATTACATATGTAGACGAATTGCTGATATATGCGGATACCATTCAAGAGCACAATAAAAAATTAAAGGGAATTCTAGAAAAAGCAAAAGAAAAAAATATCAAATTTGATTTAACAAAGGCTCAAATATGTCTAACGAAGGTTCGTTTCTTGGGCCATTTGATATCACAAAATGGAATTGATCCAGAGCCAAATAAGATTGATAAATTAATTACCTTTAAAAGGCCAGAGGATAAAAAGTCGCTGCAAAGAATCATGGGTCTTTATAATTACTTGGGAAAATTCATTCCAAATTTGGCTGCGTCCACATCCAATATAAGAGGAATATTAAGAAAGAATGTTGTCTGGCATTGGGGGCCTAAACAGGATGGGGAATTCGATCATATTAAGGAATGCGTGAGGAATGCTCCTTCGTTGGCACATTTTGACAAAAGCAAGATGCTGATTTTGCAGTGTGATGCCAGCAAAGATGCAATGGGAGCTGCTCTGCTACAGGAAGATCGACCTCTAGCATTCGCATCCGCGTCATTTAGCGACTCGCAGAAACAGTACTCTCAGATTGAGAAGGAGTTACTGAGTGTTTATTATGGATGCAAAAAGTTCGAATATCTATTGTCAGGACACACTTTCGTTGTCCAGACGGATCACCAGCCTTTATTGCCTCTAGTCAAAAAACCGCTGAGTGATATATCTCCGCGTCTACAAAGATTAGTAATGAAGCTTATAGCATTTGACTTCAAATTGCAGTACAAACCAGGAAAATACTTGATTGTGGCTGATACCCTATCCAGGGATACTCACCCCATGGACGAACTACCAACGCCTTTTCTTGAAGACAAAAGAATGGTCAAGATGGTACGTGTTAATATCTCGGACGAAAAACTGGTAGCGATGCAGAAAGATACCCGAGAGGATCCTGCTTTGGTTAAAGTAATCGATTATGTGATTGAGGGATGGCCTATATGCAAAAAAGACGTCGATGAAGATGCCAAAGTATTTTTCGATTTCAGACACCGTTTATATTTATGGAATGATCTATTATGTATAGGATCGGCCATAGTGATTCCGAAGACACAAAGGAATAATATGCTTAATTTTTTGCACCAATCGCACCAAGGGATATCTGCAATTCAGGGTTTGGCGCGAGAATCTTTATTTTGGCCGAGAATGTCCATCGACATTGCTGAAAAAGTAAAAAATTGTGAAATTTGTCAAAAACATCAGAAATCAAAAATACGGCAGCCGTTAAAACCTTTCCCAGTTCCAGATTATCCATGGCAGACAGTATCATTGGACATATTTTATATTCAGAAAAAGCCCCATTTGTTAGTGGTCGACAGATGTAGTGGCTACCCGGAGGTATTTACATTGGACCCACCTACGGCGATTAATGTAAAAAATAAATTGAGAGAAACATTTGCACGATTCTGGATTCCGGAAACCATGATGTCCGACAATGGACCACCGTTTCGCTCAGAGATTATGACTGACTTCTGTATAAGATGGGGTATAAAACAGCTATTTTCAAGTCCACACCTTCATAGATCTAATGGTCTGGCCGAGAGAAACATTCAAACAATAAAAAATCAACTAATTAAATGTAGAGATGAAGGGTCCGACCCATATCTGGCTATTCTGGCATATAGGAATACACCAAAAAATGACCTACCGTCACCCGCACAGCTATGTTTATCGAGGAGCCTTCGATGTCAGATCCCCAGAATTACACCGCTATATAGACCCTATCAAACTAATTGGAGAAGTATAGAGAATGCCAAAAGAAAAAGACAGAGCTCAATGAAAGAGCAATATGACAGAAATAGTAAAAGCTATCCCAAGGTCAATGTAGGAGAGGATGCATGGTGTCAAATACATCCAAGGGAGACATGGACACCGGTGAAGATTTCAGCGCAGGCTGATTCTCCTCAGAGCTTTGAAGTTGTGACACCATCGGGAAATAGGTTGATAAGAAATCAACAATTTATTAGGCCAAGGGATGGAGGCTACGAAAAAAGCCAGTTGTCTTCAGAACCAATTACCGCCTCCCCAGAAGCTCAACATCCGCAGTGCGACAGTCCAACGATGGGCGAGTCATCCACAGCCCCGATACAGCGGTCAAGTGAAGAGACCAATATTGACCAGAGGGAAGGCGCGACTACATCCGCTGGGATTTCACCAGAACCATCCGGAAGGCCCCGGTTTTCAAGGTTTGGAAGAGAGTTAAGAAAACCACAAAGATTTTGTTTTTAAGCAGAAGGGAGGCATGTCAACCGCCTTTTGATTTGCCTGATCTGATTGTTGATGGTTGTCTAGATTCGTGACATTCTTTAATTTTTGTAGCAGAGGGGAAACATGTTGTGATATGTAAATAACCTATGTTAAGTGTTATAATTGTTACCTATTGTTAACTATGCAAAATTATTCCATTTGTCAATTGTTTAAAAAAAAAAAAAAAAAAAAACTTATGTGAATTATTTCCTTTTTATCTCTATCTTGTATATAAGAAGATTGCTAGATTGAATAAACATTCAGTTCAACTTGTAAGTCGTAGCGAGTTTGTTCAGACAACTCATACACATTACAACAATGACATGTGGTGTACTTTCAGTGTAGCAGTCGATAACTATTCACCATGATTATCATGGCCACTACTGTGTACAAATGATAATTATTAACTTTAAGCACATTAATAAACACGTTACAAATATGATGACGCCAGGAAATAAGTGAACTACTATCCGTTTTACTGTGGGGATAAACTGGCGCTGGCCCCTGATGGTCTTCACAATATTTCCCCCCATTGAAGTAAAGAATAGAGAAAAAAAACGTGTAGATTATTTTTGAAATAATATATTTTAAAAACATTTATACTCATAGAGAGAGGGATAGAGAAAACATATTATTAATGTAATATTTTTCATTGTAATTTAAATATTCAACTGTTTAAAATATCGTAGATGAAGTCTAGCATTCACATTATTTGTGAAAAATTATTTTTTATATTTCATTTTAAAAATGAAAAAAACTTCGGCATACACCAATGTCATTCTGAATAACAAATCAAAACATTGGAAATCAAAACATTGAGAATAAGATATCTTAACAAACGATTAAAAATACAAGAGTGAAGCCTTCCTCGCCAAACAGGAAATACGCGTACATTGGGCTTACGTCATCAGCTTCTGGCCTCCTGCATTCACTGAAACATGCCCAGGTTCAAATCCTCTTTGAGTTTTAAATTTTTAAATCGATTTTATATTTCACAGAAAAATATATAAAATAAAATATGAAAGGAATATATTTTAAAAACATTTTAAAACTTTCTGCAGAGCAAGAATTCTATAAAAACCGCTCTTTCGATAGGATATTACAAGAATACAACGAAATAAGAAAAATGGAAGAAACGATATGGTTATATGGTTGAAGTCGAGGCCGAATGCCATAGAAATATGTGTTGTAGGTTGACGACAGAGAAAAGGCTCGTTAAACACCATTCTGGCCAGATGTCGAGAAGTGACGGGTATATAAGGAATGGCGAAGCTAGTTGGTTGGATGGTCCGGATAGGCGGTGGGGAGAGGCTTGTTCGCTGCGTGGAGGACTGTGGGGGCATACATGGTAGAGATCAGGGTCAGCTAGAGCCAAATTAAAACTCTAATCATGACTATTGTGCTCTAAATCATAAATCACTAAATCAATTAAATCAATACTGCGAATTTTCCCCTGTGTCTCAAAAGTACTCTGCCCTGGGTTCGGTGCTCCGAACTCTGCTAGCTTCTGCTAGTACTGTAAGGTCCACCCAACTTAGGCAACCGCAGTTCCAGCATTCGCTGGTCACGCAGTGGACAACTCCCTCTTCTCTCCGCCTGACCATCCTTTTTTTAAAAAATATGAATATAAGTATTATATATAGTGTACACACAGAGTAGACTATCCATGATCCTGCTATAGGGCACCTTTACAAAGGACAGTTTTTATTACCAAAATTACAATTTTTACTACATATTTAGCAACTCATCGGAAAAAAGGACACTTTTCATTAGAGTACATTTTTGGCCTTAAAAAATAGGTATTCTTTGCAGAGAGGTTCTACTGTATTTGAAAAATTGAATTCGGAGCATTATAAAATGCCATAACATTAAGTAAGGCAATTGCTCTGGAAGATTATTATCACGCGCACATAGAAATGCCGTACATACACGCATTGTAAACTTGCCCATATACACCCACTTGTATACACAAGCACATAGAAATGCCGTACATACACGCGTTGTACGCACGCGTATATACACCCACTTGTATACACAAGCACATAGAAATGCCGTACATACACGCGTTGTAAACTTGCCCATATACACCCACTTGTATACACAAGCACATAGAAATGCCGTACATACACGCGTTGTACACACGCGTATATACACCCACTTGTATACACAAGCACATAAAAATGCCGTACATACACGCGTTGTACACACGCGTATATACACCCACTTGTATACACAAGCACATAAAAATGCCGTACATACACGCGTTGTACACACGCGTATATACATCCACTTGTATACACAAGCACATAAAAATGCCGTACATACACGCGTTGTACACACGCGTATATACACCCACTTGTATACACAAGCACATAAAAATGCCGTACATACACGCGTTGTACACACGCGTATATACATCCACTTGTATACACAAGCACATAAAAATGCCGTACATACACGCGTTGTACACACGCGTATATACACCCACTTTTATGCACACTTACATTCACTTACACACGTTGTACACACGCACATATACACACACACTTGTATACACATGTACATTCACTTACACACGTTGTACACATGCCCATATACAACCACTTGTATACACATGTACATTTACTTACACACGTTGTACAAATGCCCATATACACCCACTTGTATACACACGTACATTCACTTACACACGTTGTACACATGCGCATATACACCCACTTTTATGCACACTTACATTCACTTACACACGTTGTACACACGCACATATACACACACACTTGTATACACATGTACATTCACTTACACACGTTGTACACATGGTCATATACACCCCTTGTATACACATGAACATTCACTTACACACGTTGTACACATGCCCATATACACCCACTTGTATACACACGTACATTCACTTACACACGTTGTACACATGCACATATAGACCCCCTTGTATACAGATGCACATTCACTTACACACGTTGTACACATGCCCATATACACCCACTTGTATACACATGTATGTGATAAGGTCCTGTCGACTTATCTGTGATGAGGTATCCTGTCGACTCTCGCTATAGCTGTGGTAACCGGGGTCAAACCAGTTGTAACCGAGAGGGACAGTCAGGGCGTGAAGAGTTTTCCAGTACCTCTCTGCACCTTGGAAGACCTTTAAAAGTTCTCACAGAGTACAGGCAGTCGTGGTCGAGGCAGAGTGGAAAGCTTGGGAATGTCCACACACAAAAACCGAAGAGACACAGTTGTAGTAGGCAAGTTCCATGAACAGATAGGAGTCGAGCTAAGAGCAAGATGGAGTTAGAAGGGTTCTTACTGTTTTACATGGTCGATGAGGTGGACCTGGCTGCAACCAACAAGTGCTCACGCCAACGGTGAAGTGACTGTGTAAGTAGGGCTAAAACCGAGGTTTTTTTTATATACCATTCCCGAGGAGGGGGGGGGGGGAGACATGTGAGAATTTGAACTTTGAACGCCTGCGGCATTCTGCACCCTTTGACCTTGATGGCAACGATTCGCCAAATTCTCTTTAGGGTTGTTGAATTTCTCTCTCGATTTTAGACGTTTTAGAACTTCTCAATCTTGCTTTAACTCAGCTCTTAATCTATTACATAGTTTTATTTATTTATCCTCAGTTTTTACAAAGTACATTACATATGGTGATGCAATGACACATGCCAATCATGCGTATAATTATTTATAGATGTGTTTCTATATACAACATGACAATCTTGTTATAAGTAGTATACAATATAGGGTTGTTGGCTTAAATTACCATAGATGAGCCCCGGGAGTGAAAGGGTTTATCCGGGTTTAAACGGGTAAAGCATCTCTAACGCAGGTAAGTAATTAAAATTATTTTAATTAATATAAATTGTGAGGTTAAAAAGGGCTATAACAAGATGTTTTGTTTAGATATATCTGAAAATTATAAAAAATAAAACTTATGTTTAATTTAAAAGTTATGATATTCATTATAAAAGAGAAATTTAGATAAAACCTTTGTTTGATTAAAAAAAAATGATGATAAAAATAAAATCATGTTCTAAGAGTTTGAGTCAAAATGTTGGCGGGCGTTGGAAAGGGTTAGGAGTTAAAGAATATACAATTGTAAGTATTACACAGGCAATCAAATACTTAGATCCAGGTGCAAATCGAGGATATAGACTTGAGCGTCTTCTTAGGCAATGTTTCACCTGTGATTCTGTATAAGTTTACAGTGCTTTGTCACAATTGTAGGGTTATTGGGTTGAAAAGTTGTTGAAGAAAAAGTTGTTCATTAATATGATTGAAAGGGGTGAAATGGAGAACCATGCTATAAGTAGAATTATTGTATCGACAGTAGGTGATCTGACTTGACTTAAAATCAAAGGTTGATTGTGGTCCGCTAGAGCTAAAAAAAATTGTGAGTTATGAACGCTTTGTGCATGCGTTGGTGATTTTGCTCTGCGGATGATTGAATTAAACTTTTGAAACGTGTTCAAGCCAGAAGTTGGGATTTTTAAATCTGGGGAACTGTGTTCAAAGAGTTTGTTGAAATTACGAAATAAAAAAAAATTGTCAAGCAGTACTATCGTTTTTCTACGTTGGTGTGAAGCACTGGCGGAGAAATAGATTGTAGTGTAAAGTACACTGAAGTAGTTAGAGAAATAGATTGTTGTATGCCCGATAGTTAATGATATTATTTGTCCTATTATAAAGGTATAAAAACAAATATAAAATGAATAAAAATATAGCAATGTGATTGTGGTTGAATAAAGTTTAAGTGAACACAATCAAACATACAATATATAAAAGTAATAATACGGAAGAATTAAAGTGATTTTTGACAACAAATAAATCTTTTGTAATACTAAAATAATATTATGAAAAATAAAAGTAAAATTGATTTTTTTAAAATAATGTTGGATTTAAAAACTTGTGATTATATAATTGAGAGGTTAAAAAATAAAATTTAAAATATATATTTTATACAAAAATAGAATATAGTTAAAGATTATTACAATGAGTAGATGAAGGTTTAGTATTTCTTCTAAAAAGAAGTTACAAATGTGGTGCGTAACTAGTTCATATCCCTTTGGTATGTCAGTCAACTAGCGGTGATTTCGTCCATTTTTACGACCGGGGTGCGATGTTTATTGTTTTTGAAGGGGGAGATATGGGGGTTGTCTACAGCGCACGTGCTTAAATTCTTTCTCTTCTAGTCTGGATCTGGTGGGTTCAAAGAAATCTTTATATTTAAGTGATAGATTTAAAGCGAACGAGGATGCGTTTCTTATAGGTTTTAATAAAGCCAAGCTTTCGGGTCAATAACCCTTCTACAGGACATCATATCTGAAGAGAATCTTGCATTATATATTCATATCCATTTTGAGAAAGATTATCATATTTACAAGAAAATTTTTCTTGTAAATATGATAATTTTTCTCAAAATGGATATGAATATATAATGCAAGATTCTCTTCAGATATGATGTCCTGTAGAAGGGTTATTGACCCGAAAGCTTGGCTTTATTAAAACTTATAAGAAACGCATCCTCGTTCGCTTTAAATCTATCACTTATATTCTTTAGAGGATTTCAACCTTCTTTAAATCTTTATATTGTGTGAAAGAGAGTAAGTAAGTAGGTAATACAGATCCAAATGGGTTGGTGTAGCGTATGTAGGTAGAATAGGTTTTTGAATTTAACGGGAAAAATATTTGGTCGCTACTTGAGGTTTGTTTTAAAACGATCGATATTAAATAAATCTGGATTTAAATGTAGGAATGGCTGGGAAGTTTGGGGCGGTATAATTCGGAATAGTTGCGTCTCGAAGATATCTGGAGTCAAATGTTTTAATTCACTGAGATATACATCTTGAGACATTCGCTGTGGGTTTTGAATAAATCGGGTTTGTGGAGGTGTAATGTACAGAACATTCTCTGTGTAATATTTTAATTTATTGACATGTATGGTGTCACTGTCTCTATTGAGAGGTTGATTGGGGAGATCTATTCGAACGACATTGGGTGAGATTATTTCAATTATTGTGTATGGTCCAGTAAAATATGGTGCTAATTTACCTGTGTCGGGATTCTATAATTTTTGACCAAAACAAGATCATTCACTTCGAAATGTGGTGCTCTGTGCTGTTTATCAAATGTTTCTTTATCTTTTTTATGTTTATTTTGGGTACGAGAACGTGTTATCTCTCTAGCTCTAGTTATTTCGGGGTATGGGTTAAGATGAGTTCTTAGATCTGGGGGGATAACATTGAACATTAAGTAGGTGGGTGGAAAACTTGTGACAGAATGGGGTGTGTTATTATACGTCTGAGTGACGCGTTTAACTAGTTGAGTCCAGGAAGCTTTCAAATTTTCTAGATAAGCTAGTCTGAGCTTGCCTGTAATGGTGGCATTTAAGCGTTCTATTAAACCGTTTGCTTGTGGGTTATTGCTTGTGGTGAGTAGGGGTTGTATACCATGTGTTATTAGATGTTTACGGAATTTTTCTGAGGTAAAAGCGGGCGCTCTGTCAGATAACAGACGCTTTGGAAATCCTTGTTGTAGTACGGTTTTGAGGGTTTGAATGTACGTTAGGGTACTGGTTTACTGGTTAAACTCTTTTTGAGAGTGGTGTAAGCTTGTTGGCAGTTTTATGGTCTATTTGAAAGATGTAGTTTTCTTGGTGTTCGTAAGTGTTGTGTTTCGACTTGTTGCGGACTTAGTACAAATGTTATTCAATGATGTCAGGTTTAGATGTGAGTAAAAGTGCGACTTTCGACGTGGACACGCTTTGGGGTGAGTTGTGTCACAGGCATGAAGGCGTCTTTGTGGCCTGTTAAGTGAGAAAAATAGTTGTGATGCGCTGTGTGAGACGAGTGAGTGAATTGAATGGAAAGGTGTCACGTGAAGTCTTTGTTTTTGGTACAGCATCTAACTTGTTTCACCATGAATAACAAATTTACTAGTCATGGGTGGTGGTTGTACAAAACACATCGAGATATTTTGGCTGTTAGTGGATGTGGCACGTTTAGTGGCGACGATATGGAGTTTGTGTGGCTCGATATTGATTTGTTGCTAAGTCGCGCGCTAATAGATGGTGGCCAATTGGAGAAAGTGATGGGGAGTGTGTTGAAGTTTGTTGAGAGAGATGTGTGGATGATTAATAATTATGCATGTAAAAGGAAAAGACGAGGGAGTGAAACTATGTTGGATTTTAAACTTGTTTTGGGGAAGGATAGTTACTTTTCTAGTTGTGATTTTGAAGATATTGTATCTTTCGATTTTTGCAATTAAAAAAAATGCGTTTCACCTATGTTTATTAAAATTTGAATATATTTTTTGAATCTTTGAATATGGTAGTGCGAAAATTATCCTTGTAAAAGGGCAATGGCGTGATAGTGACTTATAAATTGAATGGGGCGTTTACTTAAAATAGTGAACATAACAATGATTTTTGCAAGGTTTTGAGTATTTGATTAAGAAATTGGTGTTTTGATATAAAAAATTGATTTTAAGAAAAACACAAATAAATTTAGAATTATCATTCGAGTAATTTTAAAACTATTACGATTTTTTTTTCTTGTGTAAAATTGAAAGTAAAGAAAAATATATAAGTTGCTTAAAATAAAGTAAAAATTGATGAATGAGGGTGTAAAAAATTTAAAATTTGAATTTAAATGATATAAAAATGGTAAAAAAATTGATTTAAAATGATTACAGTGAAAATAAACATTAAATTTATGGAGAATCAAGTTGTGAGCATGAGGAGAAAATTACGTAGGTTTTTAAAACTTACAGTTTTGAGGATTGTTCAGTCAGGAGACTTGGTCTTTAGTTGTCGTCTTGATGACGCGGAAAACGTTCCATGTAGGGCTTGTAGAAGCTTGTAGTTTCTGTTTGGCGACAGCGGCATGTCGCCTGGAAGATGGTTGCATTGCAAGGCCGAAAGGGGGAGGTTAATCGGCTTATTTTGCGGGATTTTCGGCTGTGTCGTTGGGGGGTTGACAGCTTGCTCCTGAAATATAGTCTCTTGTTGGGGGAAAGATTGCTCGGTCGTTTTGTTGGAATGGCGGGTTGGTTCCTCCATCTTTGCTCTTTGTCTCTTCTATCTGGACAGGCTTCTTACCTCTTCGTTGTGGTAATCCTGTCGACTCTTCTGCGATAAGATCCTGTCGACTTATCTGTGATGAGGTATCCTGTCGACTCTCGCTATAGCTGTGGTAACCGGGGGTCAAACCAGTAGTAACCGAGAGGGACAGTCAGGGCGTGGAGAGTTTTCCAGTACCTCTCTGCACCTTGGAATACCTTTAAAGGTTCTCACAGAGTACAGGCAGTCGTGGTCGAGGCAGAGTGGAAAGCTTGGGAATGTCCACACACAAAAAACGAAGAGGCACAGTTGTAGTAGGCAAGTTCCATTAACAGATAGGAGTCGAGCTAAGAGCAAGATGGAGTTAGAAGGGTTCTTACTGTTTTACATGGTCGATGAGGTGGACCTGGCTGCAACCAACAAGGGCTCACGCCGACGGTGAAGTGACTGTGTAAGTAGGGCTAAAACCGAGGTTTTTTTATATACCATTCCCGAGGAGGGGGGGGGGGGGGAGACATGTGAGAATTTGAACTTTGAACGCCTGCGGCATTCTGCACCCTTTGACCTTGATGGCAACGATTCGCCAAATTCTCTTTAGGGTTGTTGAATTTCTCTCTCGATTTTAGACGTTTTTGAACTTCTCAATCTTGCTTTAACTCAGCTCTTAATCTATTACATAGTTTTATTTATTTATCCTCAGTTTGTACAAAGTACATTACATATGGTGATGTAATGACACATGTCAATCATGCGTATAATTATTTATAGATGTGTTTCTATATACAACATGACAATCTTGTTATAAGTAGTATACAATATAGGGTTGTTGGCTTAAATTACCATATGTACATTTACTTACACACGTTGTACACATGCCCATATACACCCACTTGTATACACACGTACATTCACTTACACACTTTGTACACATGCCCATATACACCCACTTGTATACACACGTACATTCACTTACACACGTTGTACACATGCAGATATACACCCACTTGTATACACACGTACATTCACTTACACACGTTGTACACACGCGCATATACACCCACTTGTATACACACGTACATTCCCTGGTTTCATAGGGTCCCTCGAATCCCTGATTTCATAGATCCCCTTTCATAGCGCCCCTGTATTTAAGAGGGCCATACTATACAGTTGTATTTTTATTTTTATTTTCGAGAGCTAGGGCTTTGGCATATGCACACGCATATGCGCGTCCCTCTCGGTTACTACAGGTTTGACCCTCGGTTACCACAGCTATAGCGAGAGTCGACAGGATCTCTCACATCACATATATATATAATCTTACCTTTTATAAATATTCATCGCGTAAACAAACTAAAATTCATCCTTTAAACAAACAACGTGTAAAATTATTAACCAATCAAATTCATTTATCGTCGCGACCAGTGCTGCGCCCAAGCGGTAAAAGGCTGGAACTAACGCTTTTTGGTTTTACAATTTAAAAAAAAGGACATTAACCTTTTTAGTTTTTTGAATAGCCTATATGTTAAACGAAATCTTCAGCTACCTACATGCGAAATTTCATAATGATTTATTTTGTAGATTTTGCGCAACGCAATAACAAACATCGATTTTGGATTTCATTTTTATAAATATAAGGATTTTAAAAAATAAGTTACCATTTTATTTACATCTATATATAAATACGATGTTACTGTCTTTGAGTGCTGCACTATTTCAACTCGAAGCCTGTTGGGAGTTGGAACTTGATTTTTGGAGCGATGATTCATGACCATAAGTAGATTGTAACTTAAATTTTCAGGCTTATATCTGAAGCACCATGTTGATACGAGTCAAAACCCATCAAATTCGGACCTTCCATACGATTTCTTTTGTGAATAGCTCCAAGTCAAGGTCACTAAGCCCGTTTTAATAAAGGAAATTTCTATGAATTTAGCACGACCTCAGAGGTGACACGACGAAACCAGAAATTTGATATTCGGTTTCCGAATTAGGAGCTATAACTAACAACATTGTGTATAAAACGTTCAGCTAAAATAATTTAAGGGAGTCTGACGAATGAGGTGTCAATTGAATAAAGAATGGATCCGTGGAGACATGGAGGTTCCGAATTTCGAAACTTGATTTCGTTTCTGAGGCATGGGTTTTAAAATAATAAAGATAAGCACGTTAAGGAATAATCTGCATAACTTTATATACAATTGATACAATAATTTCAAAAGGTTTTGTAAAGAGCGACAAGCCAAGGTCACTTAACGATTTTCTACATATATGGTTTCTTTGAGCTGAATATGATTCTAGGGGTGAGGCAACATCTCTGAGCACAGAAGATTTTCTAATGGCCCTGGAGAGATTCATCCAGAGACGAGGACGTCCCTCCACCATCTTCCGTGACAATGGAACAAATTTTGTAGGAGCCAATAACTTCTTTAAACAAATTGACTGGGAACGCGTTTCTAACGACGGGAAAGTGAAGCGTATTGAATGGAAATTCATCCAGCCCACTGCTGCCTGGTGGATGGTGGGAGATTCGTTCCCTCAAAGATATACTAAAAAGAATGCTCGGAACATCAACATTGACCTATCAACAATTAATGACCCTGCTGTGTCATGCCGAGCCAGTGATGAATGTAAGGCCCATGACTTATGTCAGCGACGATCCGAATGATATTATGAGAATATCACCTTCCATGTTTCTACAAGAACAGACAGATGTCGAGTTACCGAGTGCCAGAACATGGGACCTAATCTAACGACACATAAATTGCGCTATTTAAACAAGCTGAGAGAGGAGTTGAAATCACGATTCAGGAAGGAATATTTATCCCTCTTGGATAATAAAAACAGAAGCATATACAATCCAAAACTCCAGGCTGGGGATGTTGTCCTTGTTGGTATGGACAATAAAAAGCGTAACTTCTGGCCATTAGCAGTGATCGAGGAAATATTATTTGAAAGAGATGGAGTGAATAGATCAGTGAAGGTGAAAACCGCAGTAGGAACCTTCCTAAGACCTATTTAGAAATATATCCCCTGGAAATATCATCAACAGCACGATTTTTAAATGTTAAAAGAAAACTGCAAATATTCAGACTAGATCGGAAAGAACCCCGTTTGTATACCCAACCGATTGGACGAGTATGATTCTTATGCCCACCCCTCCTGCCCGTGGGTCCTCCTGGCAGCCATTAGAGCGTCGTTCTGTTGCCTGACTCGATAATCGTTGTTGTTTTTTCATTTGTTCTTTTAATTAAAAAAAAATAAAATTAGTTAAAAGGATATTTATACCTAATTTTTCGTCTATTCAAAGTTCGGTCTAAAATCCTTGTAACAGCCTACAACATATCATTACTGTGGAGTTTTTATACCTAGCCCCGCATCATTGTTTGTGAAAAGTTTTCCACTCTTTTTTCACACCTTGTATGAATAAATGTTGGTTATATAAGGGCCCTATCCAAACACGGGTAAAAATCGAACTGGGCAATACCCGAACTAAGTTTTTTCGTTCAATAAACTACTAATCTACTAAATATACTTTATGATATTGACATCAGGACTTGGTCTGTTGAATTGTTAATTGTTTAATGGTATGTGTGTGTGTGTGTGTGTGTGATTGCGTTTTATGCTTGAATCTTATATCTTATCAACGATACGGCAAACTCATTTTAAAGGAAGGAGCCTTGCATGAAAACTAATATTAACATACACAGAATATTACGTCTAAACAGCGAAAATACTTTGTAGGCTAGCTTATGATCAATTAAAGATGAAACATGTCAACCATAAAAAATTATTATTCGACGTTTTGGAAATCCACTGTCGTCCCAGTCAAGGCAGAAAACGGGCGACATTAGAATCTCGAAACGTCGGGCAATACATTTTGATGGCTGACATTTTATATCTAAAATATGTTAAGATCAGTAGTATAGTTGAATACCTTTCTGTGCATAGGACTCGTGGAAATTTGAGGGGCGGGATACTAAACTCACTTATCGACCGCATCAAATATTTTATGGGATCCAGTCAAAATTCTGATAGCCGAAATCCCGACAACTCAAAATCCCGAAAGACCAAAATTACGACAGTGTT
>CP092866.1:33141900-33152850 GCA_030710605.1 Cordylochernes scorpioides | reverse complement strand
ACATTTTCACACAGAGCTACAGTTTTAATTTTATATAAAACTAGCGGATGTACCCGGCTTCGCCCGGGTTTTACCCGAGTAAAGGTTTGTCTAACGAACATTTGTTAAAACAATTCTCTATAAACTTATAAAAAAAATATATATTTTTTGATAATTTGAAACTCGTAAATTTGAATCTCTCGAAAAAGTGAACATTTTTTCCCGGTCCCTTGAAAAATACTCGATAAGTTGAATAAAAAATCAATATTAATTGTTTCCCTCGGTAATTGGAAGTTAAAGGAATAGTATCTTGCCTTGGAATTGTATCATTATTCTCGTCTCAAATAAATTGCCGTGTCATCCTGAATTTTGTCTTTCCTAATTTTCTACATTACAAAATCATCGTAATTATGATAATATTTAGAGCAGATTGTTGAATTATAACAGATAAATTAGAATATTTTTCTTGATTATTTTTAGGCGAAAAATTATTTCAAAAATTTTATTTGCTAGAAACCTTCCCAGTACTATACTAAATAATTTCCCAAAGTTTCATGGCGTTCCAATGAGTGGTTTGGTCAGGCATAAAGGACAGACACACACACACACATACATTCATTTTTATAAATATAGACTAGCTAAATGACACGGCTTCGACTGTGTTTACTCTAGTGAATGTTTACCCAACGAATATTACTTTTAATAAATGTGTTATTACCATTTTTTTTTAGAGAATTAAATTATTATTACTCTCATTATTAGTAGTATAAGAGAGAATGAATTATTTAATATATTATGATCATTATGACCGTTTTCTTACCTCAAAATATGCAAATTATTTCGTTATTTGACTAATATAGCCTATATTTAAGCTACCTACGTGTAAAATTTTATTATGATTGATTCTGTAGTTTTGCTGGAAGAGAATAATAAATTGAAAACACCACACATTTTAATTTTATTTATACTGCATAAGGAGAGAACGAGAGATTTCATATACCTTACTTACCTGCATTACACACAAAGGCAACATCCCAAAATTTCGTCAAATTTAAATGTGTTAACCATTTTACATATTTACAAAGAGGTTATATGATAGTCTCCAGCTTGTTGGTCAAAAAGTCAGTCATTTGGTCAAAAACCTTTGATTTTTGTGCAACAACAGACATTGTATATATGGTGTACAAATACACGTAAAGTGAATGTTTATTTGAATATATTGAAGGGCACACAGTATATATATAAATAAATAATTTTATTTGTTATATAAAAAAGAGATAGGATAAAACTCTCCCGAAAGCTTGATAGGTTTATCTTGTAATGTTTTGTCCCGAAAACATAGTTCAACAAATCTACTACAATTTTCCAATGTTGATAATTGTATCCATTACAGAATTGAGCATAGTGTTTACTGAAAAATATATATCAGGTCGTCTTCTGTCTGCAAGAAATGATAAACAATCTATCATTGATCTGTGTGGGTATTTCTTCATGAGCTCAGTTTCAATAATTTCATCTTCCTTGACTCTTGGTGGTAACCAGGTACCTGTTTTCAATGGTAAATTCATCAATGTCTTAAGTAAATATATAAAACTAGATATAAGTCTGTTTTTATATGTTTCTTTATGTAAGTATATGTCCTTGTCTGTAGTTTCAAAGTTAACTCTCAATAAATATTGAACTTTTCCTAATTCCGCTAAATCTAATTTTTCTTTCCCAAATAATAGAATATCATCAACATATACTATCAATATGATACCATTATTAATTTTATAGTATTTTTAACATAAGGTAATACAGAGCGCCATCTATATTCAAGAAATAAAACTATTAAAAGCACACAATTTTATTTTCAAATAACACATACCTCTCTCTGTCCTTAACTATGAAGAAAAATATTGAGAGAGTGGCTCATCAGTGGCAATCTCTTCAGCGGTTGCCAGTTTAATCTACAAACCGCTTCTTAGCGCTCTGCTATTGTATTGAGTGATTCTGCGTATACAAGCGTATATCTGACACTGGAGGAGGTATTATTTATCTGAAAGGAAAATTCCATGCTTTAATAGTTACGTTTCTTAAATAATATTTTTTTCAAAATTCGAAACCATTATAGACACGTATGAGTTTTTAAAAATAAACAATTTCTACTGTCTTTACTGCAATGGAAAAATTAATGGGAGGGCCTGGATCATTAGTGGTGATTCCTCCCAACGGTTTCGCCAGTTTAATAATCTACCATACCGCTGTTATATTGCATTTTTTAATCTTCCTTTTATAGTGATAACAGATGGCGCGCTAATGCATCAAAATAGTATTTTGTCAAGATATCAATCTCGTAAACGTGAAGAAGAAGCTGACACCATCATCATTCACACAATAGCCGACAGAATCGTTGATTGGTTGTCTCTGATTTGTTGAATGTAGGACCGTTGTTTCTTGCAGGAAGTAGCTTCTATTAACACAGATGATGAGGCGCACTCCTTACCTGAAAGCATAATTAATCCAGTATATTCTTAAGACAAACGCTGCGTGTCAACCACCTTAGTAGGAAATTCAAAGATATCTTTGCCAGACCTTTCAATCATGCCATCTTTGAAACATTTTAAATCCTACATTAAAGGGGGGTTTATACAGAATGGCCCAATAAGTCCCGAAAAACTTTTATTATTTTAAATTAATAATTAAAACACAAACTATAATAAAAAACTATATTTTATTTTAGGTACTAAAAGGAATAAAATATCCGAACTGGAACACTATATATTTGAATGTACGTCTCTCACTATGGAAAGAGAAACTTTTTTCGGTATAGTTGCTCATCCACACTTATCGCTGTATTCCTTTCTTTCAGACTTGATGGATAATGGGTCAGCTATTTTAAAGTTCTTTAATTTTTTCAAGACCGCAAGGAGGAAAAAAGACCTAACAAAGTAACTGAACTGTGTGGATTTTTTTTTTTAAGTTCAAGATGCAACCATTTACTCAATAGTCTACTTCTTCACTGTGTTCTATGCACGAAAAACGATGTATATAGTCTCAACTTTTGTACATAGATATTCTTTATTTTTCTTCTTTTTCTACTTAAAATCTCCTTCAACCTTTTTTATTTTCTTCTTTTTCTCTTTTCTGAGCAAGGATTCAGTTTCTTTCCCTGCTTCTCATTTCTTTTCAGATTCATTTCTAACAGGACAATCGTCTTTATAAGACGGAATGTCTTAATAAAGGCTTGTGTGTGTGTGTTTTAGGTACTATATTAAAGCTTAAAATAATATCTAAAATAAAATAGTTATTGTTTTTATTCTAGTTTGCCTTTTTAATTTTTAATAAAAAATAAAAGTTTTCAGGACTTATAGGCCACCCTGCATATAAGAATATCTATTTTATCAGCCTGTCAACTAGGAATTTTATACGTCATACTGATTTGCAAAAAAAACAAGGGAACAGAATATTTAGAAAAGTAGTTAGTGAGATAAACTTGTGATAAACGGATAAAATAAATGGTAAGGTATTTCTAGTTCTTTATATTAAAGACAATTCGGCCAGTAAATCTTTAAAAAAAAAAAAAAATTTACTGGCCGAAGTATCTTCAATTTAAAGAACTATGAATGCCGGCCGGGCAGGCTCTATCTTTACGATAAAGTACAAGGGGGGATCAATAAATAAGGTGAATTATCTTATTTCTTAAAAATTAAAAAAGCAAAAATAATTTACACCACAGAATATTAAAATATAACATCGGGAGACTATTTAAGGTGTTCTGTTATTTTTTCCTACGCGCGGCGCGAGACTTATAAATAAACTAAAATGGAAGCTCCCTTGAAGGATTGCACCACGCTTGAAAAACGTGCAGTTATTCGTTTCTTGAATGCAGAAGGTATTCAAACATCTCAAATATGCCAAAGAATGAAAATTATCTATGGTGAGTCTTGTTTGTCTCAAAAAAAAAAAATTATAAATGGGTTAAAGCCGTCAAAAATGGACGAATTACATGTACCGATATTGAGCGACCTGGACGACCAAGTATTACAGCGACGCCAAGCACGATAAATGCGGTTGAAAACTTAATTTTGGAGGATAGAAAAATATCCATTTCCACCATAGCCGACAATTTGAATATAAGCTATGGAACTGTGCACACCATTATTAAAGAACAATTGCAATTTAGAAAAATATGTTGCAGATGGATTCCACATTTCCTTAATTTGGACCAAAAACTTAACCGTATTCGGGTTTCAAAGGCTCTGTTAAAGCGGTATGAAGAGGAAGGTGATAATTTTCTTGACCAAATTGTAACTGGAGATGAGAGTTGGTGTTATCATTATGATCCTTCGACAAAACGTGCATCTATGAAATGGAAACGAGGCGACTCTCCAAGACCAAAAAAAATCAGGTCTCAACGTTTGGCCGGTAAAGTTTTGTTAACAATTTTTTGGGATGTTGATGGACCAATCTGTCTTGATTTTTTATCCTCAAGGCAACGTATGAACAGCGACCTTTATTGTGACAATCTTGTAAATAAGCTGTAGCCCGGTATAAGAAACAAAAGAAGAGGGAAGCTTAGTAAAGGTGTTCTCTTCCTTCATGATAATGCAAGGCCGCATACATCATGTAAAACTGTATCTACAATAATTAAATTATGTTTTGAAGTTTTAGAACACATCCTGCATATAGTCCAGACCTAGCCCCTCTGACTATTTCCTTTTTGGAGTACTAAAGAAGGAGTTAAAGGAAAAGCGATTTGACTCGGATGAAGATGTCCAGAAAGTGGTGCAAGATTCTTTTCACACGCTTCCTAAGAGTGCCTATAAAGAGGGTATTTACAAGTTGCCAGAACGATGGAGACGATGTATAGAAAGCCCAGGTGATTATTTTGAATAATACAAGTCCTAATTTTTAATATCGTTCTTATTTTTTTAAATATATTATAATTCACCTTATTTTTTGATCCCACCTTGTATTTCTAAATATTTAAATTTATTCTTAAAATGAAGCGAATATTATATATTTATTTTGGTAAAGAAAAAGCTATTCTCTCTCTCTACTTACAATTGGAGTATTTATATCAGTTTCCTATCATGATTTATATTTTCAATATTTTTTGCAAACCAGTGTGTGGAATTTGATGTGGGGAAATGTACCGTTTGAGTTATTAATTGTATTTTCAAGTATTTTTTCGTAATATATATACAGTTAAACTTGTATATAGCGCCCCCTCTAAATAGCGCCTTCCTCTCTATAGCGCCCAATTTTAAACATTAAAATGTAAACATTTTACATTAAAAGTGACCTGTCTATAGCACCCACTCTCTATAGCACCCTATTTTGGTGAGTCCCAAGAGGGGGCGCTATAGACAGGTTTAACTGTACATGGAATATATACATACCCATAGATTACTATGAAGAAGTTGTTGCTCATTTTGCACTACCCGGGGGACACGTGTAGCTTGAGGATTGCTACGGACGCGAGCAACTTTATCCCCCATTAGGGTTTTTTTTCACAATGGGAACCCTTCACTTTATAGTTCTATAAACCCATTTACCTAATTAATTTAAAGTTAATTTTAATTAAACGGTCGCGAATAAATGCCGCCAGGAAATGACTAAGCGCGTGCTGTTGAGAAGAGCAACGTTCGAATTTGAGGAAAGCGTGAAATTTGTTGTGTAGAACATTCGTTTGGAAGGCATTTGTGATTGTTTATTTTATTTATATAAAGAAAGAAGCTTATAGATGTAATAATTGTGGATCTACGTTTGGTTATTTACTTCGGTCTATTTATGAAATCCAGTAATAAACAATTTAATGTAGGAAATTGCGATATCATATTATATAAGAGATAAAACCTTTCGCAATAAGTTATTAAGCCTTAATACCAGTGAGGAAGAAGATGATATTGTAACAGAATAATCTGTGGTATCCTACTCAGGAAATCATCATCAGTCTCGTGACATCAGCGTTTTATTTGTAAATAGTCTGTTTATAGATCTCTCATTTGTTTTTTTTTTTTTTTTTTTGAGATCTGGTGAAATTTGTAAATACTTTCCTTGTTAAAGTACATTTATTTTATCATTACTCTCTCTTTTTGGTAGTACTTATAATTCTAATATGGACAAATCGAATATTGACGTAAAGCCAACCTCCTTTTACAATGCAACAATGGCATGTATAATATAAAGAAGCTCCCCCTTATAATACTATAAATACATTAAAACAATGGGTCTAACAAAAGCATTAAAACAATGACTTTCTTTGATTTTCTCTGCGCAGAAGGCATAAATTCAAATCAAGGAGGATAAACGACAACATTAATTCAAATTGTGTAATGATTTATTCTATCTCTACTTAGTATTTATATGCAAAGTGAGTCCATATTTTCAATTATTTAGAAGGAAAATGTTGTGGGGTATATAGACTACCCTTTAACCAAGAGGAAATTTTATAGATCCATATGCTACCACCGCAAAGGTGTCATATACGTCTCAGTATTCCTATTTTCCTACTTTTATATTAAAGTTATTATAAAGTTAAGAGTTTCTCTTTTCTAATCATGTTTCAAGTTTTCAAGCCACAAACAGTATCTATACGAAACCTCTGCTGTTTCTCTTGGCCCCCACTACTCTCATATTGCAAGTTATCCAAACATTAAAAACTTATTAAAAATATATATTCTAATATAATCTAGTGAAGCGCATTAAAGTATTTATTATTAACTTAGAAGGAACATATTATTGACTGTATTGACTCATCCATTGATGAGCTCTACTCTTCTCCGGCAGACACCATCAAAAATCTCAAGCTTTACAAGCTTGATACCTTAGTGTGATTGAGTGGAGATAAGAAAGAAGAAGAAGAAGACTTAGAAGGAAAAGAATTGCGATGCTTGCTTTGTGTGTTTTGCTTTGTTGTTTGTTTTTCTCTTTGGACAAATTTCTTTGGTTAATTATGTAAAATATTGAATTGAACAGGATTGTATATAGCCGATTTGTTGTGATGTAGAGAGAGAGGTATCGACGCAAATATCCCTGAGTTTTGGGATATCGCGTTTCATGATGTTAATAAAGGTTATTAAAGTATTTATAATAAAAATAAAGTTCAGTTTAGACACTAAAGTATTCATCTTGTAGAAATTTGCAAAAGTTTGAACGAAATAGGAAGTAAATCATTGTCATGATGAGCCAATCTCCAGAGAAGAGTTTAGAATAAGCCTAGAGTTGAATATATTCCATCACATATTATGAACTCTACATATATTTTTGAACATAATAAAATTTTAAATAAAAATTTCAGAATTTCTTAATAATCATTTCTCTTTGTTAGTGTTATAACACTATGCGGCGCTGAGTTTGTGTATACAAAAATGTTATGCCTCGTTAAAGGTTTGGCGTTCAGCCAGCCGAAATATTGGCAAAATAAATATTTTATTTAATCCAATATATGCCTTTTATTATCTAATGAATTAAGTATGGATTACTCTATTTTCAAATAATCAAATATATTTCTGTCTACTTTTATTTTAATCTCTTTATTTTATATCTCTAAAGAGAATCATAAGTAAGATTGAAATTGTCTTAAAACTTTGCGTCTGTGAATATTGTTATAATAGACACTTTAACAACGAGGGAAAATTTTTTCTGATGTATGTTACCGGAGTGGGAACTTAAATCACGATTTGTATACAGTAGACTCTCCTATAACGCGAGTTTTTACAACGCGATTTCGTACAACGCGATAAAAAAATTGCGACAAATTTATTTATACAACGCGAATTTTCGTATAACGCATTATAAAATAAAATGCGGAAATTTCCTTATTAACAACTGTACAATACATTTGGATATAAAATAATATAACATTTAGTTTTGTTTTAGTATATAATTATTTTTCCTATATACATCATTTTATACAATACATTTTTACATGATATTTGTCACTAACAATTTACCCTGACAACATTCGCGTTAATACAAGTTTTATTTCGTACAACGCGAATTCCTATAACGCGATTTCATACAACACGGAACACATTAATCGCGTTATAGGAGAGTTTACTGTAATTGAAATCGTGAATATATTCGTGTTAACTTTGCCTGAAGATACCATGGAAGAGATATTAACAAGATATCAAATATCAGTTACATAATTCGGGCGTATATATAGCCATTATAGCGGTACATACTACAGGAAATCACATTACGGCAGGGAATACTGGAAACTTGAGCATTACAATGGTCAATAATAGCACAAACATTACCACGGTATCAATTACAAGGTACAATAACATTACCATAGAAGCCTTTTTTAACAGGAACGCTTATAATACGGCGGAAGATATAGCGGAAACTACAATTATGAATTGTAAACTTGTGTATATATATAATTTATGATTTTTTATAATTAATGTGGATGAGAGGGTAACACGCTTGATTTCCGACAGTCATGAACCGGGATTGAATCCCGCGTTAAAATTTGTTTAATATGTGAATAACCTTCACATATATATATTATTCCCTGTTTCAATTATCATGAACTAGGTTGCTCTTGCTGAGCGGTACCTATTAATGTGATTTTGAACTGGAACTTTATAATTAATTGGAATAACTTTAGTTTTTTTAAATATTATTTTAAGAATTTTATCGCCAATTTTATCTTTGTGTTTATATTCTGCATAGTTTACGTTTTAAAAGAATAATTCCGAAAGTTAATTCAAATATTTAAACATATAAATATAGGTGAAAAATATATTAAACGAATATAAATATTTATATCTATACATATACCTAGTAAATGAATATATGCAAATGTTTATCATCATCTTTAGCAAAACGAAAATGAGCAGTTATAAGATATCGCTGTGTGTTTACTTCTATAAATATATTAAACTATAAGCATTATTTGCGCCTAAATAACTAATAAAAATAATTTGTAAACTACTTGTTTAACAATTAAACTCTATTAGTTATATGTTGAAAACATGTCGTTATAAAGGCTATCAGAGCGTAAGCATTACTACTGTATTACCAGGAGTACGAACATCACATCTGTATTTCAGTCATCTAGAGCATTATCAAAGTGAATACTACAAGAAGAATGGACGCAACAGCTCTAAAGTGATTACTGACAGCATGGATATTGTACTGATGGGTATTTCTGAAAGTGCGAACATTAAAGCAGCTACAATGACAAAATTATCGCAGCAGACACTACTCGGAGAAAGAACATCACAGCGTTTACACATTACCAGAATAATGAAAAACGTAAAAAAAAAACCAACAATACAAATTTAATAAATGAAAAATAATCGCGAGAGTTATTAACAGAATTAAAAGTGCATTATAATAATTCACATTACCAGGTGATTTAAAAATCCAAAGGACAAATAACAGGCAATGGCACATTATTATGGTTATAGGTATCAGTAGCATGGACATAAAAAGAAATGACATAGGCAGCGATCAAACAAACACTACTAGAAACGCGTGCAAAACAGCGGTAGACATTTTAAAGGACGAGTGCATTACAAAGGAAGACATTACGTGGAACAAAAAATTATATAGAGTTGATTACTATTCTCCTAGCATCACAACGGTAGATATTTCTTGGAGTGCAAGCATTCAGCAGTTGTAACTACTTGGAAAATGAACATTATAGTGGTAGACATCAGTAGGGAGAGCATTACAGCTGTAGAAATTACCAGAAGTAGGAATACTAGGCTGATAACCACAGACACCAAAGTTATAAAGGTAGATACTATAGGGACACATTGCTACGGTAGCCATAACTTCTAAGCTCATACTTCTAAGTGAACCTGATATCTGGACTTGGATAAGGCATTCTAAATATGTATGACTGCTGAAATATCAAACAAAGAAATGAAAGCCATGCAGGGAACAATCTGAACAAGACGTTTCAGTCATAAGAAGAAACTACAGGTTAAAAGAGAAGACAAAAAAAAAGAAGAAAGTCAAAATTATTTGACAATTGCAAAAAATGTGGTAGTAAACACCTTATCAGAAAGTGTCCAGTATGTGGAAAGATTTGAATAAAGTGTAAAAAATTCATTTCACAAAATTTTATAAGATATAAATATTGGATATAAAAAGTAAATAATATCTTAGAAGAAGAAGATGAATTTAGCTTTCAAATTGATTTAGTATCAGACGGTACAAGTGAATTGATGGAGAATATACAAATAAATAACACTGAACAATTCAAAATACTGAACACTGGAGCTTAGTGCAATGTTTTTACCATGGAACATATTCAAGAAAATAAATTTAAAACTGAATAAAAATGCAGTGAAAGTTTGAAATCATTCTCAAGACACTTAATTAAAGTAGAATGAGAAATCATAGTCCAGTGCCTAATAAATCCATTGTCCCCAAAACAGAAACAACCCCAATACTTGACAGTGAATCATGCTTTATGTTTGGACTACTCAAGAGAATATATGGAATAAAATCAATAGAAGAAGAGTTTAATTCACTTTTCAAAGAAAATGTGGTTGCATAAAGAATTTGAGCATAAAGAAGAATTTTAAAAGAGGGATTTCAAGTTGGAAATAAGGCCACCCAGGAGAATACCATTGAAATAAAAGAATAAGTCAAGAAGCAGCTAGATGCGATGCAGAAAACCAAGTGATAAAAAGAATGGAAGAACCAACACCAGTCATATGGTAGTTGTGAAGCAAGTTGGGAAATATAGAATTTGCTGATCCATCTGATTTAAACAAAATCCTGCAAAGAAGACACTGTCCGTTGAGAACAATAAAGACATAGAATTCAATATAAAAATTCTAAATACTTTACCAAACTTGATTTTTGAAAAAGGATTCTGGCAATTAAAGGTAGCCAAAGATAAACAGATCTACCTGACATTCAGCACACCTTGGGGATGTTATGCTTTTCTTAGAGTTACATTTGGAATTAAAACAGCCCCTTAGATTTTCCAGAATGCCATATCCAATATTGTAAAGG
>CP092866.1:33080569-33141800 GCA_030710605.1 Cordylochernes scorpioides | reverse complement strand
AAAATTCTGATAGACCCAAAATCCTGATAGTGTTAAAATTACGATAGACCCAATCCCTGCAAATTAAATTAGAGAGAAAATAAGGATGTATATTTTGATGGTGAAAAATATAACATTTTATAAACATAGCCTCCAAACAACAGTAAATTGATATACTAAAATACTGAAATTTGTTTAGATATTTGTTGGATTTTGACCATGTCGGGATTTCGGCT
Source organism: Cordylochernes scorpioides (assembly GCA_030710605.1). NCBI lineage: Eukaryota > Metazoa > Arthropoda > Arachnida > Pseudoscorpiones > Chernetidae > Cordylochernes > Cordylochernes scorpioides. The sequence continues at coordinate 33,141,585 of CP092866.1, read as the reverse complement.
GTCGGGGTTATGTTCGGAACCCTTTTTTCATCATGAAAACAGATAAATTGCTATGTAGAGATAACATTTGAATAATCTCACAATTATCGTCTAGACCGAGCCAATTCTTCTCCAAGTGATAATAAATCAATTGATGTAACTACCCCAGTCTATGATTATTCTAAAATAAAAAAGACAGAGTTTAAATTTAAACTAGCTAAAATCTAACCTTAACTTAAAGTCTTTCTGCTTCATTGATATCTTACACCGTTGAGACCACATTTTCACACAGAGCTACAGTTTTAATTTTATATAAAACTAACTAAATGACACGGCTTCAACTGTGTTTACTCTAGTGAATGTTTACCCAACGAATATTAATTTTAACAAATGTGTTATTGCTATTAGAGAATTAAATTATTATTACTCTTAATATTAGTAGTTATGAGAGAGAAAGAATTCTTTAATATATTATGATAATTATGACCGTTTTCTTACCTCAAAATATGCAAATTATTTCGTTATTTGACTAAAATAGCCTATATTTAAGCTACCTGTTGCGTTGTGCCCGTTGATTTGTCAATAATCCACTCTGAGTCGTCGGAGCTTCCTAGGTACCGGTTTTATTTATATCCAGTCCCCGAACATAAGTAGTACATCACCCGCCGCGAGGCGCGAGGTGGCGTGAGGATTCTCGCCTGAACCCTCAACACTACCTACGTGTAAAATTTTATAATGATTGATTCTGTAGTTTTGCTGGAGGAGAATAATAAATTGAAAACACCACACATTTTAGTTTTATTTATACTGCATAAGGAGATAAATAGAGATTTCATATACCTTACTTACCTGTATTACACACAAAGGCAACATCCCAAAATTTCGTCAAATTTAAATGTGTTAACCATTTTACATATTTATATATATATATACACAAGAGGCTATATGATAGTCTCCAGCTTGTTGGTCAAAAAGTCAGTCATTTGGTCAAAAACCTTTGATTTTTGTGTAACAACAGACATTGTATATATGGTGTACAAATACACGTAAAGTGAATGTTTATTTGAAAATATTGCAAGGGCACACAGTATGTATATAAATAAATAATTTTATTTGTTATATAAAAAAAGAGATAGGATAAAACTCTTCCGAAAGCTTGATAGGTTTATCTTGTAATGTTTTGTCCTGAAAACATGGTTCATCAAATCTACTACAATTTTCCAATGCTGATAATTGTATCCATTACAGAATTGAGCCATAGTGTTTACTGAAAAATATATATCAGGTCGGCTTCTGTCTGCAAGGAATGATAAACAATCTATCATTGATCTGTATGGGTATTTCTTCATGAGCTCAGTTTCAATAATTTCATCTTCCTTAACTTTTGGTGGTAACCAGGTACCTGTTTTCAATGGTAAATTTATCAATGTCTTAGTTAAATATATAAAACTAGTTATAAATCTGTTTACATATGTTTATTTATCGTAAAGATAGAGGCTGCCTGGCCGGCATTCATATTTATATGAAAAATAGACACTTCGGCCAGTTGGAGTTTTTTATTTTCTCAACGTTTCGACAAAAATCTTTTGTCTTCGCCAGGAGAAGTAAATAAAATAAAACATTTGGCAAGGCGTTCAAAATTGTTCTGAGGTTGCAAGGGCGTTCTCTTGAGAAGTATCTATTTTTCATATAAAAATGTTTCTTTATGTAAGTATATGTCCTTGTATGTAGCTTCAAAGTTAATTCTCAATAAATATTGGACTTTTCCTAATTCCTCTATATCTAATATTTATTTCCCAAATAATAGAATATCATCAACATATACTATCAATATGATACCATTATTAATTTTATAGTATTTTAAACATAAGGAAATACAGAGCGCCATCTATATTCAAGAAATATAACTATTAAAAGCACAAAATTGTATTTTCAAATAACACATACCTCTCACTGTTCTTAACTATGAAGAAAAATATTGAGAGCCTGGCTCATCTGTGACGATCTCTTCAGCGGTTGCCAGCTTAATCTACAAACCGCTTTTTAGTGCTCTGCTATTGTATTGAGTGATTCTGCGTATGCAAGCGTATACTTGTATATCTGACACTGGAGGAGGTGTTATTTATCTGAAAGGAAAAATCCATGCTTTAATAGTTATGTTTCTTAAATAATATTTTATAAAAATTCGAAACTATTATAGACGCGTATGATTCTTTTAAAAAATAACGATTTCTACTGTCCTTACTGAAATGGAAAACTAATGGGAGGACCTGGCTCATCAGTGGTGAACCCTCCCAATGGTTTCGCCAGTTTAATCTACCATACCGCTGTTATATTGCATTTTTTAATCTTCCTTTTATAGTGATAACAGATGGCGCGCTAATGCATCAAAATAGTATTTTGTCAAGATATCAATCTCGTAAACGTGAAGAAGAAGCTGACACCATCATCATTCACACAATAGCCGACAGAATCGTTGATTGGTTGTCTCTGATTTGTTGAATGTAGGACCGTTGTTTCTTGCAGGAAGTAGCTTCTATTAACACAGATGATGAGGCGCACTCCTTACCTGAAAGCATAATTAATCCAGTATATTCTTAAGATAAAAACACTGCGTGTCAACCACCTTAGTAGGAAATTCAAAGATATCTTTGCCAGACCTTTCAATCATGCCATCTTTGAGACATTTTAAAATCCTACATTAAAGGGGGTTTATACATAATGGCCCAATAAGTCCCGAAAAACCTTTATTCTTTTAAATTAATAATTAAAACACAAACTATAATAAAAAACTATATTTTATTTTAGGTACTAAAAGGAATAAAATATCCGGACTGGAACACTATATATTTGAATGTACGTTTCTCTCTATGGAAAGAGAAAATTTTTGCGGTAGAGCTGCTCATCCACACTTTTCGCTGTATTCCTTTCTTTCAGACTTGATGGATAATGGGTAAGCTATTTTTAAGTTCTTTAATTTTTTCAAGACCGCAAGAAGGAAAAAATACTTAACAAAGTAACTGAACTGTGTGGAATTTTTTTTCTTCAAAAAATGCAACCATTAACTCAATAGTCTACTTCTTCACTGTGTTCTATGCACGAAAAACGATGTATATAGTCTCAGCTTTTGTACATAGATATTCTTTCCCTGTTTTCTCTTTCTACTTAAAATCTCCTTCAACCTTTTTTTCTTTTCTTCTTTTTCTCTTTTCTGAGCGAGGATTCAGTTTCTTCCCCTGCTTCTCATTTCTTTTTAGATTCATTTCTAACAGGACAATCGTCTTTATAAGACGGAATGTCTTAATAAAGGCTTGTGTGTGTGTTTTAGGTACTAGATTAAAGCTTAAACTCTCTAACATAAAATAAAATATTCATAGTTTTTTATTCTAGTTTGCCTTTTAATTTTTAATAATAAAATAAAAGTTTTTCAGGACTTATTGGCCACCCTGCATATAAGAATATCTATTTTATCAGCCTGTTAACTAGGAATTTTATACGTCATACTGATTTGCCAAAAATCTAGGGAACAGAATATTTAGAAAAGTAGTTAGTGAGATAAATTAGTGATAAACGGATAAAATAAATGGGGTAAGGTATTTCTAGTTCTTCATATTAAAGACACTTCGACCAGTAAATATATATATAAAAAAAAGATTTACTGGCCGAGGTATCTTTAATTTGAAGAACTATGAATTCCGACCAGGCAGCCTCTATCTTTATGATAAGGTATTTATAAATATTTAAATTTATTTTCAAAATGAAGAGAAAATGGTACATTTATTTTGGTAAAGAAAAAGCTATTCTCTCTCTCTACTTACAATTGGAGTATTTATATTCGTTTCTTATCATGATTTATATTTTTAATATTTTGTGCAGTGTGGGGAATTTGTTGTGGGAAATGTACTGTTTCAGTTATTAATTGTATTTTCAAGTATTTTTGCGTAATATATATACAGTTAAACCTGTCTATAGCGCCCCCTCTAAATAGCGCCTTCCTCTCTATAGCGCCAAATTTTAAACATTATAATGTAAACGTTTTACATTAAAAGTGACCTGTCTATAGCACCCCCTCTCTATAGCACCCTATTTTGGTGAGTCCCAAGAGGGGGCGCTATAGACAGGTTTAACTGTACATGGAATATATACACATACCCATAGATTACTATGAGGAAGTTGTTGCTCATTTCGCACCACCCAGGGGGACACGTGTAGCTTGAGGATTGCTACGGACGCGAGCAACTTTATCCCCCATTAGGGTTTTTTTTTCACAATGGGAACCCTTCACTTTACAGTTCTATAAACCCATTTGCCTAATTCATTTTAAGTTAATTTTAATTACACGGTCGCGAATAAATTCCACCAGGAAATGACTAAGCGCGTGCTGTTGGGAAGAGCAACGTTCGAATTTGAGGAAAGCGAGGAATTTGTTCTGTAGAACATTCGTTTGGAAGGCATTTGTGATTGTTTATTTTATTTATATAAAGAAAGAAGCTTATAGATGTAATATTTGAGCGATCTACGTTTGGTTATTTACTTCGGTCTATATATAAAATCAAGTAATTAACAATTTAATATAGGAAATTGCGATATAAAATTATATAAGAGATAAAACCTTTCGCAATAAGTTATTAAGCCTTAATACCAGTGAGGAAGAAGATGATATTGTAACAGAATAATCTGTGGTGGCCTACTCAGGAAATCACCATCAGTCACATGACATCAGCGTTTTATTTGTAAATAGTCTGTTTATAGATCTCTCAGTGTTTTTTTTTTTTTTTTTTTTGAGATCTGGTGAAATTTGTAAATACTTTCCTTGATAAAGTACATTTATTTTATCATTGCTCTCTCTTTTTGGTAGTACTTATAATCTTAATATGAACCAATCGAATATGGATGTAAAGCCAACCTCCCTTTAGAGAGAGAGAGTGCAACAATTGAAAAATGTACAATAAAGTTAGCTCTCCCCCTTCTAATAAATACATTACAACAAATTTTCTAACAAAGGCATTAAAACAATGACTTTCTTTGATTTTCTCTACGCAGAAAGCATATATTCAATTCAAGGAGGATAAACGACAACATTAATTCAAAGTGTGTAATGATTTATTCTATATATCTACTTAGTATTTATATGTAAAGTGAGTCCATATTTTCAATTATTTAGAAGGAAAATGTTGTGGGGAACATGAGCTACCCTTTAACCAAGAGGACATTTTAGAGATCCATATGTTACCACCGCAAAGGTGTCATATACGTCTCAGTAGTCCTATTTTCCTACTTTTATATTAAAGGTATTATAAAGTAAAGAATTTCTCTTTTCTAATCATGTTTCAAGTTTTCAGGCCACGAACAGTATCTATACGAAACCTCTGCTGTTTCTCTTGGCCCCCACTACTCTCATATTGCAAGTTATCCAAACATTAAAAACTTATTAAAAATATATATTCTAATATAATCTAGTGAGGCATTAAAGTATTTATTATTAACTTAGAAGGAAAAGAATTGCGATGCTTGCTTTGTTGTTTGTTTTTCTCTTTGGACAATTTTCTTTCGTTAATTATGTAAAATATTGAATTGAACAGGATTGTATATAGCCGATTTGTTGTGATGTAGAGAGAGGTATCGACGCAAATATCCCTGAGTTTTGGGATATCGCGTTTCATGATGTTAATAAAGGTTATTAAAGTATTTATAATAAAAATAAAGTTCAGTTTAGACACTAAAATATTCATCTTGTAGAAATTTGCAAAAGTTTGAACGAAATAGGAAGTAAATCATTGTCATGATGAGCCAATCTCCAGAGAAGAGTTTAGAATAAGCCTAGAGTTGAATATATTCCATCACATATTATGAACTCTACATATATTTTTGAACATCATAAAATTTTAAATAAAAATTTCAGAATTTCTTAATAATCATTTCTCTTTGTTAGTGTTATAACACTATGCGGCGCTGAGTTTGTGTATACAAAAATGTTATGCCTCGATAAAGGTTGGCGTTCAGCCAGCCGAAATATTGGCAAAATAAATATTTTATTTAATCCAATATATGCCTTTTATTATCTAATGAATTAAGTATGGATTGCTCTATTTTCAAAATAATCAAATATATTTCTCTCTACTTTTATTTTAATCTCTTTATTTTATATCTCTAAAGAAAATCATAAGTAAGATTGAAATTGTCTTAAAACTTTGCGTCTGTGAATATTGTTATAATAGACACTTTAACAACGAGGGAACATTTTTTCTGATGTATATTACCGGAGTGGGAACTTAAATCACGATAGATATACAGTAGACTCTCCTATAACGCGAGTTTTTACAACGCGATTTCGTACAACGCGATAAAAAAAATTGCGACAAATTTATTTATACAACGCGAATTTTCGTATAACGCATTATAAAATAAAATGCGGAAATTTCCTTATTAACAACTGTACAATACATTTGGATATAAAATAATAAAACATTTAGTTTTGTTTTAGTATATAATTATTTTTCCTATATACATCATTTTATACAATACATTTTTACATGATATTTGTCACTAACAATTTACCCTAACAACATTCGCGTTAATACAAGTTTTATTTCGTACAACGCAAATTCCTATAACGCGATTTCATACAACACGGAACACATTAATCGCGTTATAGGAGAGTTTACTGTAATTGAAATCGTGAATATATTCGTGTTAGCTTTGCCTGAAGATACCATGGAAGAGATATTAACAAGATATCAAATACCAGTTAACATAATTCGGGCGTATATATGGCCATTATAGCGGTAGATACTACAGGAAATCACATTACGGCAGGAAATACTGGAAACTTGAGCATTACAATGGTCAATAATAGCACAAACATTACCACGGTACCAATTACAAGGTACAATAACATTACCATAGAAGCCTTTTTTAACAGGAACGCTTATAATACGGCGGAAGATATAGCGGAAACTAGAATTATGAATTGTAAACTTGTGTATATATAATTTATGATATTTTATAATTAATGTGGATGAGAGGGTAACACGCTCGATTCCCGACAGTCATGAACCGGGATTGAATCCTGCGTTAAAATTTGTTTAATATGTGAATAACCTTCACATATTATTCACTGTTTCAATTATCATGAACTAGGTTGCTCTTGCTGAGCGGTACCTATTAATGTGATTTTGAACGGGAACTTTATAATTAATTGGAATAACTTTAGTTTTGTAATATTATTTTAAGAATTTTATCGCCAATTTATCTTTGTGTTTATATTCTGCATAGTTTACGTTTTAAAAGAATAATTCCGAAAGTTAATTTAAATATTTAAACATATAAATATAGGTGAAGAATATATTAAACGAATATAAATATTTATATCTATACATATACCTAGTAAATGAATATATGCAAATGTTTATCATCATCTTTAGCAAAACGAAAATAAGCAGTTATAAGATATCGCTGCGTGTTTACTTCTATAAATATATTAAACTATAAGCATTATTTGCGCCTAAATAACTAATAAAAAATAATTTGTAAACTACTTGTTTAACAATTAAACTCTATTAGTTATATGTAGAAAACATGTCGTTATAAAGGCTATCGGAGCGTAAGCATACTACTGTATTGCCAGGAGTACGAACATCACATCGGTATTTCAGTCAGCTAGAGCATTATCAAAGTGAATACTACAGGAAGAGTGAACGCAACAGCTCTAAAGTGATTACTGACAGCATGGATATTGTACTGGTGGGTATTTCTGAAAGTGCGAACATTAAAGCAGCTACAATGACAAAATTATCGCAGCAGACACTACTTGGAGAAAGAACATCACAGCGTTTACACATTACCAGAATGATGAAAAACGTCAAAAAACAACAACAATACAAATTTAATAAATGAAAAATAATCGCCAGAGTTATTAACAGAATTAAAAGTGCATTATAATAATTTACATTACCAGGTGATTTAAAAATCCAAAGGACAAATAACAGGCAATGGCACATTATTATGGTTATAGGTATCAGTAGCATGGACATAAAAAGAAATGACATAGGTAGTGATCAAACAAACACTACTAGAAACGCGTGCAAAACAGCGGTAGACACTTTAAAGGACGAGTGCATTACAAAGGAAGACATTACGTGGAAAGAAAAATTACATAGTTAATTACTATTCTCCTAGCATCACAACGGTAGATATTACTTTGAGTGCAAGCATTCAGCTGTTGTAACTACTTGGAAAATTAACATTATAGTGGTAGACATTAGTAGGTAGAGCATTACAGCTGTAGAAATTGCCAGAAGTAGGAATACTACACTGATAGCCATAGACACCAAAGTTATAAAGGTAGATACTATAGGGACACATTGCTACGGTAGCCATAACTTCTAAGCTCATACTTCTAAGTGAACCTGATATCTGAAATTGTGTGTGTGGATAAGGCAATCTAAATATGTATGGCTGCTGAAAGATCAAACAAAGAAATGAAAGTCATGCAGGGAACAATCTGAACAAGACGTTTCAGTCATAAGAAGAAACTACAGGTTAAAAGAGAAGACAAAAAATAAGGTCATAAAATATTTGACAATTGCAAAAAAAATGTGGTAGTAAACACCTTATCAGAAAGTGTCCAGTATATGGAAAGATTTGAATAAAGTGTAAAAAATTCATTTTACAAAATGTTATAAGATATAAATATTGGATATAAAAAGTAAATAATATCTCAGAAGAAGAAGATGAATTTAGCTTTCAAATTGATTTAGTATCAGACGGTACAAGTGAATTGATGGAGAATATACAAATAAATAAAACTGAACCATTCAAAATACTGAACACTGGAGCTCAGTGCAATGTTTTTACCATGGAACATATTCAAGAAAATAAATTTAAAACTAAATAAAAATGCAGTGAAAGTCTGAAATCATTCTCAAGACACTTAATCAAAGTAGAATGAGAAATCATAGTCCTGTGCCTAAAAAAATTATTGTCCCCATAACAGAAACAACCCCAATACTTGGCAGTGGATTATGCTTTATGTTAGGACTAATCAAGTGAATATATGGAATAAAATCAATAGAAGAAGAGTTTATTTAATTGTTAAATGGAAATGGTTGCATAAAGAATTTGAGCATAAAGAAGAATTTTAAAAGGGGGATTTCAAGTTGGAAATAAGGTCACACAGGAGAATATCATTGAAATAAAAGAATAAGTCAAGAAGCAGCTAGATGCGATGCAGAAAACCAAGTGATAAAAAGAATGGAAGAACCAACACCAGTCATATGGCAGCTGTGAAGCAAGTTGGGAAATATAGAATTTGCATTGATCCATCTGATTTAAACAAAATCCTGCAAAGAAGACACTGTCCGTTAAGAACAATAAAGACATAGAATTCAATATTAAAATTCTAAATACTTCACCAAACTTGATTTTTGAAAAAGGATTATGGCAATTAAAGGTAGCTGAAGATAAACAGATCTACCTGACATTCAGCACACCTTGGGGATGTTATGCTTTTCTTAGAGTTACATTTGGAATTAAAACAGCCCCGGATATTCTCCAGAATACCATATCCAAGGTTATAAAGAACATATGTGGTGTAGAAAACTCCATGGATGATGTACTCATTAAGGCTGAAGACATCCAAACATCGAGAGAAAGGACTAAAATGGCCATGACTACTCTTCAGGGTGCTGAAGCAAGACTAAACAAGGACAAGTGTGAATTTGCAAAATAAAGTTCATGGGACATGCCTTCACCAGTGATGGAATACAAAAAGATGAAGAAAAGGTCAAAGCCATTGACAAAATAAAGGCACCATCGAACAAAGAGTAACTGCAAGAACATTTGTGCATAATCTAATACTTGCATAAATTCATCCCAAATCTATCACACATAACAAACACAGCATGAGATTGCTTCTGAAGAAAAATACAGAATGGCAATGGCACAAACTGATGGAGAAGGATTTGGGGAAATAAAAGTATTATTGAAACACACACAAGAATCGTCCCTAAGATATTATGTTTATAACAAAGACGTCGTACTTTCCGTCGATGCAAGCCAATATGCTATTGGAGCAGTCCTACCCCAAGACAATAGACCAGTTGCCTCTATGCTTCTCTCTCTCTCTCTCTCTCTCTTCAGCATTAAATTAAGTTCAAAGACATTAACCTCAAATAGAAAAGGAAGCGATGACAATTAAATTTGGATGTAACAAATTCCATACCTACATATATGTTAGAAATCTTTTAATTAAAACAGATCATATACTGTTATATAGAAACTATTTACAAGAAACTAATGGATAAGATGCCACCAAGACTTCAACAATCGTTCATGAATATTAATCAATATAGACCAACCATTAAATACAAGAGTGGAAAGGAACTTTTGATTGCAGACTTATTTAGTACCTACTGTATTAAAGAGGTAGTTTTAAATGCGGAATGAGAATTACCTCAATAGCTATCCTTGATCTTGGAGATTCCACCGATAGACATCCCCGAATGGGAAAACATTACTATCCTCGTCATTATCAGGGATAGTACTGAGAAATCGAACCTGAAATAGCTGTTATCTCTCTTAAGTCGGAATATCACAGTGGCAGGTGTGTTCAAAAAGTATCGCGACTTTTGTGTTCTCGTACATTACCGAAAGTGAGAACAGAACGATAATGACTTACTAGGAAGACGAATCACTACGAGAACAAACATTACTGTAAGACAAATACTAAAGATAGAAGTATTATTGACAGCACAGAACTACATAAATAAACATTGAGTTCGAAAATTAAAATGTTTGATATGATAGAGAGAATAAACATTATTATTGTAACAATTAGTAGAAAGGCGAACATTATTAAGGTAGCCATTATCCCAGTAAGTTATCTGGGGTAGTCAGTACCTAGACATTACAGTGATAGACAATATTGGGAGTGGGAACATATATACAGAGGTAGTGCGAACAATACTGCGTTGGTATTACTGAGACCACAAACATTATATCAGGTGTATTACTAAATGCAAACACCACAACGGTAAACAATACCATTTACAGCCACATTAATTTATACGTGAAATAATACATAATGAAAACTATTTTGAAAATAGAGCAATCCATAAATAAATCTTTAATTAAAAAGGCATATATTGGATCAAAATATCATTTATTTTACCAATATTTCAGTTGACTGAACGCCAACCTTTATCAAGATGTTATAACATTTTAAAGTGTGTCAACAACAAATTCAGCGCCACATAACGTCAACAGCATTAGGTTTTCAAAAATATTTTGTTATATTCAATGAGGAGAAAAAAAAAGATATATATATTTATATTATGGAGAAAATAAATTTTGTAAAATATAGGTGTGAATATTTTGAAAATTAACAATAACGCCTATTTTATCTTTAAAATTATTTGTACTATGTGTAAAAAGATTTTTCTTATAAAAATAAATAAAAATAACAACATATATATAAAAGAAATGTTAAACTAAAATATTTACTGAAAACACAAAGCGCAAAAAATGTTTGAAAAGTTGGTTAAAATAAAATATTAAAATAAATTTAAATGTAAAATAGTGAAATTTGAAATAAAATATAAGTGAAAAAATGGGAAAATATTTTTTTAAAAATGATATCACACAAATAAAACATTGAAGACATTGAACTATCAATATATATAATAACATAATACATATATCAATATTGATAGTTCAATGTCTTCAATGTTTATTTGTGTGATATCATTTTTTAAAAACATTTTCCCATTTTCACTTATATTTTATTTCAAATTTCACAATTTTACATTTAAATTTATTTTAATATTTTATTTTAACCAACTTTTCAAACATTTTTGCGCTTTGTGTTTTCAGTAAAAATTTTAGTTTAACATTTCTTTTATATATATTTTGTTATTTTTATTTATTTTTAAAAGAAAAATATTTTTACACATAGTACAAATAACACAGGTCTACAAAAAAAACTTGTTTTTTTTTTTTTGCCGGAGAAAACCTGATGTTGATTCTAATGTAACTTTTCATGCTGAATTCAAAAATGAAATCCGAAGTTTTCCATTACCCATAGTTCTTGCAAGATAACCATTTTTTTCAATAAATTGGTATATACAGTAATAATGCAGAAAATGTTACTTTTTAAGTAAACATCATTACATTAGCTAGCGCTTTATTTTTGACAAGAAGAGTTGATATGTAGAGCCAAAAGCTTTATTTTAATTGTTATTAATTAAATTTTGCTCTTTAAGAATCATAAATATTAATCTAAATAATAAATTATTGAATTTTTAATCAATTAGGTTTATTTTATAATGCAATCTGTTTTGCTTTCAACTCAAAAATAACGACAAGCTCTGGAATGCTATTTGCTGAATAACAGTTTTAATATATATATTTAAATTGAACCTAACGATTTGTTTAATAGATTTGCATAAGAAGTGACAGGTAAATTTGAAGTGATCAGTTTATTCTTCTCTATCGATTTGCTTTTATAAATCGTGTGCACTAGACTGTATCAATATGCCGAGGCGTTGCATTAATATTCCTGATATTTTCTGTTACACTTGTGGGGAATTAACTTTCAAAGTTCAAAGGCGAAACTTTACTCCGCTCATCAAAAAATACTATCAACTTTATTTTGGCTGTGAAGTCGGTGACCAAGATAAGACTTGGGCTCCTCATCATTGTTGTGAAATTTGTTTTCGACGTCTTACAGGGTGGATTAAAGGTGAACGTCATATGCCTTTTGCGGTTCCAATGATATGGAGGCACCCTAAAGACCATTCTTCAGACTGTTATTTTTGTTTGACAAAGACTATAGGTATTACATCTAAATCACGACTAACAGTTGAATATCCATATTTGCCTTCTGCTATGAGACCGGTTCCTCATAGTGATTATTTACCTGTGCCACAACCTCCTGAAAATGTAATATTTAGTGACGATGATTCAGATAGACGAGAGCAACAGTGGGATGACACATATTTTGAAGCAGGTGCTTCATCTGAACCTCATTTATTAACCCAAGGAGATTTGAACGACCTCGTACGTGATTTAGATTTATCCAAAAAACAGAGTGAACTTTTAGGCTCTAGGATAAAAGGCTGGAATCTGCTGCATAAAGGCACAAAAGTATGCTTTTTTCGCAAGCGTCAAGATGAATTTCAAGACTTTTCTTCAAAAAAGAATGATTTAGTATATTGCAATGATATTGTTAGTCTAATGGGAGCGCTTGGTCATGACCATGATACAGAAGAGTGACATTTATTAGAGTATTCTTCAAAAATTAGTTTTAAAGCTGTTCTCCTTCACAACGGAAATAAGTTCCCATCAGTGCCAATAGCACATTGGAAAAGCACATAGCAAACTGCTTTTGAAAAAAAATAGAATATGAAAGATACGGTTGGAAAATATGCAGCGATTTGAAAGTCATTGCTCTCTTGCGTGGATTACAGCTTGGATATACAAAATTTTGTTGTTTTCTGTGTGAGTGGAATAGCAGAGATAGGGAAAGGCATTACATTAAAAAAGCTGGCCAAACCGTGAAATCTTTACTCCAGGACATAAAAATATTGTAAATCCTACCCTGATCGATTCAGAAAATATTTATTCACCACCATTACATATTAAACTGGGATTAATGAAGAACTTTGTCAAGGCAATGGATCGAAATGCCAGTGGATTTGCCTACCTAAAACAAAAATGTTCTAGCAAAAGTGATACGAAAATTAAAGAAGGCATTTTCGTTGGACCTCAGATTCGAGAATTTCTGCAGGATGGAAATTTTCAAAATAGTTTGAATGAAGTTGAATCAGCAGCATGGAATTCCTTTAGAAACGTTTACAAGAACTTATTAGGAAGTGTCAAGGTTGAAAATTACCGAGACATAGTTAATGATCTGTTGCTTTCCTACAAGGCACTGGGATGTAACATGTCTCTCAAGATCCATTTCCTGCATTCACATCTGGATTTCTTTCCAGATAATCTTGGTGAAGTTAGCGATGAGCATGGTGAGAGGTTTCATCAATATATATCAAGCATGGCGGTACCAAGGTAAATGGAGTCCCGTTATGCTTGCTGACTACTGCTGGAGACTCAAGAGGGATATACCACAAGCAAAGTATAGAAGAAAATCCACTGTCACTACTTTTCAATAAAATAAATAAATTTCATTCATATAGGCCTATATATTGTAAACATTTCCAAATTTCAAGTAGGTGTATCTAAAAAATCTTGCGTGAGAGAAAAACTAATGGTATATTTGGAATAAGCACAAAGAGTTAAATTTAGATAAGATTCTGTTTCTTCTGGGACAAAGAAAAATTATTTTTGAAAAACCAGTGTAATGTAATAAGGTTTATGCAAAAATGCTTACGTAATATTTTTGGCATTTTTTGCTGTATTTATCCCAATATAAAAAAGGCTGTAACGCAAAAACCATGGGTGATGGAAAATTTCTGATTAGAAATTTGAGTTCAGCATGAAAAGTTACACTAGAAACACCATCAGGTTCTCTTGGGCAAAAATGTTGCTGACCAGTGTAATTTTAAAGATAAAATAGGCGTCATTGTTAATTTTCAAAATATTCACACCTATATTTTACAAAATTTATTTTATCCATAATATAAATATATATATCAATTTTTCTCTCCCCATTGAATATAACAAAATATTTTTAAAACTTAATGCTGTTGACGTTATGAGGCGCTGAGTTTGTTGTTGACACACTTAAAAATGTTATAACACTTTGATAAAGGTTGGCGTTCAACCAACTGAAATATTGGTAAAATAAATGATATTTTGATACAATATATGCCTTTTTAATTAACTGAAAACTATGTAAACGTGAACATTAAAAAAACAACAAAAAATACACCCACCACCCAAAAAACACAAACACACAAAAACGCATCAACCTATACACACAATACACACAACACACATTAACAGAATCGCTAAAAATACCGTAGATGCATTACCCAGAGAGCAAACATTAACATTTCGGATAGTTTAAGAAGTACAAACATTACGGGCATGCTGGTGAGCGTAAATATAATTGAGACAAACATTATTGAGCATGTGAATAATATATTTGTAAATTACCTGATTGGACTAAGCCATTAGTAAGAATACATGCATTACCACGGTAGACATTACTAGGAGAGAGAGAGCGAATTATTCTTTAGTAGTTATTACCTGGAACGGCAGCATTACAAATATAGCTCGTATAGGAATTTTATCTATTATTTCTATTGTGTTATTATGTGCAGTCTCTGATCCGAAAATTGGAAGTTGTGGAGTTCCATCCTGCTTGATCTTGGTTCTTCCTCCTAGCAACATGTATGTGGAATAATGGAGATCCACTTCGGGACGTAGGAGAGCGACGGCTCGGGTGACTGTAAACAAACAAGCCCCAGCTGCGCCAGCCGGCAATAAAAAAGGGAGGGGGAGCTTCCGGCCTGGCCTGCTGCTGACCGAGTTGGGTGTTTTCCTCTGTCCTCTTAACATGTTTTGAATAAAGTTAGTTTGAAGGAGACTTTTACCCTCTCCTTTCTGCTATTTAGTGATCTGATTTAAATCCTTGCAACAGCCCACAAAAGAATCATCACTGCGAATTCTTCTACCGAATTTCGCATCAGAGTTTTGTGAAACGATTACCCGACATTTATTCACAATGTAGCTTGATTCACTCATTCCACAAAAGGTAACCATTGTTGGCGTTTTTTATTTTCGATTTTATATTGCTCCGGTAAACAAACCGATTTCTATTTAATTGAAGATTAATTAAATTTCCAGCGTTTCTCGATTTATTACTACCATTTTAAATATTTACTTCCTTTTTCTAGAGTTTTGAAATTTAATAGTCTTATTCCATTTTCTATGGCATTCGGGCGGTGATGATGGATGTCAGTCAGCTAGCAACAAATGTTCCCGTTCGGAAGAGGGTAAGTATGTTCCGTCTCTTCTTGACGGAATTAAATTCAACAGCACGGACAATCTGTTCAACTTTTGACGTCATTTCGGCAAATACCAATTACGACTTTCCGGACAAATAAGCATCTGGTCACAAGAGGACTCCTACTCGCCATCGTACAAAAGAATGAACTTTTACTTGAAGACGCTTTTAAAGAGGCAACTTTATGAATACCTCAAGCAAGAATTTCTTCCTCTTCTAACTCTTTAGCTTCAGTTATGGCAGCGAAGGCCAAGCCGAATAAGCCTGATCCGAAAAAGACAGAAGGCGTGACTTCCTTTGTAAGCATGGCTCCAACATTTGAGTCCCACGTCTTCGTAAAATCGACAGACCCTAAAGCCAATCCAAGAAATTCTCAAGAATGTTCAGATGGTGGAACCATCTCTTGTATCATCCATAGATGTGGCGGCTTTCACTAACACAGGTGGCAAGGTGGTCTTCGACACCAGGATATTGCAAGGAGCAAAGACGCTAGCTTCCAAACTGTCCGTACTACCCACAGGACTGAGTTTCCACGAGCGCCCTACCATCCTCCATATATTCTGCTTCTGCAGAGTGGACCACGGGGTTCAAGATGAGGAGATTTGTGCCAGTATCTGCTCCGACTCCTCTGTGCAGTCACTGCCTGCGCACACTCGGTCATGGTAGTCCACCGCTCCAGGAACGCCACGAAGAGCACTGTAGCCGTTTTAGTGGAAGTAGACGACAAATTCGCGGAGATCCTGGGAAACAATGCCTTATTCCCGTCGCTGGGCTAATGCATTGGTACGAGTGAAGCAAAACTTTGGCTTTAGGACCGTGTTGGTTGGTTCTCTGATCTACAATTCGTATTGTTCATGATTAATCAGCGGAAGACGCCCTGTACTGAATTACATAGTTCCTTGATGAAAGACAGTCCAACGGCAAGAAAATGCTTGCCAATAGTCTGGGAATTATCAGAGCGTTCGACACTGTTCGGAATCCAGCCATCTTCTAGAGTCTCGAAATACTGGCTTGTCCAGGTTTTGAACAGTCTTGTAAAAAGCTCTCTGGAAGATAGGAAAGTGACATTCTCTGCGTGAACGTCAACGGCCTACACAGTATTTCAGCTCGGTACTCCCCAAGGATCTTTACTAAGCCTATTCTTGTGGAATGTCATTTCCCGGTCCTCCGTCATCCACTTCCTCATCATAGCTTGATGGATGCCGATGCAGATGACTTCCCCTTATTTATTGAAGTTCACGGTTGGCTTCTAATCAGAGCCATCAATGACTTCTTAATGAGATTGACTTCTTCGTGCAATGAATTGACCTCCATTTGAATCTCGGGTAGATGCAATCCTGTATTCTGCAGTGGCAGGAAAGTTTGTCAGAAGCCAGATCCGGGGATCAGAATTCTCAGTCAGCCCATCACAGTCGGAAAAACTATCAACATTTTAGGTGTAGATTTCGACCAGGGACGAAGCTTTGTCTCTCCACTACGCAAACGAATTCACAGAAATCAAGCAATAATTTCAAAACATACAACTTAATCTAAGGAAAATTTGGCTTTTCTTATTCAGCTGAGTGCAAATTTTTCGAATCCATAGTGTTTCTGGCCTTCCGTTATGAAGTGTCAGCTTGGGGACGTCGAGCGTTCTCCCGAGAAGACATCCGGCAGCTGCGTAGACTCCATTATACCTTTTCAAGGCGTATATTGAAAGGGGATCCTCGTAATCCAACCATCCCGGCCATATTCCTAACAGGCAGCCTTCCTCTCTACATCATCATCCAGACTCGGCTGGCTTTCCTAGAGGAGATCAACGAGGGAAACTACGAATCTAAACCTGGCCCTGCCGCGCTGCCTTACTCACATTCATAAGACTTTCTTTTTTCCTACTAAGTGAAGATGCAATGTCATTTTTGATATTCACAGATGGATCGGAAAATTATTTAGGAGTTGGCGCTGTAATTGTCCTTCCTACCCAAGAGCATCAGCCGATTCTTCTTCGGCTCCATTCAGATGGCACAGTTTTCTAAGCTGAACTCCTTGCTATTTTCTGGGCCATTCGCCTTGCCAGTAACATCCTAGAAAATGATGGAGTATCTATTCTTCAGGCTACAGATCTTTTCTTGCAGAAATCTGCACTTCTTGTCCAGCAAAATTATTCTTAATAGCGGAAATTATCTTGGCGTTAGACAGTGCTCCTTAAATCAGTCTATGTTGGGTACAGAGCAAATGTCAACCAACGAGCGGCAGAGCTTCAAATAATTCTCACGCATTTACTTTATAATCCTCACATCTCATTCTCTGCCTCGAAGTCTTGCTTGCAAACGTTCACGTGTGGTAAGACTAACGGCCTGGATGGAAGTTTATACCCAGGATTATTCAACCAGATCCCTTTCATTCACTCCAAGTCGTCTTCTCAAATATTCCCTTAAGAATCGTCACGGAGAGGTCACCATCATCCTCACGGGCCGCAGATGTTCTGGCCGATGTTGCTCTCTGTCATTTTGAAGCGGATACAATTTGCCCTCACTGCTTGAAAAAGCCACAGACAGTAGACCACCTACTATTCAACCTTCCAGCTTCTTAAGACACAGAATACAAGCACTACTTGGACTGGCTCAGATCGATCCTGCATCGTTGGCCAGCGTGGAGATTCCTGGCCAAATGGTTCAGCTCTATAACCTGCACAGGACGTGACAAGAACTTTGCATTAGACTCCTGGACAGCCTGGGCAGTTACTGTTCGACGCTTCAGGAACCCGGGTTATGTCTAATTTCTCCCTCTCTTTCATTATATAGTCTGAATTCTTCTTAGTCTTTCTCTTTGACTGTATCTTCTTATATTTTTTTTCCGAGTACAAAGCCATTTAATGAATTACCTCTCAGAAAATGCCCCGCATATATACACATTTTCTTTTCCCGTTTTTAACAGAAATTATTTAGATTTTACTATCTTCCACACCTCTCAATTGATGACACTGTCAGTTTACTTCATCCTTAGTAGGCGTCTGTAGCGCTATCTCGAATACTTTCACACAACTTTGAATCATTTCGCCCCATGTTCCGGTTTTATAAATATCTCTAGCCACACATAAGATTTCAAAAGTCGTGTCTTGATATGAATACGCATAAGTTTCTTCTGAGAATGTCTTTAAATTTTAAGAAAGCATCTTTCCCAAGAGCAACTTCACTTTTGTGTTGTGTGTTGTAACTTCCGAAAGACTTCTAATATTATCACTGATGACACTTCCGAAGTAGTCGAAGGAGTACACCATCTCCATCTTTCACATCTATTTAAAAGATATTGTCACAAATAAATATGACTGTTTGGTTGTTTTTCAAATAAAAATAAGATTTAATGGGAGTAACTATAGAAGAAGTTTAAAAGAAACTCATCTTACTTTACGTGTTGTCCAGCTTTATAATTTACCAGTAAGAGTCCTTGAATTTTTCTAAGTAACTATAGTGTTAAAATAATTATATATAGAGCTGATAAAAAATTGAGCAAATAAAATTAAAAGAAGAATTACTGAATAAAAGAAGAGGCAAATATAAAGCAAAAGAAGTGTTGACCAAAGTCTGCGTCTACATTTTTATCGCAGTTGAATCCAATTCCTTCCATTCGAATGGTCGCATAGGCGCTCTTGAATGACAGAACTGATCGACGTCCAGAATTGCTTCTCGACATTATTCGCTGTTTAGTTTCCCTCAGCTCTTGTTTCAGAGGGAGTCTATCACGGTTAGTACTCCTTAGCAGAATAGTGTTGTTCTACAGGTTCCAGGTAGGGCTTCATTCGAATGATGTGGGCGACATCCTTGGCTTTTCGTGATAAATTTCAAGATTCCATGGATTCTCCTTCATAGGTAACTTCTTAGTAGGGCCCTAAGTACTTCTTCAGAAGTTCATCTTACAGTTCAAATTTTCGGAAAGGACAGAGTGAAAACCTTCACCTGGGTATCCTTTTTATATCAATAATAGACCGGATGGTGTTTCTGGTTGTATAAGAAAAAAGTTCCAGGTTTGTGGTTGTAGAAGGCGTGATAAGGAAAGTTGGTGTGCTTTTTCAGCCCAGGTTACAATTTATCCAATGGAATTGTCAGAGATTAGGGAAGGTAAGTAGGGAAGTATGGCGTCAATGTATGTTTCCGCGGGCGTCGAAAAGGAAGAGTGGAGTGTAGCCAGTCGTTAATTCCAGACTACAACATACTTCCCAGAGATTGAACCTCTCAGACAGGCCGTCGGTCTGGGAATGATAGGCCGTTATAAATGTGTGCATAGTTCTACACAGGACGTTGAGATAGCTCTTTTATTATTTGAGAATTGAAAGTTCTTCCGCGATATGTTTAAATTTATCTAGGGACTTAATGCTTTAATACGACGTCTTCTACTAGGAATTTATCTGATTATATAGTTCCTTCATCTGGGATCGATTTTGATATAGCACATATAATAGGTGCACACAATGATCCAACGGTTTCCATCTCTAAAACTGGGGAATCTCCCGAGACGATCGACTCCGACACTAGGAAATTTCTATTCTACAGGTGGTATGATCAAATGTTATAGATGGGCGTTGCACTAATTTATTATTCCGTCATGGCTCACATATTAACGATAGTTATGTAAAGGCCAGTCTAATAGATTGTTTTTCACTTTGGAATACGTTTAGGACGAACTTCATATGCCCGACCGTCGGGCTATCATGTAGATACACCAAAACCTTTTTCTTTAAGTGCTTAGACACAATATAAATCAGAGTCCTCCTGTTGCCTTGTAGATTTTATTGTACAAACACCATCATAATATAATGACGCCAGTATTTAATCAAAATATGTCTAAAATCAGAAAAATCTGTTTTATATCAAAGTTGGTTAGTGATGTCAGGCCACTTGGTTGATCGTTCTTAAGTAGGGTCCTTAACATACTGAAACGGTGCAGCAAAGAAGATGAAGAGATGTGGGCAAGCCAGTAAAGAAGGTATGCAGGGGCCCTCTCCACAAGGAAGTGTTGATTAACAGATTCAAGAAGAGGGTGCGGCGGACGAGCAGTCCAGTTGGGTAGTGGGAGGAGAACAAGCCGGGATAGCGGTCGGCCTGAAGGCGGGTTTGTGCGCAGAGAGGACATCGTAGTCTAGGGGAGAAGTCAGTCTGGTGACATCGAGATCGGCGGTGACAGAAGACGCGGCAAGTTGGCTACGGGAAGTGGGCTCCGGGCGTGTGGCCGTATGGATTAACCGGGAAGACGGTGACGAGGAGGATTCCTCTGGTAGCGGAAAATGGAGGCAAGTCCATCTACTGTATATAGTTACTATTCCACTTTTTGAAGCTTTTGTAATAAATATACCGTACTAAGCTGTAACCACAACGAACCCACATTGTTTTCTTAGAAACCTTGAACGCAAACATCGACGGCTGAGAAGCGTCGTAACGATACAATCTGCTTCCTTATGTTCTTATGTTTACGTCTGCTCTTGCAGACAACTGCCACAGCAAATTCTTTCGACATCGGCGCTCCTCTTGCTCAACGGTCAAATGTTCAGTAAAATCAGTAACAACCGAGAATGGCCGATCAAACATATAAGGATGAATTTTCCAACATCCCAGATTATAGCCAGGAATTCTCTTTCTGTTTTTTTGTAGAATAATTATTTTTATACTTTGTTGAAAACTTCTAGATGCATACGCTATCGGTGGTCGTTCCTGGTTACCTTGTATTTGTTGGAGAACAACTCTAATACAATGTCTGCTTGCATCTGTATGAGATGGGTTCAAGAAGATTAATCGAAATGTTCAAAAACAGATCGGAAATTAGTACTTTTTTAAAGGCTTCAGAAGTTTTCTCTTGAGGCGGCTCCTAATTCTTAGTCTTTAGTAGGTTTTGCAAAGATTCAGCTTTGTTAACAAAATTTTCAATAAATCTAGAGCAATATTAACTTATTTCAATGACAGTTCTTGGTCTCGAAAGTTTAGAGAAGGCTTCAACTTTATCCGAATTTAGATGAATTTCATTGAAGTTAAAATGGTTTCTGAAAACTTTGGTCAGTTTAGAGCCAAAAAGACACTTTTTGTGGTTCGAACAGAGACAGACTTTCATGAATCATAATGTGAATACTCGTCAAAGTTACGCGAGTAAACCACAATGTTCTCCAGGTAGCAAAGGCACATACGCGATTAAAGACGACTGGAACACTTCTCATCATTCAACAAATGCTGCAGGATAATTATAGAGTCCCAAAGACATCACTTAGAATTCCCATAGACCACCCAGAATGCTAAAGGCAGTATTCTTCCATCCCCTTTCTCCACTTTAATATTCTAATACCTGGACCTGAGATACATCGTGAAGAAGTGACTGGAGCCGGATAAACTATCCAAGGCATAGTCGTCACAGAGAGTAGACATCCTTTTTGTGATCTTATTTAGTCGACGGTAATCTATGCAAAACTTCAGGTTCTGAATTTTGTTTCGATTTAGTAAAATTGTAGATGACCAAAGACTCTCTGAGGGTTTAACTATGCCTTTCTCAATCATCTTGTTTACTTCATATAGAATAAGGCGGCGTTCACTTAGTGAGGTTCCAAAGGAATGTAGTAGTCTGTAATATATCACGTGCCTTTACGCTACAGATGGATTTAATTGCCATCCTCCCAGAATAAAATATGCTGATAAACTCTTCAAGGGACATGTGACAGGATTCAACATTTGAATTTCAGTTAGTATCATATCCAGAATAAGATTTATCTTCTGGGTCAACTTCAAATAACAACGTTTCATTTAATATATGGGATTGCAGATATTCTGATTTTTACTTTCGATGGTACAAACTTTACTTCTTGATCAAAAGAATTGTGTATAAGAAGTTCCATTCGCCACCTAAATGCTACCGCGACCGTGATTGGAGTATGGCCAGATAGTTTAGCACAAATTATATTTTTTCTTAAAAATAAATCCTTATAAGCCGTGGCCAAAACAGCCTCCACCTACTTCTCTGCGTTAACCACGCAAATATTTTTATTGTTGTCGGAAGCGAACAATATTTGAACCTCCTTCTCAGATTCTACCTCAGAATTTCCCCAAGATAAATTTGGATTCTTTCACATCATTAACAGACTCTATGGCGTTGAAGAATTTCCATTTGACATGGTATCATAGCTGCCTTCCGGTATAATAATGTTTAAAAGGATACCTTCCTAGAAATTTTCTTAGAGGCTCTATTTTTTTTTTTTTTACATTTTTTGTTAGCGGCTTTAAAGGAAAGTCGGCTCCTAAATTCACTAGTGCTTCACCTTTTCGCCCATTAATTTCAACCATAGCAAACATTTAATTTGGCGGTGGTAAAACCTGGAGGATTTTCCTCAATGGCAGTCTTACTCCCGTTGCAAATCGCACCTCCTTGTTTTCCTCGTTCTCGAGCCTATATTTGGGAGTGTTTTGTTGCCGATGAGCTTTCTCTGTCTGGATGCGGGGGGCAACTCCGGAATAGTACGTCGAGGTTTGGAGTGTTACATAGTCGTCGTCGACGGCGTCTTATATCGGGGTTCGTCTAAAAAATTCTAGATTTCCTCTTTCGGAGCTAGAGAAATAAAAAATAGTTGAAGAAACTTGGCCCTGGATTGCTTGTTGATTTTGTTAAAAAGAGTTGCGGCATCTTATGATTTTTTTTTTTTTGTATTTTTCGAAATTCGCAATCCTTATTAATGAAAATAGGATGTGTCCATGTCGTCCTTAGTAAAAGAAATAAGTTTGTCGTTGTAGGTCTTAATATTGCTTCCTCTTCCTGAGTTGGGTTGGTTAATTAAGATTATAGGGCGTGCGTGGTTTTTGTGCGGCAAAAATTTAATCTCCAATCGGTTGAAGCAGAGGTTGAACTTCTCCCCCAGTTTGTTCCGGGATATTGATATCTCTCTTTGATATTCAAGTGTAGAGAAGGTCTTTTAAATGTCTTCCCTGACGCGCTTTACAGCGAATTAAGCTGGTAAGATTATCGGAGTCCTCAACACATGGCACGGGCATCACGTTTGATAGCCTAGCGAATTTCTTGCGGCCGATCTTCGCTGTTTAGTAGCTATTAGATGTAGGCAAAAAATTAGGATAATTTTAACCGTCTGAATGTCTTCCGCCAACAAAACCTGGCATGCATGCCCTACTAGCAACCCCTTTTTTACTTTCATTCATGTTAGGGTTCACCTGGAAGCAAAGACTAAGGATTTCTTTGATGTATGATTGGCAGGATTTTTCAAACTTCTACGCTCTACACTGTAACACATCCTCGGAGATTCAGAGTCATATTGTAGTCCAAATACATAAAGTACGCATCCTCGAAACTTCTCTATGAAATGATGACATTTTCATTAATCTCGTGACATCTGTCCACGGTCTTAGTTAAGTAGACCACTATGATTTGATGTTTCCGCTTCATTTACTATTTTTCTATACTGTTTCGTACACCTTCAACCACCCTTTAAAATTCATCTTTCCGTCACCAGAAAAAGGAGATGGATATCATTGAAAGTAACATGGTAGATAGGATTAGCAAGAAGAAAGTCTCTGGTGGTCTTTCATTTTTACTTCTCTTGATTCTGGTAAGGGTGTTTCAAAAATTGATTTTAAGTCCTTGTATATACAGATATAATAATAAGAATATTTTTAAAAGACTAATTACAATGTTATATACAAGGAACTTTCAAATTACCAGAATAATATAATTTTCAAAATATCTGACCGTGGACAAAAAAAAAGCACTTTTTACAATTGGTCAACATTTTTAGCCTTAAAAAACCACAAGAATTTTTAAAAAATAGAAATAATATCTTGCGTTCTCATAATATATTAATGTTTATTTGCTCTTTTATAGGCTATTTTTAGCGTTTTTATCGTTTATTTTCTAATGCCCAAAATTTATAAACAACAGGAAAAAAGTGCATTCTTCTATGAGTAAACAAATTGAATAATAGTTGCAGAAACCTTGTCAATGTTCGAAAGGAATTCACAGAGCAATTCTAAAATATGAAATACTTTTAAAGGATGAAAAAAGAAGCTCAATTCAAGATGATCCAATAGTCGGAAAAGTCGTAGAGAAAGAAAACAAAAACAGATTCAAGAAAAATATGCTGAAAATCGAAAGAAAAAAAAACTGGGAACGGGAACTTTCGGGAATGATGTTTCTTTCGATAAGATTAGTATATTCAATTATTCACGACAATCTGAAATTGAAAAATAAGTTCGGTAAGTTTTGGGTTTCCAATCGAGGCTAGATTCCCTACAATTGCTGCAGTTTTGAATTTCTTTGACAAGAACAAAGTTCTTTTACATCCTCAGGGAATGCTCACAGGATCTTTCCCAAATGACCTTCTCCCATGCATTAAATGAAAATATCTTTCAAAGAGAAGCGATTTTAGTCACGAGAAGTCATGATAGAAAAATATCTAAAGTTCCTCAGAGGCTTGAAAGAAGACGTCTATAAAAATGCTAAGAAAAATGTGAAGCGATATGGCATAGGTGTTTAGATGCAGACGGGGATTATTTCAAAATTATAAAAAAAATCCCTTTGATCCTTTATTATTTTTAAAATTTCTGGAAATTTAATGGAACACCTTGTATAATAATATTCTTGCTAAACAGAATAGATTAAATAGAAAAAATGTATGAAAATTAAAAAAATAAAACTACAACAACAACAACTGATTTATTAGGACATTTCCGCCCTGTAAGGACTCGCCATACATCATTTTCATGAAGAAAGGGGGAAAAAACATAAACAAAGGAGAGAAGGAAAAATGAAAAGGAAATCAAAGTATTCAACATAACTATACAAATTAACTATGGATGGAAATTGTTCTGTAATTTTAGTTCGTAGAGATTACCTTGTTCTCTAACGCTTTATGAGAATTAAACAACTCTATCGCTATATATTTTTCCTCGGACATTATTCTGATTAGCTGAACTGGGTTCATGTAGACTTGGATAATGTTCTTTATGATCTTATTCCGTTCCTCGTTAACAATAGTGCATTCAGAGAGGTAGTGGGTAATTTATTCTATGCTTTCAGTTTTGCAGAATTTACAAATTACATCTTTCTTTTTAATTATTTGAATGTGACTTTCTCTTATTAAAGTCGAGGTGATTCTTGTTTGGGTAATGTACCTTTTATGTCTAATGATAGGTTCCAGGATAAAAATTGTTCAGGTATTAAATACTTATATAATAATTTATACTTATAATATAATTGTATGATCCATTTTTGCTAAGACCTGCTGAATTAATTGTTCCGTTTTTGTACGAAAAATCCCTGGTAATTCGTTTTGAATGGTCTCATAGTCGATAGCATTGTTTGTCCAGGCAAGGCCGCATTGGTGATAAATTGCTAAAATAGTCCTGTAGAGTCCAATAGGTTTTCCTGTATTTATGGATATTTCTCTTTATCCAGAAATAAGAGAAAAGATGATGAACGTGTATAAATGACGATGATGAATTCTACCAATCCTTATGGGAATTTATACAAAATATACAAAAAATTAAGAGGTAACTCGAATAAACAACTACAAATATTAGAAACAAACACATATCAAGAACAACAGCAGAAAACTGAGGAATTAATAGCCACTCTATTTCCTGATGACAACCCAGGTGAAGATAAGAATACACATACAAATATAAGGAAATATGCATTAAGACTTTCGAACACAACAGAACCAATAATCACAATCAATGAAGTAAATGCTATTATTGAAAAATTGCATCCGAAAAAATCTCCAGGAATAGATAACATTTCTAATAATATGATAATACACGCAAAACAATTCGCGGCACCACTATTAACTAAAATCTACCAGAAGTGTCTGAATATGAGTTACTTTCCTGATGAATGGAAAAGAGCAGAGGCGCAGATCATTCCAAAGCCGGGTAAATCCGATTATAAAGATTGTGTCAGCTATCGACCTCTATGTCTAAATTCAAACCTTTCAAAAATTTTTGAAAGAATAATAAACAACAAAATCATCAAATTCTACGAGGAAATGAAATTATTCAGTAATCGTCAACATGGCTTTACAAAATCTCAATCTACCATAACTGCATTAACTGAAATAATTCACACTGCATTAGAACACAAAGCCAAGGAGTATACGGCTATAATTGCAATAGATATTAGTGGAGCTTTTGACAATACCTGGTGGCCAATGGTGATAAAAAGACTCGATGAGGATAATATACCAGCATCAATAATAAAACTCATGAAATCCTACTTCACTAACCGGAAGATAAGATTTAGGTACTCTACGAATGAATTCACCAAAAAACTAAGTAAAGGATGTCCGCAAGGAGGACCCTTATCTCCGACAATTTGGAACATCATAATGAATGATCTATTAACCAACTTTCAGGAATCTAATAGCGAAATTATAGGATATGCAGATGATCTAACGGTAATATGTTGGAATACAGAATTAAAAAATCTTAAGATTACAATTGAAAATTCAATAGGGAAAATAAATATGTGGTGTGAAAGCAACAAACTTAAAATATCAAGACAGAAAACAAAGATTTTATATTTATTCAACTGCAAAAAGTATGTAATTACCCTGCATGATAGTCTTGTCAAACCAGTTGAAAACCTAAAAATACTAGGATTAACTTTCAAGAATCACCGAAACAAGAACAAATTAGATTTTATGCCTCACAACGACAGTGTTATTGCAAAAACAACTAGAGCTAGTGGATATCTTCTTGGTTTAACAAATAAATCGTGGGGATTGGATAGTAGGCGATTATTAACATTATATAAGACCTTATTTAGAAGCACAATAACTTATGGTTCAACAATCTGGTACCCATACATAAACACGAGATCAAAAAACAAAATAGATTCACTACAGTATAAAATTCTTAAACACTGTATACATGCTTATAATACAACATCTTCGAATTGTACACATGTTCTCGCAAGAATACCTAAAATTACGGATTTCATCATGTCAAACATACTTAAAGTTGAAATAGATTATAATAGAAATGATCCAGCCAAAAGAATGATAATATCTAACTTTATAAATGAAAAAATTCAAAAATACTATGAAGACTCAAATGATAATTTCAGAGAATTTTTTGAAAACTCAAGATTACCCAAATTTATCCAGCCAAATTTTTATAATATACAATTCTTTACGGGGCATGGAGACTTTAACACATATTTATATAGAATTGGCAGAATTGATTCTTCAATCTGCTTATGTGACCAAGAAGATCACAACCCTGTGCATATTTTAATCCGGTGCCCACTTGTTGCTGATTTGAGAGTACAATGTCAAATGAACAGTTCTAGTTTAAGCCAAATGGTTTCCAGTAAAGAAGAATATAGAAAATTTAACAAGTTCTGTAGACTCTATCTCAAATGCCGTGGACTTGAATTACATTAAGAACTGAAATTTCTAGTTTTAATTAGTATATTTGTGCCACTGGTTTAGTGGTTGTAATTATAAATATATATTGGACTTTTGATGATATGTATGTAAATAATCTTTGTTTCTTGTATAATTTATTGTTCTAAAATGTAAATTTGAATAACTTTCACTCTCTCTCTCTAAAACTATAAATAATTTGTATATATATATATTTAAAAACTATGTACATAAAATGGTTTAAACATTTACATGCAAATATCCACATAGGATATAGCGTGTGTTTTGTAATAAATAAATGGATATTTCTCTTAACGTATTCCAGCATATCTTTGGAAACCTATGGTTACCCATTCTTTGTAATCTTAAAAGGTATTTCATGGTTAATTTAGTGGCGTTTAGTGTAAGTGATATTCTACCCGTTTCCAGTCTAACAATGTAGCCAGGGGTATATCTAGGTAAATTGAGAAGACTTTTAATAAAAATATTTTGTAATTGGTCTATAATATTTGCATTGTCAGCTTCCCAAATCGGCGCAGCATACATTAATATTGATTTAATTATCGCATCAAATAATTTAAATGCGATATTTAGTGAATTGATCCTTTGCTTCTTTATCATTTTAATAATCTCAATCATTGCAGTATTAGCTTTCGATTTATAATATATTGCTGCGCATTTAGTGTTGTTTGTGCTGGTAAATGGGAATCCTAAATATATCATTCTCGATGTGACAGTCAATGGATTATTGCCATAGTACCAGATTTCGTTTCTAGAAAGTCTTCCCCCATTTCAGAATACCATTATTTTCGACTTAATCTGATTCTAAACCAGTAGGTTATCATCCAGATAGGATTTAGTAGATTGATCTTGCTCTGCAAATTAATTTTTGACTCTCCTATAATTACTATATCATCCGCATACATGAGAAATTGAAGGTATCCGTAATCTGGTAGATAAAATCCCGGGAGTAAAGACGTATTGTAGAGATCTGCTAAATCGGCGGTGTACAGTATAAATAACAAGGGGGAAAGGAGGTCCCCTTGCTGTACACCTGCGTTAATTTTTAAATAATTTGAATATTGACATTGCCATCTAATTGAAACTTTTGCCTCTTCATAATAGCTTTTTAAAATTGTTAAAAATTTAGGACTCAATCCAATTTTCAGTAATTTTTTCCATAGTAGAGAGTGAGAGATCGTATCAAATACTTTGGTCAAGTCAACGAAAAAAGCATATACGTAGTTTGCCCCGTTTTTATTTAGCGCTAATTGGATCGATGAGTTCAGTGTAAATATATGATCCATGCAGGAGCGGCCTTTTCGAAATCCGGCTTGATTTGTCTTTCTTCCGTCCATTTAGTAAGCCTGTTTTTTAAAAATAATATTGAATAATTTAGAAATATTATTGCATAGTGCAATTCCTCTATAGTTTGTTGGGTTATTGCAAAAAGAAAACTAATAAAAGAGAGAGAAATCAATATAAATCAAAAGTATTATTAATATAATTCATCGCTCAATGTTATCGCAGCCGAACATCAATTCCCAGAACACATATAGTTATAGCATGCGATCTTGAATGAAATTATATTGACGACTTTAGAGCTTCATGAAAATACACTTTCTCTTGGTAATATTTAACATCATTATTTTGTTTTATTTGACTTCTTTCATGTCTATTTATTTATTATTTTACCAATGTTATCAAAAAACATTTTCAGCTTAGATGGAGAACTGAAATATTGAAGAGATTGTCCTTGAAGGATAAACATTGCATAGTTAAGCCGATAAATACTCAGTTTGGCATAACCGAAAATGGGAAATAAAGAAGGTAAAGTTATCATTGAGAAAATGAACATTATCACGATAGATAACCCCTAACACATTCTGAACTCATGCCCACTGGTGTCAAACTTAAGACAGCAGAGCAAGATGGAAAGAACCTACCTGGGTCAAATAGTTTATAATAGGGAAAGATATACGAAATTTAATAGGTTCTGCAGACTTTTTACTATAAATAAACAGCTTCATGCAGCTTGAGGAACTATACTACTATGCGACTTGATTTACATCAATGTAAATAATTAATAAGTTACTTCATAATATAACTCATTGAAAAAAACTCAACTTGATCAACTTTCTCTCTCCACGATACTAATTATTACAGATAACTTCATTAAATCAACTTCCATCATTGCTTAGCATACTGTAAATAACTACCTTGTGGTTTCTTCATTAGGATGACTGAACATTCCCGTAATATTTCCAGGCAAGATACCAGGTCCCTCATTTATCAACATATGCAGAGCACAGGCCACACTTTCAACATCAAAAACCCCACCATACATTACAGGCACATACATATCTTACACCAAAGACTCATTCTAGAATCCATAGTATCCCACAAACTAAACAGCATCAATAGAAAAATAGAACTTCCAGAAGCTTATCATCCTCTCCTGTCCTATATTTAAACTTCCCACATATTTTTAACCGTAAAATTGACCTCCCCGACGCATAACAAGCTCTCCTGGCCTTTATGTTAAAAATGTTTTCTCTTTTATATACTTAATACTCCATTTCAGACATATATTATGCTTCATTAATATTGCTTTCCTTCTGCTATTGTTTTGCATCTCTTGAATTATCCTCTATGATTTTTATTTGTTACAAATAGTTAAATTGCCCATTTGCATGATTTTTTCTATATTTATGTAAATTAATGTGTTAGTATATATTCACTACAGCCATCGCTATCGTTCATAGTGTCGTTTTTATCTTGCCTGTCGAAGGGCTTTTGCCCGAAAGCTTGCTCTAATGCACCAATAAAAGAAACTCGTCTTCCTTCGCCATGTTTTTTATCGTCTAAATAGAATTCATTTTATAAATTCTATATTACTGTGATAAATAATTTTATGTGTAAATTGCTTCAAGTAATTCAAAATAAAACTACTTGATAAGTAAATAATTTACTTCCTTATTTTTTCACGACTGCACCTTCAATTCTCTTTTACAACAACAAAACAAAATATTCATAACATATATTTATATATATATATAGACATTTGCATACGGGCGAACATTATTATGATAGTTATTATAAGTAGCTCGAAAATTATCCACAATTATATCGATAGATATTATCGAGAAAGTCAGTATTATTGAGATAGATTTTGACAGTAGCTGAAACATTTTCCAAAATTAAAGCGATAGATACTAGCGTGAGGGTGAAAGTTATTAAAATATACATTCCCAATAGTTCGAAGAATATCCAACATAAAACTGATAGATAATAGTTTGAGGGCGAGCATTATTAAAGTAATTAATAGCAGTATTTCGAGCATTACCTAAAATTACACCGTTAGATATAAGCGTGAGGGCAAACATTATTACTCAAGGTATTAACTGCGCTCGGCGAAAATTAAATAACATTTATATCACTAAATATTAGCCTAAAGGAGACCTTTTTCCAAAATATTTTACAATAGCTTAAACATTATTCAGCATTACTCTAATACATATTAAAATGAGGACAAATATTTCTACGGTAATTATTTTCAGTAATTATAACATCATATCCAACGTTAAACCGAAAGAAATTAGCTTGAGAGTGAACATTATAAGGTACATATTACCTGTATAGCTCGAACATTATTTAGCATTTTCCTGAGAGATATTATTTATAGCCTGAACATTATTCAACAATACCCCAATAGATATTGACGTATGGGAGAATATTATCAAGGGATATATTACCAGTATCTCGAATACTATCACAAAATACACCCATAAATATGGGCATGAGGACGAAAATTATTACGGTATTTATTAAGAGTAGTTACAACTATCTAACTTTTAACCGAAAGATATTAGCCTGAGGGCAAATATTATTAGAGGTAATATTAACAATAGATCAACAATAGGTAACAGTATCCGATATTACATCGAAAAATGTTATTAGGAGGGCGAACATTATTATGATAGATATAAACAGTAGCTCGAATATTATTACTGTAATTAATCCCGGTAGATGAGTATTGCACAACATTGCACTGATAGATTTTAGAGCGAGGGCGAAAGCTATCATGGTAGCTATTGGCAGTAGCTCGAACCCTTCAAACACTATACCGACAAAATTAGCTTGAAGGTGAAGAATGTTAGTTAGATATATCTCGAACATTACACAGATGGATATAAGATTGGGTGCTTAACACATTAATAAGCTATATATTAAGAGTAATTCAAGTACAATTCAAAAATACACCCATAGTTATTAGCGTGAGGTTGAACATTATTACTGCAGATATTATCTGTAGCTTGAGCATTATCTACAATTACATTGATATATTAGAGTCAGGACGAACACATTATTACAGTAAATATTACATGTAGAGAGGGAGCTTGAACATTATACAAAATGATACTGAAACGTATTGGGTGGGGGCTAACATTACTACATAGTTATTACCATTAGTTATCGAGCATTCTCCAGCAATACACACCAATCAATAATATCTTGAAGTCGAAAATTATTACTGTAGATATTACAAAATGTTCGAATATCATTCAACATTTAACTGATAGATATTGGTGAGATGACAAACATTATTAATATATATATTAACACAATATATCGAATACTATCACAAGAAACACCCATATACATAGACATATACATATATATAGGCGTAAGTGCGAAAGTTATATATTACGATAGATAAATCCTGTAGCTAAAATTATCCAACATCGAACCGAAATATATTAACCTGAGAGCCAACATTATAGAATTTTCAATTGCCAGTAGCTCGAACATTATCCAACTTTAATCTAATATATTTTAGGGTGAGAGTCTATACTATTCTGGTAAATATTACCAGTAGCTTGAACATACATCAAAATATGTAATAAGGAGGGATAGATATTAACAATAGCTATAATATTATTATATTAAATTTTATTTAATTAAAAAGGCATATATTGGATCAAAATATCATTTATTTTAACAATATTTCAGTTGGCTAAACGCCAACCTTTATCAAGGTATTATAACATATCTAATGTGTGTCAACAACAAACTCAGCGCCACATAACGTCAACAGAATTAAGTTTCAAAAATATTTTGATTTATTCAATGGGGAAAAAAAGATCTGATCTGTAGCGCAGAAAATTGTACATTATTCTGATAGATACTCGCATGAGGGCCAACATTATTAACGTAGATAATACCAGCATCTTGATCATTATACAACAATATATCAACAGGTATAAGCTTGGGGGCGATTATTATTACAGTATTTATATATTATCAGTAGCTCGAATACACATTATCCTTTATTATCTGAATACGTTATTAGCGCGGGGGTGTTTGTGTTGGAGAGTAACTTCGCACGTCGGCTGTTGCTTAGCAACGGCCACTTCCCCCAGACATCACGTGACCTGGCGCCACACCGACCGCCGGCTGTATCTGTAGTTTTAAGTTTCAGTTTGCTTTGTTGTCTGCCCCTACGCTTGCCTTTTGTTTGACTCTCTTTGTTCCTTGTCATCTTAATATAATATAATTGTTAATTAAACAATACTTTCTGAGATCCAGCCTCTGATTCTCTTACAGTTTGGTATCACAAAGAGCTATAATATTCCTCAACATTACAACGATACCTTTTAGCAAAAAAGCGACATTCGTACTGTAAATATTAACAGTATATCTCGAATATTATTAATCATAACACTTATAGATATTAGCGTGAAGTTCTAACGTTATTATGTTGGTTATTATCAGTAGCTCGAACCCTATCCAAAATTATACTGATAGGAATTCGTTTGAGGTTGAAAAATACTAGATAGTTATTACCTCTAACTCTAACATTACCCAACATTACACCAATAGATATCAGAACTTAGGTAAATATTAATAGGGTACAAATATATTAACAGTATCTTAAACACTATTTAAAAATAAACCCATAGATATTAGCGTGAAAGTCTGTATTATTACATTAATTATTAATAGTAGCATGAATATTATCCAACATTTCACCGAAAGGTATTGTGTGAAGGGCAAGCATTAATACCTAGCTATTATCAATATTTCGAACATTATCTAACATTTCACCGAAAGGTATTGTGTGAGTGCAAACATTAATACTTAGCTATTATCAATATTTCGAACATATTCTAACATTTCACCGGAAGGTATTGTGTGAGTGCAAACATTAATACCTATCTATTATCAATATTTCGAACATTATCCAGCATTTCACCCAAAGGTATTGTGTGAGTGCAAACATTAATACCTAGCTATTATCAATATTTCGAACATTATCCAACATTCCAGCATTTTTTGAATGCTGAAATTATTATTAAATATTTATCAGAAAAACTAGCATTTTATTCTAATATATACACGCGAGTAAAAATCCACTCGGGAAAAATCGGGGCATTGCCCAAGTCGTATACATATATATCGTAAATGTATATATATGTTATGAATACTACATTTGTTGTAAAGATAAATAACACAGGTCTACAAAAACTTTTTTTTTTGCCGGAGAAAACCAGATGTTTATTCTAATGTAACTTTTCATGCTGAATTCTAAAATGAAATCAGAAGTTTCCATCACCCATAGTTCTTGTAGGATAACCATTTTTTCTATAAATTAGTATATACAGTAATAATGCAGAAAATGTTACGTAAGCATTTTTAAGTAAACATCATTACATTGCCTAGCGCTTTAATTTTGACAAGTAGAGTTGATATGTGGAGCCAAAAGCTTTATTTATTGATTAAATTTTTCTCTTTAAGAATCACAAATATTAATTTGAATAACAAATTATTAAATTTTTAATTAAATATGTTTATTTTATTATGCAATCTGCTTTGCTTTCAACTCAAAAATAACTACAAGCTCTGGAATGCTATTTTCTGAATAACAGTTTTAATATATATATTTAAATTGAACCTAACGATTTGTTTAATAGATTTGCATCAGAAGTGACAGGTAAATTTGAAGTGATCAGTTTATTCTTCTCTATCGATTTGCTTTTATAAATCGTGTGCACTAGACTGTGTCAATATGTCGAGGCGTTGCATTAATATTTCTGATTTTTTCTGTTACATTTGTGGGGAATTAACTTTCAAAGTTCAAAGGCGAAACTTTACACCGCTCATTAAAAAGTGCTATCAACTTTATTTTGGCTGTAAAGTCGGTGACCAAGATAAGACTTGGGCTCCTCATCATTGTTGTGAAATTTGTGCTCGACGTCTTACAGGGTGGATTAAAGGTGAACGTCATATGCCTTTTGCGGTTCAAATGATATGGAGTGAACCTGACACCATTCTTCAGACTGTTATTTTTGTTTGACAAAGACTACAGGTATTACATCCAAATCAAGACATACAGTTGAATATCCAGATTTGCCTTCTGTTATGAGACCGGTTTCTCATAGTGATATTTTACCTGTGCCACAGCCTCCTGAAAATGTAATATTTAGTGACGAAGATTCAGATAGACGAGAGCAACAGTCGGATGACACAAATTTTGAAGCAGGTGCTTCATCTGAACCTCATTTGTTAACCCGATGAGATTTGAACGACCTCGTACGTGATTTAGATTTATCCAAAAACAGTGTGAACTTTTAGGCTCTAGGTTAAAAGGCTGGAATCTGCTGCATAAAGGCACAAAAGTATGCTTTTTTCGCAAGCGTCAAGATGAATTTCAAGACTTCTTTTCACAAGAGAATCATTTAGTATATTGCAATGATGTTGTTAGTCTAATCGAAGCGCTTGGTCATGACCATGATACAGAAGAGTGGCCTGTATTCGTTGATTCTTCAAAATTTAGTTTGAAAGCTGTTCTCCCTCACAACGGAAATAGGTTCCCATCAGTGCCAATAACACAGGCATCCAACATGAAAGAGACTTACGAAAACATGAAACTGCTTTTGAAAAAGATAGAATATGAAAGATACAGTTGGAAAATATGCAGCGATTTGAAAGTCATTGCTCTCTTGCGTGGATTACAGCTTGGATATACAAAATTTTGTTTTTTTTTTCTGTGTGAGTGGGAGAGCAGAGATAGGGAAAGGCATTACATAAAAAAAAGCTGGCTAAACCGTGAAATATTTACTCCAGGACATAAAAATATTGTATATCCTCCCCTGATCGATTCAGAAAATATATACTTACCACCATTACATATTAAACTGGGATTAATGAAGAACTATGTCAAGGCAATGGATCGATATGCCAGTGGATTTGCCTACCTAAAACAAAAATGTTCTAGCATAATTGATGCGAAAATTAAAGAATGCATTTTCGTTGGAACTCAGATTCGAGAATTGCTGCAGGATGGAAATTTTCAAAATAGTTTGAATGAAGTTGAAGTAGCAGCATGGAAATCCTTTAGAAACGTTTGCAAGAACTTCTTAGGAAGTGTCAAGGTTAAAAATTACCGAGACATAGTTAATGGTCTGTTGCTTTCCTACAAGGCACTGGGATGCAACATGTCTCTCAAGATCCATTTCCTGCTCTCACATCTGGATTTCTTTCCAGACAATCTTGGTGCAGTTAGCGATGAGCATGGTGAGAGGTTTCATCAAGATATACGAGCATGGAGAAGCGGTACCATGGTAAATGGAGTCCCGGTATGCTTGCTGACTACTGCTGGACACTCAAGAGGGATTTACCACAAGCAAAGTATAGAAGAAAATCCACTGTCACCACTTTTCAATAAAATAAATATATTTCGTTCATATAGGCCTATATATTAAAAACATTTCCAAATTTCAAGTAGGTGTATCTCAAAAATCTTGCGTGATAGAAAAAAAACTAATGGTATATTTGGAATCAGCACAAAGCGTTAAATTTAGATAAGATACTGTTTCTTTTGTGACAAAGAAAAATAATTTTTGATAAACCAGTGTAATGTAATAAGGTTTATGCAAAAATGCTTACGTAATATTTTTTGCTGTATTTATCCCAATACCAAAAATGCTGTCACGCAAAAACCATGGGTGATGGAAAATATCTGATTAGATTTTTGAGTTCAGCATAAAAAGGTATACTAGAAACACGATCAGGTTCTCTTGGGCAAAAATGCTGTTGACCAGTGTAATTGAAGATGCTGTCGTGATAAAAGTAGAAAAATAATAAAAACAGTTTATATCACAATTTGATTTAAATGTTTGATAAAATATTTGAGAAAGCACTACCTGACTTAAGGCGTAAGAATAAATACTTATTTACATATCTACAGAAAGATTTGAGCCAACGAAAAACAACAACAATGGGTTTATATAGGGAAAGCCGCGATATCTGGTGGTCAACATTACAGAGTAGTTTGTTCTATAAATTATAATATTTTAAAATATGAAATAAAAGTTTTTATATAACATGTATATTAAACAATTCATAAATATTAATAAAATGTTTAGAAAATATTTTAAAATTGACTTGTCGATATAATGCAGTTTAGCAATCTAAAAGAGAAGAATTTAATTAGGATTTTTATTAATTAGATCAATATTTATTGAATGGATAAACTAAATAGCAAGTTTACAATTTTAAAGGTTAAAATGGGAAAAGAGGAAGAGGGAGAAAGAAAAAAATATATATATAGATTATGAATTTTAAAAGTTTTTTTTTTGAAACAATTGAGGGCTACAATTAGTTTCTCGAAAAGGTTGCTATATTGCTTTGTTGTTAATAAAATCCTTTTGCATATTTTAATATATGCACATATACACATATACGTGTATATATACTCTATATTTTCCTTCCTTCTTTTCTTTCCATTTTAACCCTTTAATTTGTGATTTAGCAACTTAATTCATCCAAATGGATACTTAATAGATACGTATAATATATATAATAATATATACTTATAATTATAAAGAAATTATAACTTTCATACATATAACATGAAGTATGGAGA
This sequence comes from Cordylochernes scorpioides, assembly GCA_030710605.1. Taxonomy (NCBI): domain Eukaryota; kingdom Metazoa; phylum Arthropoda; class Arachnida; order Pseudoscorpiones; family Chernetidae; genus Cordylochernes; species Cordylochernes scorpioides. Next base: position 33,103,332 of record CP092866.1, on the reverse strand, counting down.
GGATGGTATTACTGTACCAGAAGAAGCATCTTTCTTTTTAAATAGGCATTAAACCAATGCACTTTGATTTATCACCCAGTATAGAACGTTAAGTTGGTGATGAATAAAGTAGAAAAAACAACTTTGACAAATTTAAGACAAATTCTGAATTTGACAAAACTAGTGTTGAGACACATTCTTTATTACTACATTTACGTTCTGTACTGGAGTAGGGAACTAAAATTAACTTTTTAACGAGAAAGATGCCTCTTTTGGTATATATTTACCTTAGCACATATGCTAAAATTAATCATGTTTATGTCTCATAGTTCTTTTTTTATAATTAAGAACTTAAAATTGAAAGATACAAAGATAGATTAGTGTGTCTGTGTCTACCAATTTCAAAAGAATAAAAAGAAATAAAGGAACAACACGAGGCCTTTGAAAGAAAACTGTTGTATTTATTGCAAGTTGGTTATAGAAGAAAATAAATTTTAGGACTACCATCTACAGTAATTTAGAAAGTTGAATTTGTCCGGAATGGATTCCTTCAGAGTTCCAGCTCCACATCAACTTGACTTATTGAAAAACGAGACCAACCCAACTGAAAAATAGAAAGGACATTTTTCTTTAGCATTCATATTATGTTCAAGGTAACCTTACCCATCATCAGTTTTTTAACCACAGATCCTGTGATTTACATTGGATTCCCATAAGAACATCTGATGTTCATTACTTGTAGGTCACCCTAGAAAAACCAGCAGCACAACTTGAAGAAACAGATAAAAATTGAAATAAACTAAAATGAAGATCTCTACACATCATTTCTGCAAATAAGTTCAAATTACAACCTCAAAAGCATTCTTTTTTTCATAAGAGCTATAGATTTCTAACATGCGCATAAGGAAAGAAAAACACATTGAAACGAATAATTAAATATAAATACATATCTCTATATAACCATATAATCAGGAAGGTATTGCATGCTTCATACCTAAACACAAACACAATCTCTAGCAAATACACCCTTTTTCCTGCTTAAAATATTAATTATTATTTTAACCTTTTACTTTATATACCTTTAAAACATTGAATTACCCAACGCTACATTAATCATTCATTATAGTATTTTTGTTAAACCCCAACTATATTGAGTACTTATTTTTTTGTATACCCTCCAAATCACATATGGACTGGGCCCATTTATAGAAACCTACCTCGTTTTTCTAAAAGTATTTTAATTTGGTGTGTTGAAATTCAAATCAGATTCTTTGTTGAAATTATTTTTATCTCCGAAAATTTATATCTATAAACATATTTTTATCTATTGGTATATAATAACACCTGTTATTTAGTTTTAGTCTAATGAATTTTAATATACTACATTGAGAGAAATAGCATTTTTAAAAACCAGGAATTTTATAAGGGCTTGGCTCATCCTCCCGGCTTGGCGAAACCGCTGAGAGGGTTCACTACTGATGAGCCAAGCCCTCTCATTCAAGAACTCATACCATTGCAGTAAGGTCTGTAGAGACAATATTTGATGATATTTAAAAGAAGCGCATTGCCAGTAAATTTATTTGTGTAAAATTTTAACGATAGATGGCAATTAAATTTAATTTACTAATTATTATATTTATAATAATTTCTCTCTTTAATATCGAATTATTTTAGCTTCGCATTATATATTTTTTAAAACTGAGGCTTTACTGAATATATTGCAAATACATTTTGAATCACTTACAACATAATAAATATTAAAACAACCGTTGCCTTATTTTCAAAAATGTTCTTTAGGTATAAAATACTTTTAATTACGCATATACTCATTATATCATTTTTTAAAATTAATTTTTGGGGTGAAATTCAGTTCTGATACCTTAAATATAGTTGCTATTCTAATATTAACTTTAATACCATTTGTTTGCTCTCTATATTTTATTTTTGCCAAATATATTTTGAAATGTTTATCATTACTTTTAAATATATGTTATTTATCTCTCTTTCACCAAATAATTATATATAGACATTAACATTTTTTAAATTTTGTATATAATCATAAGAATTTCAACCATCATAGAATATCCTATCTTTATACGCTCAAAAACAATTTTAAAAACTTTTATAAAAATATTAACATTTTCAAAAATATTTGATTTTTTTCTATTATATAAATAAACTAAATGCCATTTTTTACCAGATATCTATTGTTTAGTAAGGTCTTAAAATGCCATTTTTCAGTCACCATTTTCATTACACAATAATGATTTTCAAAATAAACTGTTTGTTATTAGAAAAAAATCTTTTGGTGCAAATACATATAATATTAGATCAAAATTTGTATTAACTTTGTTTTTCCTTTTTTGTAGTAGAAACACTAACATTTCTGATTATCTTAATAGATGTTACCTTTAACCATTATATACCATTTGTTACCTTGTATATAATATATTAAAAATATACCATATTGAGGTTATTGCATTTTTGGATATTTTTTACTTTTCTTACAATCCACCTCGTTAAATATTTGTCAATTATTAAATAAAACAAATGCTCTGGTAAAATGATTGTTGAGCTCTCAGAAAATTAATATATATATATTATAAAAAATATAATACAGCTCTTTAAAAAAAAAATGATAATTTAAAACAACATGATACTTTTAAATTTGTATTATTATATATTATTTATTTCATATATTATTTTATATTTATTTGAATATCTCAACCACTTGTAAACAAATTTTCTTTATATTTTATAAAAGATACACAATTATTATCTCAAAATAAAATATCTATATTTTTTATATTTCCTATATACCCTACATGTGGTATTTTTAGTATCTTATCTTAAACTATATGTATGTTGTATTTTAAGTAGTTATATAAAAATGAGGCCTTTTAAATTTTATTGTATATTAAATAAACTCAAAACAAAGTAATATAAACTTTCACTAATATTTCTATTTTTCAATATTTTAAATTTCTCCGTTATATTAAACCTTTTTTTTTTTTACATTATATCAATAATACCTCAAGATGAATTTTAAAGAATTGTTTGTAATTTCAAGTTTCACCCTTATATATATATTACAGATTCCCTCTATAGATCAACTTTATATTCAAATTTTGAAAAAAAACATAGACAGTTCTGTTGCCCTTGAACTCTGTTACTGTTATCATAATCCTTTTACCCTTCGTTTATCTTTGTAATCTTTGTTATAATTAATCCTTTTACCCTTTGTTTATCTTTGTATTCTTTTTATAATTCTTTTTCCTTTGTAATCTTTGTTATAATCCTTTTACCCTTTGTTTATCTTTGTTATAATATATTTGTTATATTTCTTTTATCCTTTGTTTAACTTTGTAACCTTTGTTATAATCCTTTTACCCTTTTTTATCTTTGTAACCTTTGTTATAATCCTTTTACCATTTGTTTATCTTTGTAATTTTTGTTATAATCCTTTCACCATTTGCTTTGTTTATCTTTGTAATCTTTTTACCCTTGGAATTTACTGATAATAATTTAGTATTTCAATTTATTTTTATTTATCCCACCGCCCTCCTCTTTGGAACCTTTATTATATTTCTCAAATTTATTTTAAATAACTCCTGAACTTAATACCTAATAAAATATATTTGTATTTGAATATAATTAGAATTTTGTTTAAAAATAAATATTTTTGTAGTAAATATGTGAAGAATATTTTAAGATATTTCTTTTTTTATACTCTCAAGATAATATAATAGCTGTTTTTCTTATATATCTCTTTTTGTATAAAAATAACTTTGCATTTTGTATTTGTAATTTTGTAACTTTTAACTTTATGACCATTTGAATATCACATTATTTTATTTTATATTTTGGTTACACACGTACACACTTTTCTTATATTATATTTAGCTAATTAATAACCATCTTTGTATAATTTTTATTTTACTTTTGAAAAAGATGATATTTATATTTTCATTGGTACCTTTAAATTTGTCGTAGTTTTAATTATTACTAATCCGATATTCTCCATTGTTGTATTTAAAAATAGAGCTAAAAATGCGTTTTCTTTTACTCTTCGAGATTTACCTCATATGTTTTCTCAATATTTAAAATTATTACACATTAAAAGAAATATAATTCATTTCTTTATAATGCCCATATTGTATTTTCATAGAAACCTTTGAAATTTGAACTCATCTTTTAAAGAAGATTATTCCAAACAGTATATTTTTAATTTCATTTGTATAGGGGATTTTTTCTAGATGTTGTATTCTATATAATACAATACTATTTTTTATTGAGTTTTGAAAAAAAATTTTTTTGAAAAGAATTTTCGGCTAATTTTTATTCACGCTGAAAATACCCATATATTTCCCTAAATACCTTGTTTTATAAGTTTGGGGGAAACACAAACAGAGTTCTGATATTTCTAATATCTTTTTTTACTGTTAAATATTTTACCATTTAGTTTACCTGTATATTTCATATATGCTGAATATACAATTTTTTTAATTTCTGTAAATTTTTCTACATTTAACTTGCAATTTTTGAAATACCAATAGCTATATTTTTCGTTTTATAATTGAATTTCAAGAAAAACACTAATTATATTTGGAGTATAATTATTTCACATACCCTCTATATCATATAACCGTCTAAAATATACACTTCCATTCATTTAAGAAATATTTCAATTTTACAATTATCAAATCAACACATACTCGATACAGTAATATTTTATAAAAAATAACACCCCATATATATAGAAATACTCATAAATATTCTTAGTTTTCAACAGAAAAAACTGGATTTCAAAAACATAATTTTAGAATGAATATTGTATTTTATAATAATTATAGGTAGTCCTATTATATCAATATTGAATATTTTGAAAATTCCCATCATTTTTTTACATCCTATTTATACACCCTCAATACCAACTTTAAAGAACACAAACTTTACAACAGTATTTTTTTAAAAATTCAAATTTCACCTTATATATTATTAAACCAAACTTCTTTAAGCAGATATATATCATTTCAGAACTCAAAGAAAAAAAAAAGATTTTAAACACCAATTTTTATCACACTACAGGGTGATCCAAAAGTCCCGCACAACTTTAAAAATTAATAACTCCGCGAATATTTGCGCTAGAGCAATGCGGTAAACACCATTGGGTTCAGGATGCAATGGGATTTTTTATGGCAAATAATGAAAATTTCGAAATTGATTTTAGTTACAACTTTATTCGCTAGATGGCGCTCTACCAGAATCGGCGATTCAGTGGCCAAATTGTTTGATAAATTGAAAAATATAACTGAACGACACGTATTTTTCCTTTTTGAATACCAGGAAAGAACCCTAATAATATCAAATGATAAATTAATAAAACACCATTTCGCCAAAAGTTAGAAGAAATGGTTAACGATTTTTAAATACAATCTGAGATATGTAAAATAGGTATATGCAAATTAAAACATGTAGCGGAAAAAAATATAGTTTAGATACGGTTTGTTTTCGAAGATAATAAATTTCTAATTTTTTTTTTTCAACTTTCTCTCAGTATCGATTATATTTATTTTAATTCATTTGAAAAATAGGTATCTATCCCTGATAATTTATTTTACTCTGGAATGCCGTTGCTGTTGTTGTCGTGTCCATTAAAGAGTCTCAGATGTCTCCATGCATCTCCATCACAGCAACAGCAATATCCACTATCTTGGGTGTGTAAAGCTGCTGCTCTGGGTCTGTGTCAATTTTCTGCAAGGCTGCGGCCATTTCTGGGTATGAGAATATGTGAGTAGGTGTTAGTTCCACTAAGGACAGTTGTTGCATGTCCTATAGGTTCTTGTGCCATCTGGATGTATTGTCATTCCTTTATAGAGTGTTTTGTTCTAAGTCTTGTTATAGGTTTTGTCATTTTTCTCTCAGAGTTTATTTAGCATTTTGATCTTTTCTTATTTTTTGTTTAATTATCTTGTATTTTGACAAAGCATCAGCGTCAAATAATGACATTTGTTCTTTCCTTTGGCCCAACTTTCTGGCTTCCTTAGCCAATTCAAATGCCATTTCATTACCCCCGATCCCAACATGGGCAGGAATCCTTTGTAGAATGCAGTTCTTCTCCAATGGTTCCAGTTGGGTAAGTAAAGAGTATTTTCTGTGTGATTTTAGTATTGCCCTTCTGAATTGCTTCTAGAGAGGATATTGAGTCGCTGTATATTAAAATTCCTTCTGCTTGATGCAGGGATGGTTGGTTAAGGCATACATCAAGGGCTTTCCAGATAGCTGTCAGTTCACAAGTGAAGTTTTACGAAATCTGTCCTGCTCCTTCTTTGATTTTGATGTGTGTTCCATCTTGCAGTATTATGTTAATTCCGGCCCCTCCATTACTCAGGCTAAGGTCAGAAGATCCATCTGTATATACTGTTAAAGGGGGTGACCTAGAATTTTTAATCAAGGATTTGTACTATGAGGACATAGCTGTTAACACATCAGACCTCGAAGCCCAAGGTATCAAAGTCTACCACAATCAAAACAAAGCCATCAACATATACAATATGTATCACCCTACAAACAATAAACTTATTGACGATGAAAAAATGGCTCAATTTCTTACAGGCAACACTATTATTGTAGGTGACCTTAATGCCAAAAATCAACTATGGGGATGTTCCACGCCAAACCCAAGAGGCAAAATACTATCAAACATATTTAACGACAATGCCTTCATGTGCTTAAATGATGGGAATCCTACCCATCATTCCTACAGCTATAATACTGCACAAGCACTTGATATAAGTTTTTACTATCCTGACATTTTCCACAAATGCAAATGGCAAATATTAAAAAGTATTGGAAGTGATCATTTGCCTAATTTGATTGAAATTAGCACCAAGACCAAAACCAGCTCAATTAAAAAAAATTCTGGAACTTCAAAAAGGCTAATTGGATATCTTTCAAAAACACCATTATTAAAACAGCCAAAGTTTCAATACCAAGAGATAATATTAAGAATTGGATTCCAAATTATACACACCAGGCAAAAACTATTCAAACACTTATAACTAAAAGAAATGAACTACGGAAAAGTGCACCCAAAACCAAACAAATTGTAGAACTGAACTGAACATTGTGAATGCAAAAATAAAAAGATTATACGTGAATGTCAAAAGGGAAAAATGAAAACAAACTTGTGAAAACATGAAACCAAGAAACCCAAATACAAAACTTTGGCATTTGGCAAAACAAATTGAAAGATCCCAGCCACAAACTGAAAACACAAATATGATTAAGAATACAGTTGGTCACCAGCAACTAATGACAAAAATGCTGCCAATCTTTTAGGTAATTCATATCAAATAAGTAGTAAAATCAAATTTGAAATAAAAGTTAAGAAAGTTGAAAAAAAGGCCCGAAAGATTATTCATGACTGTAAAAATGTCAGCAGCACATAATATTTTTCCATGAAAAAATTCAATATGAAAGAGCTAGCTTATGCATTAGAAAACACTGACCTAAACAAGACTTTTGGGCCAGATGGAATCCATAGCCAAATGATATCAAACTTGGGCAAAATTCGCAAAATCAAATTTGAAATAAAAGATAAGAAAGTTGAAAAAAAGGCCCGAAAGATTATTCATGACTGTAAAAATGTCACCAGCACTCATAATATTTTTCCATGAAAAAATTCAATATGAAAGAGATAGCTTATGCATTAGAAAACACTGACCTAAACAAGACTCTTGGGCCAGATGGAATCCATAGCCAAATGATATCAAACTTGGGCAAAATTGGCAAAGAAAGACTTCTTAATATTTTCAATAACTCCTGGAAAACTGGATAATTGCCTCAAGACTAAAAACTGCAACAATAATTCCCATTAAAAAACTTGACAAATCTGCTGATGACCCAAAACACTACTGATCTATATCCCTCACAAGTATTTGCTGCAAATTAATGGAAAAAATTACACTCAGACGACTCACCTACCACCTCAATACAAAAAATCTCTTACCATAAGAACAATATGGATTTAGGAAAGGACATGGGACAATAGACCAACTCTAATTTTTCACACAAAAGGTAAAAGATGCACAAAACAGAAAACCAACTAACCACACCATAGCTGCTTTTTTAGACCTTACACAAGCTTTTGATAAAGTATGGAAAAACAAGTTAATTACAAAATTATACAAACATTTCAAAATTGATGGAAAAGCTATCACTTGGATAAATGATTTCCTTAAAAATAGATACATCAGGGTCAAATATAATGGCACTCTATCTAAAACCTTCAAATTATTAAAGGATTACCACAAGGATCAGTCCTTAGCCCAAATCTCTTCACCCTATTTATTGCAGGCATAGAAGAAAAAAATTCACATAAAACCAATATTGGACTTTTCGCTGATGACATTATTCTATGGAGCAGCAGTACTAACTGGAAAAAGCTGAAAGAGATTCGAACAAGACTCTTCTCCATCTAGAAAAATTTGCTAATGAACATAAATTAGAATTTAACCCCCGATTGGCTCGACACAGGAGAGGTAGAGGTTCCTAAAAATAGTACCCTCCTTCCTATTGGTCATCCTATTTACCAACGCTACCCTCCGTCTTCCATCCGGATAGCCGGCTTGTGTTCCCATTTGATCCCTTTCCTTTTAGTTCTTATCTCCCTAGATTTAAAGCTGAGGACTTTAGTTTTGGAGACATTGAACTTAAGGCCAGAGTCATGGGCCCAGTTCGAGGGGATTTGGAATGAAGTTTCAACACACTTCTCAGCCTTCGCTCTCGAAGCAGCCTCAATGATGAGGAACTGGTCGTCGGCATAGAGAACCAGCTTGGCTCCCTCAGGTAGCTCCTCTTGGAAAACGGTGTTTACCAGGAGATTCCATAGAATAGGTCCGCAGCAAGAGCCCTGGGGGCAACCCCTAGCACAGTTTCTTTCCAACTTCAGCCCACCAAAACTGAGGCTAATCCGTCTATCCCTCAGGAAGTCACGAACCAAGCTGCACAAATTATCTGGACAACCTATGTCCATCAAATTTCTCATCAGCTTGTTCCAGTTCATGGAGTTGAACGCGCCATCAATGTCTAGGGCCACGAGAAGAACCCAAGCACCCTTATTTAAGCCCATATCAACCCCTCTAACACCTCGTTTAGAGCTGTGGTTGTGGACTTTCCTTCCCTAAAACTATGTTGGAAAGAGGAAAGGATCTCATTACCTCTAGCCAGTGCTTCAGTCGCTGAGCTAGTAGGCTATCCAGAACCTTACCTAGACACGCTAGTAAAGAAAGCGGACGATAATCATTAGGAGAATTACCCTTTCTACCAGACTTTTCTAGAAGCACTACTCGGGCAACCTTCCATGCCTCAGGAAAAGTACCAGTGTCCAGGCACCTATTGAATAACCTGGAAAGAAGTGATAGGTGCATCCTCACCAGGGCTTTCACGACCGTGTTATCGATCCCGTCGGGACCAGGAGATTTCCTGTTCCCGAACTTGAAAGCCACCAGTTTGACCTTATTCTCAGAAAAGAGCGGATCCACCCAACCAAAAGTGGTCAGAGAGATCTCGTCCTCTGGTTCTCGTTTCCGAAGTTCCGATCCAAGATGAGGTCCAGGGTCCTTCAGGTCCTGAGTCTTGAACCCATCTTCCCCTTCAAGTAGCCTCAAGTTAGCGGAGCACCTTATCTTCCCAGAGACAGCCCTGTAAGGGACACCGTATGGATTAATCTCCAGTACGGTTTTGCACTGCTCCCTCCAGTGTTTCCTCTTCTCCCTTTTGGTGTGTCTCTTGTACCCTGCTAAGACCTTCTGGAAAGCTATTCTTCTCCTAACTCTCTCTTCGCCCGTACTATTCTGGAATAGCTTCCTCATGGCCCTGACTCTCTTCCTCTCGATCTTTAGCTCCTCGTTCCACCAAGGCTGTTTAAACTTTTTAAATGCGGTAACCTTTCCAGATCCAGGCCCCAAGGTTTTGCACGTTGGTTATATCCTGGTGGAGCTCATTGACCATGCTATTAATAGAAATTCTGTCAACTGCTCCAGCCAATCTATCCCCAAGTGTGCAAGCAAACCGGCGTCTGAATCTTTCAAGGTTAAGCCCCCTGATGCTGTACCGAAGAACTCTCTCCACTGATGGCGGTTCCACTTCACAACTGGTCTCAAACCTGATGAGTATGTGGTCGCTTACGTCTGTGGGGTCCGTTTCCCACCTCAAACGCCGCATCCTGCTCGTTCTTGCCAGGGAGAAGTCTATGATGTTTTCACCGTTTTCCGTGGCAAACGTCGATTCACCATAGACGTTCGAAATCTCCAGACTCTGACCAATAACAAGATCGTCCACGCCTTTCCTTTAGAATTTTCCTCCCTGTCCCCAAACAGCTGGATGCGCGCGTTAAAATCTCCGCCAATCAGGATCTCATGCCCTTCCCTCCCAACCAAAAAATCATTTAGGAAGTCCAGCTTACCGAGGTCGTTGTCCTGAGGTGGTATGTACGTAGAGAGGCAGACCAGTTTCAGATCCGCCGCCTCGATCTGTACAGCCACCGCCTCCTCCCAGGACCCACAACCCAAACAAGAATCTCCCCGGACCAGTAAGGCGGCTTTGTTGCTCTCGCTAGAGAAAAAACTGTAACGAGTATCTAGACCCATCCTCCCGTCATCCTCCAGGTACATCTCCTGCACCACGATAACATAAGGGCGATCACTTTTAATGATCCGGTCTAGCTCCTCGGAGATCCTCCTCGAAAGAGCGCGATTTAGCTGCACGAACCTCCACACCTCCTTGTTTTGCCCCTCTACCATCGCCTCCCGTTCACGTACCAGGCCTTCACCGAGCACTGCGTACTCCGGGGGCGATGATTATTCCTGTCGTACCTCTTGTTGTCCTCTAAACAGAGTCAACAACCCGGTTCCATATAGCATCCCTGTTCTTGGGAGTGCACGCCCTCGCACCTCCCACACCTCTTAGGATGTTCGCAGGTCCTTGCGAAATGACCGGGCCTAAGGCACCTGAAGCAAGTTGACACTGCCTAATTCACCCTGATAGGTACCATCCTGGCACCTATCTTCAACCTCTTCTTGACCAGGAGGGATTTCATGGTGGCCTCCTTTAGGCTCGAAATGACCCAATTCGTTGCGTAGGGCCTCCTTGTACTCTTTGTATAAAATCTCATGTATCCTTCCAAGAAGTCCCCACACCTCGAATTTTGGAGCACCACCATTTCTTTAGCGTCTCCTCTTTGATGTTAGAGTTGACACCCAAGAGAATCAGCTCCCTCCTGTCCCTCTTGAGGCTCCTAGCCTCAGTGCAGGCTCCCTCTCTATAGCCTCCACGGCCAGTTTCTTTTCATCGGGGTTCTTCAATATGAGAACCACAGCTCCCCCACCCCGAATCATTTTGAGGTCATAGCAGTGCCTAGGAATGCTACCAGCGATGCTTTTCAGCACCGCGAGCATTAACCCGGACCCCGCATCCTCACTCCACTCAACTACCAGGGTCAGGTCCTCCTTCCATCTAGGGGGCCCTTGACCTTTGGGGGTTCTGGCTTGGTAGTCTTGGCCGCCTTGGGGGGATCCTTAACCTCTTTAGCCCTGATCTTCTTCGGGGGAGGAGGTTCTTTCACCTCCTCTGTAGGCGTCGCTCTCGGTGGGCCCTCTTTTGATCCGGCTGTCACCTCAGTCCTACCCTCTTCCTCTTTTGCTGAAGGCTTCTTAACCCTTTTCTTCTTTCTCTTCTTTTCCACCATCTCGCTGTTCCTAGTGTGAACAGGTTGTTTTGGGGGAGATGGCGGAACAGCTTTCTCGTCTCTAGTTGGTATTTGGACCGAGGCTCCCTCTACCTTGCCCTTGTGGGCTCCTCCGTCTTCTCGTTTCGAGGCGTCTCTCGTTTAGGGAGAACTGGGGAAGCGTCATTGGGAGTACATACCTCGACCTCAGCTAGTTTCAGCGACTCTAAAAGAGCCGCTGCCACTCCCCTCTCTATGCCATACTGCAGGGTGGTCGACTGAGGATCTTTTCCTCCAGGTTCCGCTTCTCCACCCGCAGGAGCTCGAGCTCTCCAAGGGCCGACCTATGTTTCTTGAGAAGCTTATCGAAGCATTGCTCGAGGATGTTCGGGTGAACATTTCCAATCTTCCTCCCTCGACGCATGGTGTCTAGGGAGTCCTGGAACGCCTCGGCAAGCTCCTTAAGCTTCGTGCACCACTTCTGGGGTGTCAATGCCTTATTTAGAAACTCATTCATTTTATTCAGGTCATTAAGGTACCTTGCCTTGGTGACATCCATCGCAGCCCCCGACTCCTGGACTATTGAGCCGATTCTCGTTTCAGACGAAGGGTCAAACAACAGGAAAGGATCCACAGAGATCTCCATGTTGATGATCCTGTTGAGGCGGATATCAGGGGGAAGGGGGGGGGGGGGTGGACGATCCTTCCTATCCTTTCGCTCTGGGTATCCAGAGCTAGCTGTGCGGAAGGCACCTGAGCTCAAATTCTCAGGCGGCCGCGTCGCTTTTCGAGGCCTCAAGTGGGCACTCTGCCTATCCTCTCGAGTCGTGTCGACTCTCGCTGTGTGGAGGCTGCCTGCTTCATAGGGGACTTCCCTGGGCCATTAGTGGGCGCGGCAGGGGAATTATTAGAAATATCCAACGAGGTATTATTGGGCATACGCTCGGAGCCCGAAGGAATTTGAGCGTCCTCGGGCTTACCCTTGTCTTCAAGAGGGATGCATGAGAAGTTACTAGACCCAATACGTCGAGCTGGCCTATCAGATCTGTCTAGGTCGTTCACTCCACGGCAAGAGGGATCTGCCTCCCACCCGTTCTCAGGCGCTACCGGAGCCTCATTGGTAATGTCAATATTTATATTTTGTATTGGCATTATTGGGGGGGGGGGGGGGGGGGGGGTGTGACCTGCATTATAATGACACCAGAACGCCACCATGTTACGCAAGGCTGAACTGGGCATATCCGTCTTTCCAGACTTGTCAGACGAGCTGTCAGCGTTGGCCACGTTCTTGTTAGAAACTTGCTCAGGACGCACCACGGGAAGGTGCTGCTCAGCATATGTAGGTAGCCGTCAAGCCTCCCTACTTTGCGTAATCTACAACTGGACGTCACTCCTGTCACAGACCCCTATTAGCATCGCTAACTCTTCCACTGAGTTCCACAATGGTCTGTCGTGATCAGTTAGCCCCTACCACCCTCTTTCAGGCAGCCAGGTACAGACCGCTACTACCCGCGAGTCGGGTGCCAAGGGCTGCAGATGCAAGGCACATAGTCCTACCCACTCTCCATGCTCAGAACTAGGGCCCCGGTCCCAGCACAGTTGGTACATCCCTGGAGCAGTAATGGCTACCCAGACCTCGAAGGTCCACAAGCCGGCTCACAGTTTGAACATCCTAGAAGGAGTGGCCACCCAGACCTTACAGTCCATAAACCGCCACAGTTGGTACATTCTAGGATCAGATTACTACCCAGGCCTGGGAGGCCCATAAGTATTTAACCCTACTTCTTATAACGAAACCTTTACAGCCCTCTGGTTTCACAGTTGGTACAGTGGAGTGGACCCAGGAGGAGCTCTGAACATCAGAAATAGACAGCATCAAACGACACTTACAAGATTTAGAATAGGCCATCTCAAGCCATTGAAGATAGAAAATAACAACAAAATCTACCCCACTTGCCCAAAATGTAGCTTGGCACCTGCAGCTCCAGAAGACATTGTGGCTTGCATTAGATGCACTAAAAATGACCTTTGGGAGAGGCCGCTGCTTATCATAAAACAGCTCGAGGAGCATGAACTCATGGAATTCGTGTAGACTTCACACAAGGGGATAAGAAACAACAACAACAACGAATAATTTCTCTGATCGTTTAAACCAATTGTGCCAAGTCCTTTCTTTTTAAGTATGTTTTTGTTCTCTTTTTTTTTGTGCAGGGTTCATTCAAGATTGATGATTATATTTGTTGGCACTGGGGTAGGAAATATCGGTTCTTCTTGAATTTGAAAGTCATTGTGTTTCATATTTATGCCCTTTCTAATATTGTTGTCGTACTGAAGGGTTGAAGATCTTTTGAGTCTTTCTTTTTGTGTCCAGTTTAAATAGGTTATATGGAATATGTGTTATTTTCTTTACTTTTTAAGCTATTGGTGAATTTTATTGTTTTTATTTTGTCTTCTGCTTTCGAGCGAGTAGGTCTAGACCACATTCTCTCTGAATTTTCTCATTGTTGGTGGATGAAACAGCACCAGTGATTATTTTGGCCGCTTTTGCTTGAACACTGTCCAGTCTTCCTTTTAGTGATGAGCTTGAGGGAGCCCAGACGAGTGTTGCATATTCCATTATCGGCCTTATTAAGGTGATATATGTTGTTCTGAGAATTCTGGGTTTTGCTCCCCAATTTGTTCCACATAGCCATCTCAGAATGTTTAGTTTTCTGGTAGCTCTATTTGAGGTGCTAATTATGTGTTCTGTAAATAGCAATTCCTCATCAATGACAATTAAAATAATTTTATTGACATCTTGTCAATACATGCAAAGTGCACAGTCTGCACTATTTTAAAAAAGATAATATGCATTATATACACTATTTACAATGAATATGGCACCTCTACCAACGCTGCAGAGTTTGGTGGAGAATCGCCAGTGGGTCTCCAGCGACACCACGCATTTTGCGATCTAAGATGAATACGTAGATCGCGTACTTCCCCGCTGAGGAGATGGTGATGGCGTGGTCCTCGAGACCAACTGGAAAGATCCAGGACTGCAGTATCACACCTAGGTATTTTGGATTTCTAATTTTATCAATTATTTAGTTGTTTATGCTTATTTTGGGGGTATTTTTATGCCTTTTTTCCCTGTCAGTGGAGAAGACGCATAGGTTTGGTTTTATTGGGTTTATGGTCATTTGGAGTTCCATTGCCCACTTTTCCAGTCCTCTCATTGATGTGTTCAGTATTTTGTCTGATTTTTCTATACTGCTACTTGTGTGCCAAATGGCTATATCATCTGCATAACAGGCACCTTTGTGTCTTCAGTGAGGTAAGGATGGATGTCGTTAATATATAGCAGATAGAGTAGAGGACTGAGCACAGATCCCTGAGGTACACCAGCCCATGTTCTTCGGTCCTTGGAAATTTCTCCATTGACCCGAACCTTTATTCTTCTTCCCCTTAAGAAGTCTGCAATCCAGATTATGGTTTTTCCTCTTACTCCGATGCTGTGCAGCCTTCCAAATAATTTCTCCCTCTACACTCGATTTAAGCTGAGGTCATATCCAGGAATACGGCCGTTGTCTTCTTTGGCGGTTTTTCCTGGAAAGAATCTATTATTGATTGGCAGAAGTAGAAAGGTTGATCAGGTGTACAGTGTCTGGATCTATAGTCAGTTTGGTAGAAGTTTATTTTATTATTGTTATTGAGCCAGACTATGAGCCTAGAGTGGATGATTCGTTCTGTTATTTTACAAAGTATGCTGATGAGAGCAATTGGCCGATAGTTCTTGGATTCCTTGGCATATTTATTTGGTTTCAGTATTGGCACTATAATTGATATCTTCCAATTCTTTGGTAGTTTACCAGTTTGCCATGAAATGTTCAGTATTCGTAGGAGTTGATTTTTTGCTTTGTCTCCAAAGTGTTTAATCATTTGACCAAAGATTAGATCATCTCCTGGTGACCTCTTGGATCTAACTTTTCTATTGATGAGTTTAGTTCATTCAGTGTGAAGTCTCTCGAAAAAATATCATGTTGATGGCAGTTTCTTGCTTGTTTAACTAACTTGTTTATATTATTTTTAAGAGTCCTTTCTTCATTCGTGTAGTTGAGTCTGTAAGTGCTTGAAAGATATTCAGCAATTATGTCAGCCATCTGTTTGCTCGTTCTCGCTGTTCTATTCATATCGGTTTGAGTATTGGAGGATTGGCGTTGGTTTTGATTGTTTTCTAACACTCTAATCATATTCCAGTGTTGGCTGTCCTTTCTTGGATCCATTTTTTTCGCCGAATTCTGCCATTTTTCTTGTTTGCATATCCAAATTTCTTGTTATATTTTGTGAATAATATCAATGAGTTCCTTTCTGTTTTCTTCTGTTCTCTTTGTTTTAAGAAGTTCATTGATATTGTTTCTCTCTCTGCAATCATTGCCTCGATGTTGTGGCCCTTCCAGTAAGGTATCCACAGGTCTTTACGTCTCCTTCTAGGTATCGATGCTTTTGCAGCTTTGGATATGTTCGAAGAGAATTTTTCCAAGTTTTTGTCAAGCGTTCTGAAATTCAATTCTTCGTTGCACAGTTCTTCAAGCTTTTCTGTGAATTTTTTCAAGTCGGCTTTCCTAAAGTTCCATGTTCTTTTATTCTGTTGGACATTCTCAATTTTGAAGTTTAGGGTTGTTAAAATTGTTCTGTGGTCACTGATTTAACCTCTCAGGTTTTTCCATTGTGTTGTGGGTGCGCGATGTTGAAATTTATCGCTGTGATGTCTATTGCGGATTCTGTGCCTGTGGACTTGGATATATAGGTGTTCTCTCCGTTATTTAATGGTGTAAGGTCGAGGTCGGTTAGCATGTCCTCAACCTGCTGACCTTTGTTATCCTGGACAGGTGGTCCCCAAGTTGAACTTTTGGCGTTAAAATCGTCGAGTATGATTTGATATCCGAAGACGCTTCACTTAATGTATCTATTGTGTGTACCCATACAAAATTCAAAGATTTCACGAGCTGAAAGTTGGCGATTTTGAGATGCGTCAATAATTCGCTGCATGGGTTTTCCGGCAAATTGATATTGATGAAAACTGGCTGTCGAATGTTCTGTGGACAGATGATGCTCACTTTTATATAAAGGGGGAATTTAACATTCAAAACAGCCGCATTTGGGTAACAGAAAACCCTAGGAATTTTACAGAAATGCCACTTTATCAGCCCAGAGTTACAGTTTTGTGTGGGTTCACATCTTCTTTTATTATTGGGCCATTTTCCTTTGAAAAAATCAAAGGAAGAACTTTTAAGCCCGTTTTTGTAACTGGGGAACGTTAATTTCAACTTTTAGGAGAAAAGGGTTTTGCATATCGCAGGGCAGACAAGTACTAAACGAAATAACATTCATGAAAGATGGAGGACCTCCTCATATCTCCCGAGGTGCCAAACAATTGCTGAAGGATACGTTCGGTGAAAATCGTGTGATAAGTCGCCACTTTATATACCAGTCGCCTCCAAGATCACCAGACTTGACACCTTGCGATTTTTGGTTATGGGGGTACATTAAATCATGTGTTTATCGATGCCGGCCTACCACATTGGCCATGTTGAAGGCTTCTATCAGATGGCACGTTTTATAAATTTCAACTATTTAATTGTGACCATTCTGTCATCTATCGTCTGCAGGCGGTGTTTGAGAATGAAGGGCGCCACATTGAGCAAGGATTGTGACCTAATACAAGAGAGAAGGCAGTTACCTCATGTGTTATATTTTGCAGCTTTTTGTTTTGGGTTATGGGAATAATAAATGCTGTCCTCACATCTTGACTCTTTTTTTTTCTGTGAACAGTAATTTTTTTGTTAATCATTTGCCCACATCTTATATTATGTCGTGCAGGCCAAAGTGTTATAGCTTCTCGAATAACACTGGTATACACAATTTTAACCCTTATGTTTAGTTTATCGCTTTTCGCCCATTAGAAAAAATAGCATAAGGAATATTCTCTGTATCCCCCCCAACTTTAGAAATTTTGCGCAAAAAAATAATACAAAATGATTTTGCTACCACGTTTTTCAACGCAAAAGGTCGATTTAAAAATGATTTTTTTTGAGGGGATACATTTTCAAAATTATGTACAGTATAATAAACAATGATAACATTTGACAAACCCATAGGCTATTTGGAATAAAGTACGACAAATATATTTTGTCACTCCCCTCTATATTTCATCTTTGTATCATGACAAATATCCAGTTAAATAGTCAAGTGTCGCCAATTAGTCAAGAAACTATACATTCCTTATAGCACGAAATCCTATTAGTAGTGCCATCATAATTTTTGGTACTATATTAACATTTCAAAAATCGTGTATTGATATCAGTAGTTATTTTCAAACATTCATTCTATTTCACAAAACTCCATCTAAAATATAAATATTTTTTGCTACATGTTTTAATTTGCATATACCTATTTTACATATCTCAGATTGTATTTAAAAATCGTTAACCATTTCTTCTAACTTTTGGCGTAATGGTGTTTTATTAATTTATCATTTGATATTATTTGGGTTCTTTCCTGGTATTCAAAAAGGAAAAATACGTGTCGTTCAGTTATATTTTTCAATTTATCAAACAATTTGGCCGCTTAATAGCTGATTCTGGTAGAGCGCCATCTAGCGAAAAAAGTTGTAACTAAAATCAATTTCGAAATTTTCATTATTTGCCATAAAAAATCCCATTGCATCCTGAACACAATGGTGTTTACCGCATTGCTCTAGCGCAAATATTCGCGGAGTTATTAATTTTTAAAGTTGTGCGGGACTTTTGGATCACCCTGTATAATGATTATTTTTAAAATGTTTGATATTGTAAAATGTTTTGCCCTTTCGGTGTGTATGAGTATCTATAATATTCTATTGTATTTGTATCAACTAAATCACCTTTTTTTACACATTTTATACGAAAAACATTACATTTTCTTTAACTATTAATATATATTATATTATAAACACTTATATCAATTTGTAAAATTAAGAATATTTTCTCATAATGAGTATCTTTTATTTAAAAACTGCTAGCTTTCAAGCGTAAATCGCTCTTCAACGGGCTTACTATAATATCGACTTTATCCCACCAGAAATATTTACAAAAACAAACGCGCGCAGCGTGGATATTTATAACTGAAAATTTTAAATTGAAAGCTTGCAGTTTTTAAATAAAAAATCAATGTTCACCTTGTATATTTTATATATGTTAAATAAACCATAATAAGATTTTGTTTTTGGATATTTAATCCCACCACCTTCCTCTTTAAAATTTTATCAATTATAAATCAAATTCTTTAAGGGCGATAATTTTTGCACCGAGAAAATAAAAGACACTATAGTATGCACCTGTATGCATAATAACACCCCTGGGTTATTTTTGTTTTATATATAGTTTCATAAATTCTAATATACTATATAAATATCTTTTAAAAACCAAGTATTTTAATTACATTTTTATATATGATACTCATTCTTTGATACTGAATGCCAATCACACATTCATATTTTAAAACATGATAACCTGTATTTCATACCGTTTTAAAAATATTCATTGGAAATTTCATTTTCACTTCTTTAAAATCATTTTTTTCTCTGAACATTTATAGAATATACTTTTTAATAAAACTTGATAGTAATAATCGTTTCATTATTGTAAAAGGGAAAAGTCACTTCAACATTTGTGAGCACCTTTTTTAGCATATTCTACGAAATATATTTCCTAACTTTTAACAAAATACATTATTTTTAAATATATTAATGATGACTTTTTCGAAAAAAATATATAGCTTATATTTTTACTCTTTTAAAACCCTGTTTGCCCCTCTAAGTTTTATAATTTCATTAAATATTCACACACAATTTTATTAGCAATATATCTCACTACTAAAATATTAAAAATACCCTTTATAACTTGTATTTCAGAATACTTTCATGATAAAATAGTTATTTATTGATTTACTTATCAAAGTTCTGAAACATCTTTGTTTTATACCCTTTTTAAATTTTATGTAACTATACAGAAAAAAATTGATATTTTGTAAATTACTTACTGTCTTAATATTTTTTATATTATACAATTTTATAATTATTATACATGTTGTGAAAGAATATTGTATATGAAAATAGTATAACAAATAAATAGTATAACAAAAATAACTGAAAATATTGATAGTATAACAAATAGTATAAAATTTGGACCGAATACCATTTTTCATATGTAATATTTTTTATACATTATATATTATACTAATATGGTCATAAACGTTGTTTTTACAAATTTCAATCACCTTTAAAATTATTTTATATTTATACCCTCAAGATAATATTTTTATAATTTTAAATAATAAACACTTAAAAATAAATAGGACTTATATATGTTGTATTATATAATACCTATTATTATAAATTTAAAGAATATACCAGTCAATTTAAAATATTTTATACCCTAAAAAACTATACTTCCTGATATTTCAAAAATTCCTTTATATTTCAAAATATAATTATTGTTTATATTATTCATTTTATATATTTATTTTAAGAAAATTTGAACCACCTTTAACGAAAATTATTTGATAACCCTATGATACCATATATTCACTTTTTGACAATACATCTAATCTTTAAAACTTGAATAATATACCTTCTATATATCTTATTTTCAAAATTTATTCAATTTCATATTAATATATTAATTATATTGGATAAATACACATTTTTACTTAATTACCATACAATTTTTATAAAATATTTGAATCATTAAATGAACCTGAGAAAAAAAAATTATTTTCATCAAAAGAATAGTCATATATGTATATGAGAAATAAATAAATATCAAAACAACATATTTTGCTATAATATTAATCATATACCTAAATTAATTTAGACTTTCAATTTGAGCACATATTCTGAATTTGCGAACATAAATATTGAATATAACACTATGTGTTTACCTTTTTGATATTCCTGTCAAAATATTTTTAAACCATTGGTTTTATTCTGTTTAATTTAGTATAAATTCATATGTTGGTGATCTTATATAACTATATAGGGAGAGATTTCAACTTTCAAAAATAAAAACCTTTAGCCTATGTAATGGAGATTCCAGCTTGAAACCAATTTATTGTTTAATTTCTATAATTACTACATACATATTTTACATGGTCAAGGTAATAAATGGAAACAAGAAAACTATTTGCATAAATATAGCGCGACATTCAATAGACCCCATACATACATACATATTAGATAGTAAAAAGCATATATTGGATTGAATAAAATATTTATTTGCCAATATTTCGGCTGGCTGAACGCCAACCTTTATCGAGGCATTGCAATATTGGCAAATAAATATTATATTCAATCCAATATATGCCTTTTTACTATCTAATGTTTTAAGTATGGATTGCTCTATTTTCAGAACGATACATACATATATTAGGCTACCTTGTACAGTTTTTCAGATATTATAGTTGGCCCAATTTACCTAGAATGTTGTCCGTCAGAGATTCCAGGATCCACACCAACCTGGCTCATAGAAGAATCAAGACATCAACCCAACTGAAAAATAGAAGTGACATTTTTCTTTAGCATTCTAATCATGTCTCAAGGGAACCTTACCCATTGTAAATTTTAATCACGGATCATGTGATTTACGAAGGATGTGCACAAGCACATAGGTTGTCATGCTGGTAGGTTAGCCTAGAAAAACAAGCAGCAACTTGAGGAAACACCAGATCAGAATGGAATTTTTATGAAAAAGAAAGGTAAAGCTAAGAAATAAAAGATATAATAGAAAACTAAAATCAAATATGAAAGACTTCTATTTATATACCTTAGCTATGAAGATGGCTTTATAACATGGATCGTCAATTATGTAATACCTAAACACAAACACATCATGTTGCAATCGTTCACATATTCCATAAAAAAGGAAAACAATTAAATTTACTCAAGTATTAAGATTAATAATGGGATTAAAAATACAAGTCGACAATATACTTTTAATAATATATAACAAATAGAGATATAATACACAAATGTTTATTTTATAAATAAAAAATATTTCTACTGTCCTTGCAGATATTTTCATACCTTATTACACAAATATTTGAACATCATTTTTAAAATGTGAAGATAAATTGTCATATAAAAGGCAAATAATATTTAAAAAATTAATTTTTGAATTTTATTAGATAGATTAAGTTAGCATTATTGGCCCTAAAAATACATATTATATATTTAACTTCAACAATAAACCTTATTTTTATATTGAAAATGTTATAATAAATTATGTTGCATTTTTTATAATATTTATTTAAGAAAGCCTTATTATTTTAATTAATTTATAATCATAAAAATCACAACATCCTTTACACGAAATTCTATTTTATACTCTCAAAACTAATTTTATGAATTTTGAAAAAATAGTTCCTGTTTTCCTTTAAATAATTCGAGTTTCTTTTAATATTTAGTAAAACAGAGTCATTATACCAATTATTTTCTTAAGCCTAGATATTACATTTTTAAAACCTTTTTTTTTACATCATAATGATATTTTTAATATACTTTTTTATGTTTGGAATTTGTCCTTTTTGTATCAATATATACATAAAATACTAGCCTGATAATTTTAACCCTTCAATTTTATTTGTCAAATTTTTAACAAATTTTAGAAATTCTTTTGCCTCTCTCTTATATAGTTCCTATTTATTTCAATATAACACATTAAATATATTAATATTTTCATAAAATTATATATATTTTATTATCATTCGTTTAATGTATATGCTAATTCAATACTCATTTTCTTTATTGTTTATTTTCTTTTTTATAATTCTGTTACCTACTCTACTACAATATGAATTATTGTAAATAGTTTCACGCGAAATTATCCAGATCGGATATAGCGTGTCTTGTTTGCAACTGGTAATAAAAATATATAATAAAAAATTCATTTTACTTTCAAAATATTCCATTTTTATACTCCCAATACTTTTTCTTTTCAAAATTTTATTACTAATTTTCTGAAATATGAATAATAAAACC
>CP092866.1:33046185-33080469 GCA_030710605.1 Cordylochernes scorpioides | reverse complement strand
GTTTCTAGGCTAACCTACCAGCATGACAACCTATGTGCTTGTGCACATCCTTCGTAAATCACATGATCCGTGATTAAAATTAACAATGGGTAAGGTTTCCTTGAGACATGATTAGAATGCTAAAGAAAAATGTCACTTCTATTTTTCAGTTGGGTTGATGTCTTGATTCTTCTATGAGCCAGGTTGGTGTGGATCCTGGAATCTCTGGCGGACAACATTCTAGGTAAATGGAGTCAATTCTAATATATGAGAACTGTACAAGGTAGCCTAATATATGTATGTATCGTTCTGAAAATAGAGCAATCCTTACTTAAATCATTAGATAGTAAAAAGGCATATATTGTATTTAATAAAATATTTATTTGCCTATATTGTAATGCCTCGATAAAGGTTAGCGTTCAGCCAGCCGAAATATTGGCAAATAAATCTTTTATTCAATCCAATATATGCTTTTTTACTATCTAATATGTATGTATGTATGGGGTCTATTGAATGTCGCTA
This sequence comes from Cordylochernes scorpioides, assembly GCA_030710605.1. NCBI lineage: Eukaryota > Metazoa > Arthropoda > Arachnida > Pseudoscorpiones > Chernetidae > Cordylochernes > Cordylochernes scorpioides. The sequence goes on along the minus strand of CP092866.1, from coordinate 33,079,968 downwards.
TATTTATGCAAATAGTTTTCTTGTTTCCATTTATTACCTTGAACGTGTAAAATATATATGTAGTAATTAGAAATTAAACAATAAATTGGTTTTAAGCTGGAATCTCCATTACATAGGCTAAAGGTTTTTAATTTTGAAAGGTGAAATCTCTCCCTATATGTATAGTTATATAAGATCACCAACATATGAATTTATACTAAATTAAACAGAATAAAACCAATGGTTTAAAATTATTTTGACTGGAATATCAAAAAGGTAAACACATAGTGTTATATTCAATATTCATGTTCGCAAATTCAAAATGTGCTCAAATTAAAGTTCTAAATTAATTTAGGTATATGATTAATATTATCATAAATATGTTGTTTTGATATTTATTTATATCATATACATATATGACTACTTTTTTGATGAAAATATATATTATTAGTAGCATATATCTTTTTTCTAAGGTTCATTTAAAAATACAAATATTTTATAAATTTTGTGTGTGGTAATTAAGTAAAAATGGGGTTGTATATTTATCCAAAATAATTATTAAGTATAATATAAAAATAGAAGGTTTATTATTCATGTTTATGATTAAGTGTATTGTCAAAAATTGAATAATATGGTAACATGGGTTTTTTTAAATAAAATGAAATTCTTTAAAAGTGGTTCAAATTTTCTTTAAATAAATATAGAAAATGAATAATATAAACTACACTTACATTTTGAAAAAATAAAGATATTGTTGAACTATCAGAAACTATAAGTTTTTAGAGAGTATAAAAATGTTTTAAATTGACTGGTATATTCTTTAAATATACAATAATGGGTAATATATAATACAACATATATAAGTCCTATTCATTTTTAAGTGTTTATTCATTAATATTAGAATAAAATATTATTTTGAGGGTATAAATATAAAATATTTTGAAGGTGATTGAAATTTGTAAAAACAACGTGTATGACCATATTATAATAGTATAATATATAATGTATAAAAAATATTACATATGAAAAATGGTATTCCTTTCAAATTATTTACTATTTGTTATACTATTTATTAGTGATACTATTTTCATATACTATATTCTCTCACAACATGTATAATAATTATAAAAAGTGTATAATATAAAAATATTAATACAGTACGTAATTTACAAAATATCAATTTTTTTCTGTATAGTTACATAAAATTTAAAAAGGGTATAAAACAAAGATGTTTTAGAATTTTGATAAGTAAATCAATAAATAACTATTTTATCATGAAAGTATTCTGAAATACAAGTTACAAAGGGTATTTTTAATATTTTAGTAGTGAGATATATTGCTAATAAAATTGTGTGTGAATATTTAATGAAATTATAAAACTTAGAGGGGCAAACAGGGTTTTAAAAAAGTAAAAATATAAGCTATATATTTTTTTTCGAAAAAGTCATGATTAATATATTTAAAAATAATGTATTTTGTTAAAAGTTAGGAAATATATTTCGTAGAATATGCTAAAAAAGGTGCTCACAAATGTTGAAGTGACTTTTCCCTTTTACAATAATGAAACGATTATTACTATGAAGTTTTATTAAAAAGTATATTCTATAAATTTTCAGAGAAAAAAAATGATTTTAAAGATGTGAAAATGAAATTTCCAATGAATATTTTTAAAACGGTATGAAATACAGGTTATCATGTTTTAAAATATGAATGTGTGATTGGCATTCAGTATCAAAGAATGAGTATCATATATAAAAATGTAATTAAAATACTTGGTTTTTAAAAGATATTTATATAGTATATTAGAATTTATGAAACTATATATAAAACAAAAATAACCCAGGGGTGTTATTATGCATACAGGTGCATACTATAGTGTTTTTTATTTTCTCGGTGCAAAAATTATCGCCCTTAAAGAATTTGATTTATAATTGATAAAATTTTAAAGAGGAAGGTGGTGGGATTAAATATCCAAAAAACAAAATCTTATTATGGTTTATTTAACATATATAAAATATACAAGGTGAACATTGATTTTTTATTTAAAAACTGCAAGCTTTCAATTTAAAATTTTCAGTTATAAATATCCAGGCTGCGCGCGTTTGTTTTTGTAAATATTTCTGGTGGGATAAAGTCGATATTATAGTACTAGACGAATGGCCCGGGCAACGCCCGGGGTTTACCCGAGTGCGAATATATTCTAAAAACGTTGACTTGGGTGGTCGCTATTAACAGGGTGGTCTGTATAGACAGGTGGATGTATCACACAGCTGATAACAGGGTTGTCTAGAGTGGTCGCTATAGACAGGGTGGTCTGTATAGACAGGTTTATGAGAGAGGCACAAACTTACAGGTTGTTGACGCCGCAATCCCCAGAGAGAGTGTTTTTTGTTGCATCATGCTGTGACTCACACGACGACCCAAGGTCAACAGGGGTGGAGCAGCAAGCTTAAGCCTATCACCGTCTGGCGGCGCTGCTTGCGAGTTACATCTACAATTCTGCAAATAACTCTAAGGATATTCAAGATATTCAAGAAATTATTTTTCGAAAACCTTTCCGGGGATATACCTAATAATATCCCAGAATTTCATGGCGATTGGATGTATGGTTTTTGAATAACAGGGTTGTCTAGAGGGGGGCAGGGAGGACACGTGTTCCCTTGCAGCCAATGAGCGCGCATTCTATCCGTGAGCTTCAGACAAACAGACAAACAGACAGAATAAGGCAAATATATAAGTAGATATATAAAATATACAAGGTGAACATTGTTTTTTATTTAAAAACTGCAAGCTTTCAATTTAAAATTTTCAGTTATAAATATCCAGGCTGCGCGCGTTTGTTTTTGTAAATATTTCTGGTGGGATAAAGTCGATATTATAGTAAGCCCGTTGAAGAGCGATTTACGCTTGAAAGCTAGCAGTTTTTAAATAAAAGATACTCATTATGAGAAAATATTCGTAATTTTACAAATTGATATAAGTGTTTATAATATAATACATATTAATAGTTAAAGAAAATGTAATGTTTCTCGTATAAAATGTGTAAAAAAAGGTGATTTAGTTGATACAAATACAATAGAATATTATAGATACTCACACAACCGAAAGGGCAAAACATTTTACAATAGCAAACATTTTAAAAATAATCATTATAGTGTGATAAAAATTGGTGTTTAAATTTTTTTTTTTCCTTGAGTTCTAAAATGATATATATCAGCTTAAAGAAGTTTGGTTTAATAATATATAAGGTGAAATTTGAATTTAAAAAAAAATACTGTTGTAAAGTTTGTGTTCTTTAAAGTTGGTATTGAGGGTGTATAAATAGGATGTAAAAAAATGATGGTAATTTTCAAAATATTCAATATTGATATAATAGGACTACCTATAATTATTATAAAATACAATATTCATTCTAAAATTATGTTTTGAAAGCCAGTTTTTTCTGTTGAAAACTAAGAATATTTATGAGTATTTCTATATATATGGGGTGTTATTTTTTATAAAATATTACTGTATCGAGTATGTGTTGATTTGATAATTATAAAATTGAAATATTTCTTAAATGAATGGAAGTGTATATTTTAGACGGTTATATGATATAGAGGGTATGTGAAATAATTATACTCCAAATATAATTAGTGTTTTTCTTGAAATTCATTTATAAAACGAAAAATATAGCTATGAGTAATTTAAAAATTGCAAGTTAAATATAGAAAAATTACAAAAATTAAAAAAATTGTATATTCAGCATATATGAAATATACAGGTAAACTAAATGGTAAAATATTTAACAGTAAAAAAGATATTAGAAATATCAGAACTCTGTTTGTGTTTCCCCCAATCTTATAAAACAAGGTATTTAGGGAAATATATGGGCATTTTCAGCGTGAATAAAAATTGGTCGAAAATTCTTTTGAAAATTTTCAAAACTCAATAAAAGAAATTGTATTGTATTATATAAAATACAACATCTATAAAAATCACCTATACAAATGAAATTAAGAATATAGTGTTTGGAATAATTTTCTTTAAAAGATGAGTTCAAATTTCAAAGGTTTCTATGAAAATACAATATGGGCATTATAAAGAAATGAATTATATTTCTTTTAATGTGTAATAATTTTAAATATTGAGAAAACATATGAGGTAAATCTCGAAGAGTAAAAGAAAACGCATTTTTAGCTCTATTTTTAAATACAACAATGGGGGATATAGGGGATTAGTAATAATATAAACTACGACAAATTTAAAGGTACCAATGAAAATATAAATATCATCTTTTTCAAAAGTAAAATAAAAATTATACAAAGATGGTTATTAATTAGCTAAATATAATATAAGAAAAGTGTGTACATTATATAACCAAAATATAAAATAAAATAATGTGATATTCAAATGATTATAAAGTTAAAAGTTACAAATACAAAATGAAAAGTTATTTTTATACAAAAAGAGATATATAAGAAAAACAGCTATTATATTATCTTGAGAGTATAAAAAAAGAAATATCTTAAAAGATTCTTCACATATTTACTACAAAAATATTTATTTTTAAACAAAATTCTAATTATATTCAAATACAAATATATTTTATTAGGTATTAAGTTCAGGAGTTATTTAAAATAAATTTGAGAAATATAATAAAAGTTCAAAAGAGGAGGGCGGTGGGATAAATAAAAATAAATTGAAATACTAAAGTATTATCAGTAAATTCCAAGGGTAAAAGGATTACAATGATGAACAAAGCAAATGGTAAAAGGATTATAGCAAAGATTACAAAGATAAACAAAGGGTAAAAAGATTATAACAAGGATTACAAAGATAAACAAAGGGTAAAAGGATTATAATAAAGATAAACAAAGGGTAAAAGGTTTAAAACATAGAATACAAAGAACAACAAAGGGTAAAATGATTATAACAAAGATATAAAAGGGTAAAAGGATTATAACAAAGGTTGCAAAGATAAAAAAGGGTAACATGATAATGATAACAGTAACAGAGTTAAAAGGGTAACAGAACTGTCAATGTTTTTCTTTCAAAAGTTAAATATAAAGTTCATCTAGAGTGCATCCAATACCTAATATCATTGATATTTACTCGTATAGCATAAGGGCGGACTTGAAATTACAAACAATTCTTTAAAATTCATCTTGGTGTATTACATGTATAATGTAAAAAACATTGATTTAATAAAACGGAGAAATTTAAAATATTAAAAAATAGAAATATTATTGAAAGTTCATATTACTTTGTTTTGAGCATATTTAATATAAAATAATAATTAAAAGGCCTCATTCTATATAACTACTTAAAATACAACATATCTTAAGCTAACATTTCAATTATTAATTAATAAAAATACCACATGTAGGGTATAGGAAATATAAAAAATATAGGCATTATTTTGAGATAATAATTGTGTATCTTTTATAGAAGATTAAGAAAATTTGTTCAAAAGTGGTTGAGATATTTAAATAAATATAAAATAATATATGAGAGAGACATAAAAAAATATATAATATCAAATATAATAATACAATTTTCAAAGTATCATGATGTTTTTAAAATGTCATTTTATTTTCAAAAAAGGAGCTGTTTATATATAGTCATTTTCTTAGCGCAAAAATAATTTTATCAAAACATTTGTTTGATTTAATAATTGACAAATATTTAACGAGGTGGGCTTTAGGACAAGTAAATAATATCCAAATGCAATAACCTCAATATGGTATATTTATAATATATACAAGATAACAAATGGTATATAACAGTTGAAGGTAACATCTATTAAGAGAATCAGAATAACTTCAAGTGTCGTTTTAGAAATGTTAGTGTTTCTACTACAGAAGAGGAAAAACAAAGTGAATACAAATTTTGATCTAATATTATATGTATTTGCACCAAAAGATTTTTTTCTAATAACAAACAGTTTATTCTGAAAATTATTATTGTGTAATGAAAATGGTGACTGAAAAATTGCATTTTAAGACCTTACTAAACAATAGATATCTGGTATAAAAGGTATTTAGTTTATTAATATAAAATAAAAGATTCGAATATTTTTGAAAATGTTAATAGGTTTCATAAAAGGTTTTTAAAATTGTTTTTGAGCGTATAAAGATAGGATATTCTTTGATGGTTGAAATTCTTATGGTTATATACAAAATTTAAAAAAATGTTAATGCCTATATATAATTATGTGTTGAGAGAGTTGAATAATGTAAATAACTTATGTAAATAAACTTTTCTCCTTTTTTACGCAAGTATCCCTTGCGGGATATAGCGCTTTGGAAATAAAATAATTGGAAATTGGTAATTGTAAATTGGAAAGAGAGATAAATAAAATATATTTAAAAGTAATTATAAACATTTCAAAATATACTTGGCAAAAACAAAATATAAAGAGTAAACAAATGGTATTAAAGTTAATATTAGAATAGCAACTATATCTAAGGTATCAGAACTGAAATTCACCCCAAAAAGGTTTTTTTTAAATTGATATAATGAGTATATGCGTGATTAAAAGTATTTTATACCAAAAGAACATTTTTGAAAATCAGGCAAAGGTTATTTTAAAATTCATTATGTTATTATAATGGGGTAAGTGATTTAAAATGTATTTGAAATATATTCAGTAAAACATTAGTTTAAAAATATATATAATGCGAAGCTAAAATAATTCTAGATTAAAGAGAGAAATTATTATAAATATAATAATTATCATTGATTATTTAAAATTAGTTAGACATATAGTAATATATTTCAAAAACAGTTCTAAATTTTAACAAAGAATCTGATTTGAATTTCAACACACCAAATAAATTACCTTTAGAAAAACGAGGTATGTTTCTATAAATGGGCCCAGTCCATATGTGATTTGGAGGGTATACAAAAAAAAAGGTACTTAATATAGTTGGTGTTTTACAAAAATGCAATAATAAAATGATGAATGTTTGGTAATTCAATATTGTAAATGTATATAAAGTAAAAGGTTAAAATAATAATTAATATTTTATGCAGGAGAAAGGGTGTAATTGTTAGAGATTGTGCTTGTGTTTAGGTATGAAACATACAATATCTTCCTGATTATATGGTTATATAGAGATATGTATTTAGATCTAATTATTCGTTTTAATGTGTTTTATTTCCTTAAATTTTAATGTGTTTTTCTTTCTTTTCTTTCCTCGTACTTATGCGCATGTTAGAAATCTATAGCTCTTATAAATAAATTCTTTTGAGGTTGATATTTGAACTTATTTGAAGAAATGATGTGTAGAGATCTTCATTTTAGTTTATTTCAATTTTTATCTGTTTCTTCAAGTTGTGCTGCTGGTTTTTCTAGGGTGACCTACAAGTAATGAACATCAGATGTTCTTATGGGAATCCAATGTAAATCACAGGATCTGTGGTTAAAAAAACTGATGATGGGTAAGGTTACCTTGAACATAATATGAATGCTAAAGAAAAATGTCCTTTCTATTTTTCAGTTGGGTTGGTCTCGTTTTTCAATAAGTCAAGTTGATGTGGAGCTGGAACTCTGAAGGAATCCATTCCGGACAAATTCAACTTTCTAAATTACTGTAGATGGTAGTCCTAAAATTTATTTTCCTCTATAACCAACTTGCAATAAATACAACAGTTTTCTTTCAAAGGCCTCGTGTTTTCCTTTATTTCTTTTTATTCTTTTAAAATTGTTGGACACACAGACACACTAATCTATCTTTGTATCTCTCACTTTTAAGTTCTTTATTAGAGAAAAAAGAACTATGAGACATAAACATAATTAATTTTAGCATATGTGCTAAGGTATATGTATACCAAAAGAGGCATCTCTCTCGTTAAAAAGTTAATTTTAGTTCCCTACTCCAGTACAGAACGTAAAGGTAGTAATAAAGAATGTGTCGCAACATTAGTTTTGTCAAATTCAGACAACAGCCAATCTGTATTTGCCTAAATTTGTCAAATCTGTTTTTTTTCTACTTTATTCATCACCATCTTAACGTTCTATACTGAGTGACAAACCAAAGTGCATTGGTTTAATGCCTATTTAAAAAGAAAGATGCTTTTTTGGTACAGTAATACCATCCTCTCCATACTTCATGTCATATGTATAATTTCTTTATAATTATAAGTATTTATTAAATGGATGAATTAAGTTTCTAAATCACACATTTTTATTTTATTTTATTTCAACACACAAAACGCGATATCTCGGCTGGGGATATTTGCGTCGATTTACATTTTTTAAAACAGAAACAGTTATAAACATATTATACAAGAAAAAGTAATCGAAATAAAAAGAGAAACAATAATATATATTAGGAACCTGAACCTTTCAGGGTAGAAAGAAAATCATAAATATATTTGCAAAAATAGTTAAATCTATGATAATTCTCTCTGCTATTTACAAATTGATATAGATCTACAACATTTAATCATAAATTAAAGGGTTAAAATGGAAAGAAAAGAAGGAAGGAAAATATAGAGTATATATACACGTATATACATGCATATATTAAAATGTCCAAAAGGATTTTATTAACAATAAAGGGCTATATAGCAACTTTTTCGAGAAACGAATTGTAGCCCTTAATTGTTTCAAAAAAAAAATTAAAAATCTTTTAAAATTCATAATCTATTTTTTTTTCTTTCTCCCTTTTCCTCTTTTCCCATTTTAACCTTTAAAATTGTAAACTTGCTATTTAGTTTATCCATTTAATAAATATTGATCTAATTAATAAAAATCCTAATAATATTGTTCTCTTTTATATTGCTAAACTGCATTATATCGACAAGTCAATTTTAAAATATTTTCTAAATATTTTATTAATATTTATGAATTTTTTAATATATATGTTATATAAAAACTTTTATTTCATTTTAAAATAGTATAATTTCTAGGCAAACTACTCTGTAATGTTCACCCCCAGATATCGCGGCTTTCCCTATATACATCTATTGTTGTTGTTTTTCGTTGGCTCCGGCTCAAATCTTTCTGTAGATATGTAAATAAGTATATATTATTTTATTTATACTTACGCCTTAAGTCAGGTAGTTATCAAACATTTAAAGCAAATTGTGATATAAACTGTTTTTATTATTTTTCTACTTTTATCACGACAGCATCTTCAATTACACTGGTCAACAACATTTTTGCCCAAGAGAACCTGATTGTGTTTCTAGTATAACTTTTTATGCTGAACTTAAAAATATAATCAGAAAATTTCCATCTGGTTTTTGCGTGACAGTCTTTTTTGGTATTGGGATAAAAACAGCAAAAAATATTACGTAAGCATTTTTGTATACACCTTATTACATTACACTGGTTTATCAAAAATAATTTTTCTTTGTCACAAAAGAAACAGCATCTTATCTAAATTTAACGCTTTGTGCTGATTCCAAATATACCATTAGTTTTTTTTTCTATCACGCAAGATTTTTGAGATACACCTACTTGAAATTTGGAAATGTTTTTAATATATAGGCCTATATGAACGAAATATATTTATTTTATTGAAAAGTGGTGACAGTGGATTTTCTTCTATACTTTGCTTGTGGTAAATCCCTCTTGAGTGTCCAGCAGTAGTCAGCAAGCATAACGGGATTCCATTTACCCTGGTACCGCTTCTCCATGCTTGATATATCTTGATGAAACCTCTCACCATGCTCATCGCTAACTGCACCAAGAATGTCTGGAAAGAAATCCAGATGTGAAAGCAGGAAATGAATCTTGAGAGACATGTTGCATCCCAGTGCCTTGTAGGAAAGCAACAGATCATTAACTATGTCTCGGTAATGTTTAACCTTGACACTTCCTAAGAAGTTCTTGCAAACGTTTCTAAAGGAATTCCATGCTGCTGCTTCAACTTCATTCAAACTATTTTGAAAATTTCCATCCTGCAGCAATTCTCAAATCTGAGGTCCAACGAAAATGCATTCTTTAATTTTCGCATCAATTATGCTAGAACATTTTTGTTTTAGGTAGGCAAATCCACTGGCATATCGATCCATTGCCTTGACAAAGTTCTTCATTAATCCCAGTTTAATATGTAATGGTGGTAAGTAAATATTTTCTGAATCGATCAGGGGAGGATATACAATATTTTTATGTCCTGGAGTAAAGATTTTACGGTTTGGCCAGATTTTTTTTAATGTAATGCCTTTCCCTATCTCTGCTCTCCCACTCACACAGAAAACAACAAAACTTTGTATATCCAAGCTGTAATCCACGCAAGAGAGCAATGACTTTCAAATCGCTGCATATTTTCCAACTGTATCTTCCATATCCTATCTTTTTCAAAAGCAGTTTCATGTTTGCGTAAGTCTCTTTCATGTTGGATGCATGTGCTATTGGCACTGATGGGAACCTATTTCCGTTGTGAGGGAGAACAGCTTTCAAACTAAATTTTGAAGAATCAACGAATAAATGCCACTCTTCTGTATCATGGTCATGACCAAGCGCTTCGATTAGACTAACAACATCATTGCAATATACTAAATCATTCTATTGTGAAAAGAAGCCATGAAATTCATCTTGACGCTTGCGAAAAAAGCATACTTTTGTGCCTTTATGCAGCAGATTCCAGCCTTTTAACCTAGAGCCTAAAAGTTCACACTGTTTTTGGATAAATCTAAATCACGTACGAGGTCGTTCAAATCTCATCGGGTTAACAAATGAGGTTCAGATGAAGCACCTGCTTCAAAATTTGTGTCATCCGACTGTTGCTCTCGTCTATCTGAATCTTCGTCACTAAATATTACATTTTCAGGAGGCTGTGGCACCGGCTGAGGAACCGGTCTCATAACAGAAGGCAAATCTGGGTATTCAACTGTATGTCTTGATTTGGATGTAATACCTGTAGTCTTTGTCAAACAAAAATAACAGTCTGAAGAATGGTCTCAGGTTCCCTCCATATCATTTGAACCGCAAAAGGCATATGACGTTCACCTTTAATCCACCCTGTAAGACGTCGAGCACAAATTTCACAACAATGATGAGGAGCCCAAGTCTTATCTTGGTCACCGACTTTACAGCCAAAATAAAGTTGATAGCACTTTTTAATGAGCGGTGTAAAGTTTCGCCTTTGAACTTTGAAAGTTAATTCCCCACAAATGTAACAGAAAAAATCAGAAATATTAATGCAACGCCTCGACATATTGACACAGTCTAGTGCACACGATTTATAAAAGCAAATCGATAGAGAAGAATAAACTGATCACTTCAAATTTACCTGTCACTTCTGATGCAAATCTATTAAACAAATCGTTAGGTTCAATTTAAATATATATATTAAAACTGTTATTCAGAAAATAGCATTCCAGAGCTTGTAGTTATTTTTGAGTTGAAAGCAAAGCAGATTGCATAATAAAATAAACATATTTAATTAAAAATTTAATAATTTGTTATTCAAATTAATATTTGTGATTCTTAAAGAGCAAAATATAATTAATAAAATAAAGCTTTTGGCTCCACATATCAACTCTACTTGTCAAAATTAAAGCGCTAGCTAATGTAATGATGTTTAATTAAAAAATGCTTACGTAACATTTTCTGCATTATTACTGTATATACTAATTTATAGAAAAATGGTTATCCTACAAGAACTATGGGTGATGGAAACTTTTTATTTCATTTTTGAATTCGGCATGAAAAGTTACATTAGAATAAACATCAGGTTTTCTCCGGCAAAAAAAAAAAAGTTTTTTTGTAGACCTGTGTTATTTATCTTTACAATAAAATGTAGTATTCATAACATATATATACATTTACGATATATATGTATACGACCTGGGCAATGCCCCGATTTTCCCCGAGTGGATTTTTACTCGCGTGTATATATTAGAATAAAATGCTAGTTTTTCTGATAAATATTTAATAATAATTTCAGCATTCAAAAAATGCTGGAATGTTGGATAATGTTCGAAATATTGATAATAGCTAGATATTAATGTTTGCACTCACACAATACCTTTCGGTGAAATGCTGGGTAATGTTCGAAATATTGATAATAGCTAGGTATTAAGCTAAGTATTAATGTTTGTACTCACACAATACCTTTCGGTGAAATTCTGGATAATGTTCGAAATATTGATAATAGCTAGGTATTAATGTTTGCACTCACACAATACCTTTCGGTGAAATGCTGGGTAATGTTCGAAATATTGATAATAGCTAGGTATTAAGCTAAGTATCAATGTTTGTACTCACACAATACCTTTCGGTGAAATTCTGGATAATGTTCGAAATATTGATAATAGCTAGGTATTAATGTTTGCACTCACACAATACCTTTCGGTGAAATGTTGGATGATGTTCGAAATATTGATAATAGCTAGGTATTAATGTTTGCACTCACACAATACCTTTCGGTGAAATGCTGGGTAATGTTCGAAATATTGATAATAGCTAGGTATTAAGCTAAGTATTAATGTTTGTACTCACACAATACCTTTCGGTGAAATTCTGGATAATGTTCGAAATATTGATAATAGCTAGGTATTAAGCTAAGTATTAATGTTTGTACTCACACAATACCTTTCAGTGAAATGTTGGATAATGTTCGAAATATTGATAATAGCTAGGTATTAAGCTAAGTATTAATGTTTGTACTCACACAATACCTTTCGGTGAAATTCTGGATAATGTTCATGCTACTATTAATAATTAATGTAATAATATTTGCCCTCACGCGAATATCTATGGGTTTATTTTTAAATAGCATTCATGCTACTGTGTTAATATATTTGTACCCTATTAATATTTACCTAAGTTCTGATATTTATCGGTGTAATTTTGGGTAATGTTAGAGTTAAATGTAATAACTACCTAGTAATATTCAACCTCAAACGAATTTCTATCAGTATAATTTTGGATAGGATTTTCGAGCTGCTAATAATAACCACCATAATAACGTTCGCACTTCACGCTAATATCTATAGGTGTTATGATCAATAATAATCGAGATACTGTTAATATTTACAGTACGAATGTCGCTTTTTTGCTAAAAAGTATCGTTGTAATGTTGAGGAATAATATAGCCTTTTGTGATACCTAACACCCTCGCGCTAATAACGTATTCGGATAATAAAGGATAATGTGTATTCGAGATTCTGACAATATCTAACTACTATAATAATATTCACCCCCAAGCTTATACCTGTTGATATATTGTTGTAAAATGATATATAAACTGATATTATCTACGTTAATAATATTGGCCCTCACGCGAGTATCTATCAGTATAATGTACAATTTTCCGCGCTACAGATCAGATCTTTTTCTCCCTATTGAATAAATCAAAATATTTTTAAAATTTAATACTGTTGACGTTATGTGGCGCTGAGTTTGTTGTTGACACACATTAAATATGTTATAACACCTTGATAAAGGTTGGCGTTCAGCCAACTGAAATATTGGTAAAATAAATGATATTTTGATCCAATATATGCCTTTTTAATTAAATAAAATTTAATATAATAATATTATAGCTATTGTTAATATCTATCCCTCCTTATTACATATTTTGATGTATGTTCAAGCTACTGGTAATATTTACCTTAATAGTATAGATCCTCAACCTAAAATATATTAGATTAAAGTTGGATAATGTTCGAGCTACTGGTAATATTTACCATAAAAGTAAAGGCCCTCACCCTAAAATATATTAGATTAAAGTTGGATAATGTTCGAGCTATACTGGTAATATTTACCATAAAAGTAAAGGCCCTCACCCTAAAATATATTAGATTAAAGTTGGATAATGTTCGAGCTACTGGTAATATTTACCATAAAAGTAAAGGCCCTCACCCTAAAATATATTAGATTAAAGTTGGATAATGTTCGAGCTATACTGGTAATATTTACCATAAAAGTAAAGGCCCTCACCCTAAAATATATTAGATTAAAGTTGGATAATGTTCGAGCTACTGGTAATATTTACCATAAAAGTAAAGGCCCTCACCCTAAAATATATTAGATTAAAGTTGGATAATGTTCGAGCTACTGGTAATATTTACCATAAAAGTAAAGGCCCTCACCCTAAAATATATTAGATTAAAGTTGGATAATGTTCGAGCTATACTGGTAATATTTACCATAAAAGTAAAGGCCCTCACCCTAAAATATATTAGATTAAAGTTGGATAATGTTCGAGCTACTGGTAATAATAAATTCTATAATGTTGATTCCCAGGTTAATATATTTCGGTTCAATGTTGGATAATTTTAGCTACAGGATTTATCTATCGTAATATATAACTTTCGCACTTACGCCTATATATATGGGTGTTTCTTGTGATAGTATTCGATATATTGTGTTAATATATATTAATAATGTTTGCCATCACCAATATCTATCAGTTAAATGTTGAATGATGTTCGAGCATTTTGTAATATCTACAGTAATAATTTTCGACTTCAAGATATTATTGATTGGTGTGTAGTGCTGGAGAATGTTCGATAACTAATGGTGATAACTATGTAGTATGTTATTCCCCACCCAATACGTTTCAGCATCATTTTGGATAATGTTCAAGCTCTCTCTCTACATGTAATATTTACTGTAATAATGTGTTCGTCCTGACTCTAATATATATCAATGCAATTGTAGATAATGTTCAAGCTACAGATAATATCTGCAGTAATAATGTTCAACCTCACGCTAATAACTATGGGTTCATTTTTGAATTGTACTAGAATTACTCTTAATATATAGCTTAATAATGTTAACCACCCAATCTTATATCCATCTGTGTAATGTTCGCGATATATCTAACTAACATTCTTCACCTTCAAGCTAATTTTGTCGGTATAGTGTTTGAAGGGTTCGAGCTACTGGCAATAATTACCATGATAGCTTTCGCCCTCGCTCTAAAATCTATCAGTGCAATGTTGTTAAATGTTAAGCTACCGGGATTATTTACAGTAATACTATTTGAGCTACTGTTTATATCTATCATAATAATGTTCGCCCTCCTAATAACATTTTTCGATGTAATATCGGATACTGTTACCTATTGTTGATCTATTGTTAATATTACCTCTAATAATATTTGCCCTCAGGCTAATATCTTTCGGTTAAAGGTTAGATAGTTGTAACTACTCTTAATAAATACCGTAATAATTTTCGTTCTCATGCCTATATTTATGAGTGTATTTTGTGATAGTATTCGAGATACTGGTAATATTTATTTAATCGTAGAAACTTTCTCCTTGGGATATTAAAAATATAAAGTTAAGTGCCAGGAGAAAATGTTTTTTTTTTTTTTTTTTTTTTTTTTCTCCTGGCACTTAACTTTATATTTTTAATACTGGTAATATCTACCTTGATAATGTTCTCCTTTGCGTCAATATCTATTGGGGTATTGTTGAATAATGTTCAGGCTATAAATATATCTCTCAGTGAAATGTTGAATAATGTTCGAGCTATACAGGTAATATGTACCTTATAATGTTCACTCTCAAGCTAATTTCTTTCGGTTTAACGTTGGATATGATGTTATAACTACTGAAAATAATTACCGTAAAAATATTTGTTCTCATTTTAGTATGTATTAGAGTAATGCTAAATAATGTTTAAACTATTATAAAAATTTTCATAAAAAGGTCTCTTTTAGGCTAATATTCAGAGATATAAATGTTATTTAATTTTCGCCGAGCGCAGTTAATACCTTAAGTAATAATGTTTGCCCTCACGCTTATATCTAACGGTGTAATTTTGGGTAATGCTCGATATACTGGTAT
Source organism: Cordylochernes scorpioides (assembly GCA_030710605.1). Lineage (NCBI taxonomy): Eukaryota > Metazoa > Arthropoda > Arachnida > Pseudoscorpiones > Chernetidae > Cordylochernes > Cordylochernes scorpioides. The sequence goes on along the minus strand of CP092866.1, from coordinate 33,064,248 downwards.
TAATTACTTTAATAATGCTCGCCCTTAAACTATTATCTATCATTTTTATGTTGGATATTCTTCGAACTATTGGGAATGTATATTTTAATAACTTTCACCCTCACGCTAGAATCTTTTGGTTCAATTTTTGAAAATGTTTCAGCTACAGGCAAAATATATCTCAATAATGTTGGCTTTCTCTATAATATCTATCGATATAATTGTGGATAATTTTCGAGCTATTTATAATAACTATTATAATAATGTTCGACTGTATGCAAATGTAATATATATATATACTAATAACGGACTACTCGATGAGGGAAGAGTATATTTTAATATATAATATCAGATCACAAGCTTTCGGGCATAACAGCCCATCCACAGGTGTAAAAACTCGCTTTTACACCTGTGGATGGGCGGTTATGCCCGAAAGCTTGTGATCTGATATTATATATTAAAAGATACTCTTCCCTCATCGAGTAGTCCGTTATTAAAGTTTAGTGAAGGGATTATTGATTCAATATATATATATATAATGAATATTTTGTTTTGTTGTTGAAAAAGATAGGGAATTGAAGGTGCAGTCGTGAAAAAGGAAATATAATTATTTGCCCATCAAGTAGTTTTTATTTTGAATTACTTGAAGAAAATTACACATAAAATTATTTTTCACAGTAATATAGAATTTATAAAAGGAATTCTATATTCGTGAATTAAAAAAAATTGTTAGGTCAACTATACATATTTACGACAATATCCAAAGTGTTATGTTCTAAATCTATGGTCAAAAATAAAAGAATAGTCAATGATGAAAGTAAAATACATGTTTTATGAAAAATAAAATATTTGCATTTTAGATTATACTGTGAATCTATTTATCCTTCGGATTATACTCACTGAAGTAATTGTTCGCACTATTCTCTCTTATTAGCTACCGTGATAATGTTCTCATTTTATCAATGATAACTTTACCTTCTTTATATCCCACTTCCGTTTATGCCAAACTAAGTATTTATCGGCTTAACTATGTAATGTTTATCCTTCAAGGACAATCTCTTCAATGTTTCAGTTCTCCATCTAAGCTGAAAATTATTTTTTGATAACATTGGTAAAATAAGAAATAAATACGACATGGAAGAAAACAAATAAAACAAAATAATGATGTTAAAATATTACCAAGAGAAAGTGTATTTTCATGAAGCTCTAAAGTCGTCAATATAATTTCATTCAAGATCGCATGCTATAACTATGTGTGTACTGGGAATTGATGTTCGGCTGCGATAACATTGAGCGATGAGCTATATTAATATTCCTTTTGATTTATATTGATTTTTCTCTTTTATTAGTTAATTCTTTTTTTCATACAATTTTTATATTTAATCTATTCTGTTTAGCAAGATTATTATTATACAAGGTGTTTCATTAAATTTCCGGAATTTTTAAAAATAATAAAAGATCAAAGGGAAATTTTTATAATTTTGAAATAATCCCCATCTGCATTTAAACACCTATTCCATCTCGCTTCACAATTTTCTTAGCATTTTTATAGACGTCTTCTTTCAAGCCTCTGAGGAACTTTAAAGATTTTTCTATTATGACTTCTCTCATGACTAAAATCGCTGCTCTTTGAAAGATATTTTCATTTAATGCATAGGAGAAGATCATTTGGGGCAAGATCCTGTGAGTATGGAGCCTGAGGACGTAAAGGAACTTTGTTCTTGGCAGAGAAATTCAAAACTGCAGCAACTGTATGGAATCTAGCCTCGATTGGGAACCCAAAATTTACCGAACTTCTTTTCCAATTTCAGATTGTCGTGAATAATTGAATAAACTAATCTTATCGAAAGAAACATCATTCCCGAAAGTTCCTGTTCCCAGCCTTTTTCGATTTTCAGCATATTTTTCAAAATCTGTTTCTTTGTTTTCTTTCTCTATGGTTCTTCCGACTATTGAATCATCTTGAATTGAGCTTCTTTTTTCATCTTTTAAAAGTATTTCATATTTTAGAATGTCTCGGTGAATTCCTTTCGAACATTGACAAAGTTTCTGCAACTATTATTCAATTTGTTTACTCATAAAATAATTCACTTTTTTCCCGTTGTTTAGAAATTTTAGGCATTAGAAAATAGCCGATAAAAAAACGCTAAAAATAGCCTATAAAATATAAAATAAAATTAATATATTATTTATATTTTAAAATGCTTGTGGTTTTTAAGGCTAAAAATGTTGACCAATCGTAAAAAGTGCTTCTTTTTTTTTGGTCCACGGTCAGATATTTTGAAAATTATATTATTCTCGTAATTTTGAAAGTGCCTTGTATATAACATTTTAATTAATCTTTTTAAAATATTCTTATTAATATATCCGTATATACAAGGACTTAAAATCAATTTTTGAAACACCCTTACCAGAATCAAGAGAAGTAAAAATAAAAGGCCACCAGAGGCTTTATTCTTGCTAATCCTATCTACCATGTTACTGTCAATGATATCCATCTCCTTTTTCTGGTGACGGAAAGATGAATTCTAAAGGGTGGTTGAAGGAGTACGAAACAGTATAGAAAAATAGAAAATGAAGCGGAACCATCAAATCATAGTGGTCTACTTAACTAAGACCTGGATAGAGATGGCACGAGATTAATGAAGATGTCATTATTTCATAGAGAAGTTTCGAGGATGCGTTCCTTTATGTGTTTGTACTACAATAGGACTCTGAAGCTCCGAGGATGTGTTACAGTGTAGAGCGTAGAAGTTTGAAGAATTCTGCGAATCATACAAAAAAAGAAATACTTAGTCTTTGCTTCCAGGTGAACCCTAACATGAATGAAAGTGAAAAAGGGGTTGCTAGTAGGGCATGCATGCCAGGTTTTGTTGGCGGAAGACATTCAGACGGTTAAAATTATCCTAATTTTTTGCCTACATCTAATAGCTGCTAAACATCAGAGATCGGCCGCAAGAAATTCGCTAGGCTATCAAACGTGATGCCCGTGCCATGTGTTGAGGACTCCGATAACCTTACCAGCTTAATTCGCCACAACACGCGTCAGGGAAGACATTTAAAAGACCTTCTCTACACTTGAATATCTAAGAGAGATATCAATATTCTGGAACAAACTGGGGGAGAAGTTCAACCTCTGCTCCAACCGATTGGAGATTAAATTTTTGCCGCACAAAAACCACGCACGTCCAATAATCTTAAACAACCAACCCAACTCAAGAAAAGGAAGCAATATTAGGACCTACAACGACAAACTTATTTTCTTTTACTAAGGACGACATGGACACATCCTATTTCCATTAATAAGGATTGCGAATTTCGAAAAATACAAAAAAAAAACCATAAGATGCCGCAACTCTTTTTAACAAAATCAACAAGCAATCCAGGGCCATGTTTCTTCAACTATTTTTTATTTCTCTAGCTCCGAAAGAGGAAATCTAGAATTTTTTAGACGAACCCCGATATAAGAAGCCGTCGACGGCGACAATGTAACGCTCCAAACCTCGACGTACTATACCATAGTTACCCCCCACATCCAGACAGAGAAAGCTCACCGGCAAGAAAACACTCCCAAATATAGGCTCGAGAACGAGGAAAACAAGGAGGTGCGATTTGCAACGGGAGTAAGGTTGCCATTGAGGAAAATCCTCCAGGTTTTACCACCGCCAAATTAAATGTTTGCTATGGTTGAAATTAATGGGCGAAAAGGTGAAGCACTAGTGAATTTAGGAGCCGAATTTCCGGTCATATTGGAAAAGAAAATTAGTTCTATTTTTAAAGCCGCTAACAAAAATGTAAAAAAATAGAGCCTCTAAGAAAATTTCTAGGAAGGTATCTTTTTAAACATTATTATACCGGAAGGCAGCTATGATACCATGTCAAATCGAACTTCTTCAACGCCATAGAGTCTGTTAATGATGTGGAATAATCAAAATTTATGTCGAGGAAATTTTAAAGTAGAATCTGAGGAGGAGGTTCAAATATTGTTCGCTTCCGACAACAATAAAAAATATTGGCGTGATTAACGCAGAGAAGTAGGTGAGGTCAGTTTTGGCCACGGCTTCTAAGGATTTATTTTTAAGAAAATAATATAATTTGTGCTAAACTTTCTGGTCATACTCCAATCACGGTCGCGGTAGCATTTAGGTGGCGAATGAAACTTCTTATACACAATTCTTTTGATCAAGAAGGAAAGTTTACACCATCGAAAGTAAAAATCAGAATATCTGCAATCCCATATATTAAATGAAACGTTGTTACTTGAAGTTGTCTCAGAAGATGAATCTTATTCTGGATATGATACTGACTGAAATTCAAATGTTGAATCCTGTCCCATGTACCTTGAGTTTATCAGTTTATTGAGGTTCCAATAAAACCCATCTCAGTACCTTAAAGACGCAAGATATATTACAGGCCACTACATTCCTTCAGAACCTCACTAAGTGAACGCCGCCTTATTCAATATGAAGTAAAAAAGATGATTGAGAAAGGTATAGTTAAACCCTCAGAGAGTCTTTGGTCATCTACAATTTTACTAAATAGAAACAAAAATCAGAACCTGAAGTTTCTGCATAGATTACCGTCTACTGAAATAGGATCACAAAAAAAGGATATCTACCCTCTTTTATGCATTTACTATTCGTATGTGCCAGCTCCAGTCACTTCTCCACGATGTGGATCTCAGGTCCGGGCATTAGAAGATTAAAGTGGACAAAGGGGATGGAAGAATACTGCCTTTAGCATCCCGGGTGGTCTATAGGAATTCTAAGTGATGTCTTTGAGACTCTATAATTATCTTACAGCATTTGTTGAATGATGATCAAAGCTCTAGGTCGTCTTTAATTGCGTATGTGCCTTTGCTACCTGGATAACATTGTAGTTTACTCGCGTAACTTTGACGAGTATTCACATTATGATTCATGAAAGTCTGTCTCTTTTCGAACCACAAAAATTGTCTTTTTGGCTCTAAACTGACCAAAGTTTTCGGAAACACTTTTAACTTCAATTAAATTCATCTAAATCCGTATAAAGTTGAAGCCGTCTCTAAACTTTCGATACCAAGAACTGTCACTGAAATAAGTTAATATTGCCCTAGATTTATTGAAAATTTTGTTAACAAAGCTGAATCTTTGCAAAACCTACTAAAGACTAAGAATTAGGAGCCGCCTCTCTCAAGAGAAAACTTCTGAAGCCCTTAAAATTTCCGATCCTGTTTTTGAACATTTCGATTAATCTTCTTGGACCCATCTCATACAGATGCAGGCGGACATGGTATTAGAGTTGTTCTCCAACAAATACAAGGTAACCAGAAACGACCACTGATAGCGTATGCATCTAGAAGTTTTCAACAAAGTATGGAAATAATTATTCTACAACAGAAATAGAATTCCTGGCTATAATCTGGGATGTTGGAAAATTCCATCCTTATCTATTTGATCGGCCATTCTCGGTTGTTACTGATCTTACTGAACATTTGACCGTTGAGCAAGAAGATCGCCGATGTAGAAAGAATTCGATGTGACAGTTGTCTGCAAGAGCAGACGTAAACATAAGAACATAAGGAAGCAGATTGTATTGTTACGACGCTTCTTAGCCGTCGATGTTTGCGTTCAAGGTTTCTAAGAAAACAATGTGGGTTCGTTGTGGATACAGCTTAGTGCTATATAATTTATTACAAGAGATTCAAAAAGTAGAATAGTAACTATATACAGTAGATGGACTTGCCTTCATTGTCCGTCACCAGAGGAATCCTCCTTGTCACCGTCTTCCCGGTTAATCCATACGGCCACACGCCCGGAGCCCACTTCCCGTAGCCAACTTGCCGCGTCTTCTGTCACCGCTGATCTCGATATCACCAGACTGACTTCTCCCCTAGACTGCGATGTCCTCTCAGCGCACAAACCCGCCTTCAGGCCGACCGCTATCCCGGCTTGTTCTCTCCTGACTACTCTGGACAGCTGGACTGCTCTTTCGCCGCACCCTCTTCTTGAATCTGTTAATCAATACTTCCTTGTGGAGAGGGCCCCTGCATACCTTTTTTACTGGTTTGCCCACATCTCTTCATCTTCTTTGCTTCACCGTTTCAGTATGTTAAGGAGTCTACTTAAGAACGATCAACCAAGTGGCGTGACATCACTAACCAACGTTGATAAAAAAAAACAGGTTTTCCTAATTTTGGACATATTTTGATTAAATGCTGTCGTCATTATATTATGATGGTATTTGCACAATAAAATCTACAAGGCAACAGGAGGACTCTGATTTATAATGTGTCTAAGCACTTAAGGAAAAAGGTTTTGGTGTATTTACATGATAGCCTGATGGTCGGACATATGAAGTTCGTCCTAACGTATTCAAAGTGAAAAACGATCTATTAGACTGTCGCCAATATGTGAACCATAAAGGAATAATAAATTAGTGCAACGCCCATCTATATAACATTTGATCATACCACCTGGAGAAAAATATTTCCTAATGTCGGAGTTGATCGTCTCGGAAGATTCCCCAGTTTTAGAGATGGAAACCGTTGGATCATTGTGTGCACCTATTATATGTAATATATCAAAATCGATCCCAGATGAAGTAACTATATAATCAACTAAATTCCTAGTAGAAGACGTCATATTAGAGCATTAAGTCCCTAGATAAATTTAAACATATCGCGGAAGAACTTTCAATTCTCAAATAATAAAAGAGCTATCTCAACGTCCTTTGTAAAACTATGCACACATTTATAACGGCCTATCATTCCCAGAACAACAGCCTGACTGAGAGGTTCAATCTCTGGGAAGTATGTTGTAGTCTGGAATTAAACAAATCAAACTAAGTCTTACTCTACATAAAATCTGATTAAAGCACTGCTAAACAGGAGGCGACTGGCTACACTCCACTCTTCCTTTTCGACGCCCGCGGAAACATACATTGACGCCATACTTCCCTAATCTCTGACAATTCCATTGGATAAATTTTAACCAGGGTTGAAAAGGCACCCCAACTTTCCTCATCACGCTTTATACAAACAAAAACCTGGAACTTTTTTCTTAAACAACCAGAAACACCATCCGGTCTATTATTAATATAAAAAGGATGCCCATGTGAAGGTTTTCACTCTGTCCTGTCCGAAAATTTGAACTGTAAGATAAACTACTGAAGGAGGATTTAGGGCTCTACCAAGAAGTTACCTATGAAGTAGAATCCATGGAATCATTAACTTTATCATGGAAAGCCAAGGATGTCGCTCACATCATTTGGATGAAGCTCTACCTGTAACCTGTAGAACAACACTATTCTGCTAAGGAGTACTAGCCGTGATAGACTCCCTCTAAAACAAGAGCTGAGGGAAACTAAACAGCGAATGGCTGTTTTCTCCGGCGAGAGAATAATGTTTAGAATCAATTCTGGACGTCGATCAGTTCTGTCATTCAAGAGTGCCGATACGACCATTCGACTGGAAGGAATTAGATTCAACGGCGATAAAGTTTGGACGCAGACCTTTGTCAACGCTTCTTTTGCTTTATATTTTTCTTTCCTTTTTTCAATCGGTATTTATTCTTTTAATTTGATTTCATTTTGATTCATTTATCAACTATATATAATTTATTTAACACTATAACTACTCTCACTTTTGCAAACATTTTTTATGAATAGTAAAATAATAAAACAGCCATATTTATTTGTGACAATATATTTTAAATGGATGTAAAAGATGGAGATGGTGTACTCCTTCGACTATTTTGGAAGTGTCTTCAGTGATAATATTAGAAGTCTTTCGGAAGTTACAACACACAACACAAAAGTGAAGTTGCTCTTTGGAAAGATGCTTTCTTAAAATGCAAAGACATTCTCAGAAGAAACTTATGCGTATTCAGATCAACACACGACTTTTGAAATCTGTGGCTAGAGATATTTATGAAACCGGAACGTGGGGCGAAATAATTCAAATTTGAGTGAAAGTATTCGAGATAGTACTACAGACGCCTACTAAGGATAAAGTAAACTGACAGTGTCATCAATTGAGAGGTGTGGAAGATAGTAAAATCTAAATAATTTCTGTTAAAAACGGGAAAAGAAAATGTGTATATATGCGGGGCATTTTCTGAAAGGTACTTCATTAAATGGCTTTGTACTCGAAAAAATATATAAGAAGATACAGTCAAAGAGGAAGACTAAAAAGAGAATGCAGACTATATAATGAAAGAGAGAGATAAACTAGACATAACCCGGGTTCCTGAAGCGTCGAACAGTAACTATCCAGGCTGTCCAGGAGTCTAGTGCAAAGTTCTAGTCACTTTCTGTGCGGGTTATAGAGCTGAACCAGTTGGCCAGGAATCTCCACGCTGGCCAACGATGCAGGATCGATCTGAGCCAGTCCAAGTAGTAAGAGTGCTTGTATTCTGTGTATCAAGAAGCTGGGAGATTGAATAGTAGGTGGTCCACTGTCTGTGGCTTTTGCAAGCAGTGAGAGAAAACTGTATCCTCTTCAAAATGACAGAGAGCAACATTGGCCAGAACATCTGCAGCCCGTGAGGATGATGGTGACCTCTCCGTGACGATTCTTGGGGAAATATTTAAGAAGACGACTTGGATTGGATGAAAATCTTCTGAGGGATCTAGTTGAATAATCCTGGGTATAAACTTCCATCCTGGCAGTTAGTTCTACCGCATGTGAACGTTTGCAAGCAAGACTTCGGCAAAGAATGAGATGTGAGGATTCTAAAGTAAATGCGTGAGCATTATTTGAAGCTCTGCCGCTCGTTGGTTGACATTTGCTCTGTACCCAACATAGACTGATTTAAGGAGCACTGTCTAAAGCAATGATAATTCCCGCTATTAAGGATAATTTTGCTGGACAAGAAGTACAGGTTGCTGCAAGAAAAGATCTGTAGTATGAACAATAGCTACTCCATCATTTCCTAGGATGTTACTGGCAAGGCGAACGGCCCAGAGAAAACCAAGGAGTACAACTTAAAAAAAAAAACTGTAACATCTGAATGGAGCCGAAGAAGAATCGGCTGATGCTCTTGGGTAGGAAAGATAATTGCAGCGCCAACTTTTGAATTGCTTTCCGACCCATCTGTGAATATTTAAGATGGCATCTTCAAGAAGTAGGAAGAAAGAAAGAGGTCTTCTGAATGGAAGTAAAGCAGCGCGGCAGGACCAGTTTTAGATTCGTAGTTTCCCTCGTTGATCTCCTCTAGGAAAGCCAGCTGAGTCTGGATGATGATGTAGAGAGGAAGGCTGCCTGTTAGGAATATGGCCGGGATGGTTGGATTACGAGGATCCTCTTTCAATATACGCCTTGAAAAGGTATAAAGAAGTTTATGCAGCTGTCGGATTCCTTCTCGGGAGAGTGCTCGACGTCCCCAGGCTGACACTTCATAGAGGAAGGCCGGAATCACTATGGCTTCGAAAAGTTTGCACTCAGCTGAAATTTGCTTTAGATTAAGTTGTATGTTTTGGAATTATTTCTTGACTTCTGTGAATGAGTTTGCGTAGGTGAAAGACAAAGCCTTGTGTCTGTTCGAACTAAAATCGTGATGGTCTTTCCTACTGTGATGGGCGGACCGAGAATTCTGATTCCCGGATATGGTTTTGGGTGAACTTTCCTGCCACTGAAGAATACAGGATTGCGTTTGCCCGGGTTCAAATGAAGGTAAATTCATTTTACGAAGAAGTCAACCTCTTTAAGAAGTATTAGATAGCTCTTAGAAGTCAGCCGTGAACTTTATAAATAAGGGGAAGTCATCTGCATTGGCATCCATCAGGCTATGAAGAGGAAGTAGAGGACGGAGAACCGGGCAATTACATTCCACAAGAAATGGGGAGTACCGAGCTGAGATACTGTGTAGGCCGTTGACGTCCACGCGGAGAACGTCATCTTCCTGTCTTCCAAAGGGCTTTGTACAAGACTGATCAAAAGACCTGGACAAGACAGTATTTCGAGACTCTGGATGATGGCCGATCTCCGAACAGTGTCGAACGCTCTGATAATTTTCAGACTATTGGCAAGCATTTTCTTGCCGTTAGACTGCCTTTCATCAAGGAACTGAGTAATTCTGTAAAGGGCGTCTTCCGCCGATCAATCTTGAACAAATACGAATTGGTGTTCAGAGAACCAACCATGACGATCCTCAAGCCAAAGTGTTGCTTGGCTCGTACCAATGCATTAGTCCAACGAAGGCCGTTTTTCCTCAGGATCTCCGCGACCTTGTCGTCCACTTCCACCAGAACAGTTTCAGTGCTCTACTCTGCGTTCCTGGACCGGTGAACGACCATGACCGAACGTGCCGCAGGCAGCGACTTCACAGAGGAGTCGCAGCAGATACTGACACAGATCTCCTCATCTTTAACCCCGTGGTCCACGCTGAAGAGGCATAATATATGGAAGATTGTAGAGCGTTGGTGCCAGCTCATTCTTGTGAGTAGTGCGGACAGTTTGAAAGTTAGTGTCTTTGCCCCTTGCGATGTCCTGATGTGGGTGCGTCCCTTGTATTGGTTTTAGGGTCTGTCGATTTCACGAAGACGTGAGACTCAAATGTTGGAGCCATTTTTACAAAGGAAGTCATGCCATCTGTCTTTTTCAGATCAGGCTTATTCGGCTTGGCCTTCGTTGCCACAATTGAAGAGAAAGAGTTAGAAGAGGCAGAAATTCTTGCTTGAAGTATTCATAAATTTGCCCCTTTAAAAGCGTCTTCAAGTAAAAGTTCATCCTTTTGGACGATGGCGAATAAATGTCCTCTTGTGACCAGATGTTTATTTGTCCGGCAAGTCGTGATTGGTATTTGCCCAGATGACGTCAAAAGTTGAACAGATTGTCCGTGCTGTTGAATTTAATTCCGTCAAGAAGAGACGGAACATACTTACCCTCTTCCGAACAGGAACATTTGTTGCTAGCTGACTGACATCCATCATCACCGCCCGAATGCCATAGAAAATGGAATAAGACTATTAAATTTCAAAACTCTAGAAAAAGGAAGTAAATATTTAAAATGGTAGTAATAAATCGAAAAACGCTGGAAACTTAAATTAATCTTCAATTAAATAAAAATCGGTTTGTTTACCGGAGCAATATAAAATCGAAAATAAAAAACGCCAACAATAGTTACTTTTGGTGGATTGAGTGAATCAAGCTACACGTTGCTAGGAGGAAGATCAAGCAGGATGGAACTCCACAACTTCCAATTTTCGGATCAGAGACTGCACACAATGACATAATAACCCAATAGTAATAATAGATAAAATTCCTAAACGAGCTATATTTGTAATATTGCCGTTCCAGATAATAACTACTAAAGAATAATTCGCTCTCTCCCAGTAATGTCTACCGTGGTAATGCATGTATTCTTACTAATGGCTTAGTCCAATCAGGTAATTTACAAATATATTATTCACATGCTCAATAATGTTTGTCGCAATTATATTTACGCTCACCAGCATGCCCGTAATGTTTGTACTTCTTAAACTATCCGAAATGTTAATGTTTGCTCTCTGGGTAATGCATCTACGGTATTTTTAGCGATTCTGTTAATGTGTGTGTTGTGTGCATAGGTTGATGCGTTTTTGTGTGTTTATTGTGTTTTTTGGGTGGTGTGTGTGTTTTTTTTTGTTGGTTTTTAATGTTCACGTTTACATAGTTTTCAGCTAATTAAAAAGGCATATATGGAATAAAAATATCATTTATTTTACCAATATTTCAGTTGGCTGAACGACAACCTTTATCAAGGTGTTATAACATTTTAAAGTGTGTCAACAACAAACTCAGCTCCACATAACGTCAACAGAATTAAGTTTTAAAAATATTTTGTTATATTCAATGGGGAGAAAAAAATTGATATATATTTATTTATATTATGGAGAAAATAAATTTTGTAAAATATAGGTGTGAATATTTTGAAAATTAACAATAACGCCTATTTTATCTTTGAAATTATCTGTATTATGTGTAAAAAGATTTTTCTTATAAAAATAAATAAAAATAACAAAATATATATAAAAGAAATGTTACACTAAAATTTTTACTGAAAACACAAAGCGCAAAAAAATGTTTGAAAAGTTGGTTAAAATAAAATATCAAAATAAATTTAAATCTAAAATTGTGAAATTTGAAATAAAATATAAGTGAAAAAATGGAAAAATATTTTTTTTAAAATGATATCACACCAATAAAACATTGAAGACATTGAACTAATCAATATATATAATAACATAATACATATATATTTTTTTAATTAAAAAGGCATATATTGGATAAAAAAAAAATATTTATTTTACCAATATTTCAGCTGGCTGAACGCCAACCTTTATCAAGGTGTTATAACTTTAACTTTAAAATGTTATAACACCTCGATAAAGGTTGGCGTCCAGCCAGCTGAAATATTGGTAAAATAAATAATTTCTTTGATCCAATATATGCCTTTTTAATTAAAGATTTATCTATGGATTGCTCTATTTTCAAAACATATATATATATCAATATTGATTAGTTCAATGTCTTCAATGTTTTATTTGCGTGATATCATTTTTATTTTTTTTATTTTCCCAAATTTCACTTATATTTTATTTCAAATTTCACAATTTTACATTTAAATTTATTTTAATATTTTATTTTAACCAACTTTTCAAACATTTATTGCGCTTTGTGTTTTAAGTAAAAATTTAGTTCAACATTTCTTTTATATATATTTTGTTATTTTTATTTATTCTTATAAGAAAAATATTTTTACACATAGTACAAATAATCTATATATATATAAAATTGAATGTCTGTCTGTATGTTTGCACTCTATAGATTCAAAAACCATACATCCAATCGCCGTGAAATTTTGGGATATTATTAGGTATATCCCCGGGAAGGTTTTTGAAAAATAATCTCTTGAATATCCTTAGAGTTATTTGCAGATTTGTAGATTTAACTCGCAAGCAGCGCCCCCATTGCGACGATGTTAACAAGTTTTTTATCTATAAGTTTTATTATCACTAAGTTTATTATCTTAAAGATTATTTATCAAAAGTAAGATTTTCTACCTATTAATTGCGCACAAGTCAAAGTTAGTTTTATCATTTATCTACAACATATATATTGGGAGAATAGATGAAATGATGATTTTGTAATGTAGAAAATTAGGAAAAACGAAATTCAGGATGACACGGCAATTTATTTGAGACAAGAATAATGATAATTAATATTGATTTTATTCAACTTATCGAGTATCTTTCAAGGGACCGGGAAAAAATGTTCACTTTATCGAGAGATTCAAATTTACGAGTTTCAAATTATCAAAATATATCTATTATTTTTTTATAAGTTTATTATCTTAAAGATTATTTATTAAAAGTAAGATTTTCTACCTATTAATTGCGCACATGTCAAAGTTAGTTTTATCATTTAACTACAACATATATATTGGGAGAATAGATAAAATGATGATTTTGTAATGTAGAAAATTAGGAAAGACAAAATTCAGGATGACACGGCAATTTATTTGAGAAAAGAAAAGTGATAATTAATATTGATTTTATTCAACTTATCTAGTATTTTTCAAGGGACCGGGAAAAAATGTTCACTTTATCGAGAGATTCAAATTTACGAGTTTCAAATTATCAAAATATATCTTTTTTTTTTTTTTTATAAGTTTATTATCTTAAAGATTATTTATCAAAAGTAAGATTTTCTACCTATTAATTGCGCACAAGTCAAAGTTCGTTTTATCATTTATCTACAACATATATATTGGGAGAATAGATAAAATGATGATTTTGTAATGTAGAAAATTAGGAAAAACAAAATTCAGGATGACACGGCAATTTATTTGAAACAAGAATAATGATAATTAATATTGATTTTATTCAACTTATCGAGTATTTTTCAAGGGACCGGGAAAAAATGTTCACTTTATCGAGAGATTCAAATTTACGAGTTTCAAATTATCAAAATATATCTTTTTTTTTTATAAGTTTATTATTTTAAAGATTATTTATCAAAAGTAAGATTTTCTACCTATTAATTGCGCACAAGTCAAAGTTTGTTTTATCATTTATCTACAACATATATATTAGGAGAATAGATAAAATGATGATTTTGTAATGTAGAAAATTAGGAAAGACAAAATTCAGGATGACACGGCAATTTATTTGAGAAAAGAATAATGATAATTAATATTGATTTTATTCAACTTATCTAGTATTTTTCAAGGGACCGGGAAAAAATGTTCACTTTATCGAGAGATTCAAATTTACGAGTTTCAAATTATCAAAATATATCTATTATTTTTTACATATGTTATATTCAAATGACATTTATGTAGGGATAATTTTATTGTTAATTTTCATTTTGATGTATTGTATGCATTTGATCATTAATAAATTATTATTTAGGTATTAAAACTGCCTTTTTGTTCAAAGACAGCAACGTTTGAACGGGTACAGCTAGGTGGAGCAGATAATCAAACATAAAGTTATCTTGCCAAGTATAGATTCAGTAGAGATTGGATGTTTTCTAGAATTGTTTTAACAATTGTTCGTTAGGTAAACTTTCACTAGGGTAAAACCCGGGCGAAGCCGGGTACATCCGCTAGTTTTAAAGATAAAATAGGCGTTATTGTTAATTTTCAAAATATTCACACCTATATTTTACAAAATTTATTTTCTCCATAATATAAATATATACACTGGTAGATGCAGGTCTCAACCACCGTTTTGTTAACTTAATTAAAGATTATTACACAAATATGACAGCGGTAGTGCGATGGAACAATTCATTCACTGCACCAATAAAAGTGCGTTCGGGAGTTTTACAAGGGGAGCCGATGTCACCTTATTTATTTATACTTTTTATAAATGATTTAATCGGTCTCTACAATGATTCAGATTTACCGGGAATATATCTCCCAAAGTATGGATATGTTCATATTCTACTATACGCAGACGATATTGTCTTGATTGGAGAATACAAACATAACCTTCAAATAAAAATCAATATGCTAAGAAAATATTTTGAAACTAATTTATTAACCCTGAATGAAAATAAGTCAAAAATTGTAGTTTTCAGAAACGGCGGTCGATTAGCACAAAATGACAAATGGTTTTGGGGTGAGCGGCAACTGTCTGTTACTACGAAATATCTATACTTGGGATATCCGCTTACAAGTGCAAATTCACTAAACAAGGTAGCGTCACACTACAAGGGCAAAGCCCTGGCAGCAATTGGCGCTGTGTGGCAAGTTCTGACAAAATCCAAGATGAACTCTCTAAATGCGGCAATGAGATTACTTGATTCGACGGTCTTGCCTCACATGCTATACGCCGCACCCTGCTGGGCACTCAACCAAGTAAAGGCAGTTGACCAGGTTCAGAATATTTTCCTAAGACGCTACCTAAATTTACCAAAGTATACTCCGGGTTTTATGCTAAGAATGGAGTGTGGACGAGTATCACAGGAAGTTATCATAACTAAGCAGATCCTGAGATTTTGGGTGAGGATTATGAAAATGGAAGAGAGTAGGTTGCCCCGGGCATGTTTGTCACACCTCTGGACATTACACAGCAATCAAAGGGATGGTTTAACCTTTGTCGAAAACCTGTCAACCATTTTAGACTCAAACGGTTTTTCGTTCCTGAAGGGTTGTCCGGATTACACTGCAATACTGACTGAAATCCCTGCTATTATTCGAATAGCAACTGAACAAAGCATCCAAAACGACATGGCGAAAATTCTAAATAGTTCACATTACAGTCACTTCAAATACCTCAAAAACTCAATAACAGCAGAACGATATTTATTCACAACTTTACCTCTAGCAATTAAAAGATTTTTTGCACAACTGAGACTCCTTTGGACGATCTTCCCAGAAAATCGTTCAGAGCGCTGGAAGATTGATTTGACTCTAGCTTGCGATCTGTGTAAAAACAGAATTCAAGACGAAATTGTGCATATAATAGTTGGATGCTCTTGCTTAGAGAAAAAGAGGAAGGAAATTTTGGGTGACTTACCCTGGTCTCAACCTGACTGCCAACAAATTTGCAGATGGATGAACACACTGATGGTTGATCAGGGTCTCTCCCTCGGTTTATATAAATTCTACAAGGCCGCAGTCAATGTCCGTTGGAGAATAATGGATTCGCCGAGTGTCGTGGTTTGCTTGGAGGAGGAAAGCGAGGATTGAATGCGGCTGATTCCACACTAGCCCTCTCAATGATATCCTAACTTTGACATACTCTAAACATTGGTCATGTATAGGGCTGGATGCCCCAATAAAAAGGCTTGTGTGTGTGTGTGTGTAAATATATATATCAAAATTTTCTCCCCATTGAATATAACGAAATATTTTTTTAAACTTAATGCTGTTGACGTTATGTGGCGCTGAGTTTGTTGTTGACACACTTTAAAATGTTATAACACCTTGATAAAGGTTGGCGTTCAGCCAACTGAAATATTGGTAAAATAAATGATATTTTGATCCAATATATGCCTTTTTAATTAAAGATTTATTTATGGATTGCTCTATTTTCAAAATAGTTTTCATTATGTGTTTTTCACGTATAAAATAATGTGGCTGTAAATGGCATTGTTTACCGTTGTGGTGTTTGCATTTAGTAATTCACCTGATATAATGCTTGTGGTCTCAGTAATACCAACGCAGCATTGTTGGCACGACCTCTGTATATATGTTCCCACTCCCAATATTGTCTATCACTGTAATGTCTAGGTAATGACTACCCCAGATAACTTACTGGGATAATGGCTACCTTAATAATGTTCGCCTTTCTACTAATTGTTACAATAATAATGTTTATTCTCTCTATCATATCCAACATTTTAATTTCCGAACTCAATGTTTATTTATGTAGTTCTGTGCTGTCAATAATACTTATATCTTTAGTATTTGTCCTACAGTAATGTTTGTCCTCTTAGTGATTCGTCTTCCTAGTAAGTCATAATCGTTCTGTTCTCACTTTCGGTAATGTATGCCACTGTGATATTCCGACTTAAGAGAGATAACAGCTATTTCAGGTTCGATTTCTCAGTACTATCACTGATAATGGCGAGGCTGTTTTTCACATGTGTAGACATGTGGTGCGCTTACAGTAAAAGCAGTCGCTATCTACCCACCATGATTATCATGGCCTGTACCACGTGTACTAGGGATAATATTTTTAAAATGGCGAGGATAGTCATATTTTCCCACTCGGGGATGTCTATCGGTGGAATCTCCCAGATCAAGGATAGCTATTGAGGTAATTCTCATTCCGCAATTAAAACTACCTCTTTAATGTAATAGGTACTAAATAAGTCTGCAATCAAAAGTTCCTTTCCACTCTTGTATTTAATGGTTAGTCTATATTGATTGATATTCATGTACGATTTTTGAAGTCTTGGTGGCATCTTATTCATTGGTTTCTTGTAAATAGTTTCTATATAACAGTAGATGATCTGTTTTAATTAAAAGATTTCTAACATATATGTAGGTATGGAATTTGTTACATCCAAATTTAATTGTTAGCGCTTCTTTTTCTATTTGAGGTT
The DNA here is from genome assembly GCA_030710605.1 of Cordylochernes scorpioides. Taxonomy (NCBI): domain Eukaryota; kingdom Metazoa; phylum Arthropoda; class Arachnida; order Pseudoscorpiones; family Chernetidae; genus Cordylochernes; species Cordylochernes scorpioides. The sequence continues at coordinate 33,046,748 of CP092866.1, read as the reverse complement.
AATGTCTTTGAACTTCATTTAATGCTGAAGAAACATAGAGTCCACTGGTCTATTGTCTTGGGGTAGGACTACTCCAATAGCATATTGGCTTGCATCGACGGAAAGTACTACGTCTTTGTTATAAACATAATATCCTAGGGTCGATTCTTGTGTGTGTTTCAATAATTATTTTATTTCTCTAAATCCTTCTCCATCAGTTTGTACCATTGCCATTCTGTATTTTTCTTCAGAAGCAATCTCATGCTGTGTTTGTTATGTGTGATAGATTTGGGATGAATTTATGCAAGTATTAGATTATGCCCAAATGTCCTTGCAGTTACTCTTTGTTCGATGGTGCCTTTATTTTGTCAATGGCTTTGACCTTTTCTTCATACGTTTGTATTCCATCACTGGTGAAGGCATGTCCCATGAACTTTGTTTTGCAAATTCACACTTGTCCTTGTTTAGTCTTGCTTCAGCATCCTGAAGAGTAGTCATGACCATTTTAGTCCTTTCTCTCGATGTTTGGATGTCTTCAGCATGAATGAGTATGTCATCCATTGAGTTTTCTACACCAAGTATGT
>CP092866.1:33026203-33046085 GCA_030710605.1 Cordylochernes scorpioides | reverse complement strand
ATATAAGGTAAGGTGATATTCTCAGGAATGTAATTGGTAGATATTTATAATAAAAATGAAATTATATAAAATGTGTATGATATTACAAATTTTCTCTATGGGTTTTCATAAAATTAATATAAAAACTTGATAACCATTAATAGTTTAGGTTGAAATTTGAAATATTCAATAAAATATTGAAAATATTGCCACGTGGAAAATTAGGGAAGACAAAAACTTCAGGAGGAAACAAAATTTATTTCAGGGAAGGACAAACTATCAAAGGTAAACAAAAGATAAGCCACGAGGGAAATTTACAGAGTCGCAAGATATAAAACATAAAAATGACCACTCTGTTAAATAAAAAAATAATAAAATTAAGAAATACCATGTTACATAAATAAAATTAATAAATACTATGTTACAATATTATGAAAAGTATAAAAGTATCCCAATGAACAAAAGGTGTAATAGAGTTTTATTCAAATAGGTAAAATTTATTGATGATTACGTTTTTGTTTTCATAAAAATTAGAGAAATATATCAAATGCATAAAATTACCAAAGAACTATGGTTGTCATCAATTGTCATATGATAACGTGATATATAGTTATGGTGTAGGTTGATATTTGAAATATAAAATGAAATCTTTAGAAATATCAAATTTGAATAAATCACCGAAATACATATGGCGTAATTATGTTTTATTTTAAAACGTGATATTCATTATGGTGTGGTAGGTTATTATTTATAATTCTGTAAAAAAAACTTATGAATATATATCAATTGTGTAAAAAACCACTAAAGATATTTTGGTTTTCATCTGGTTTAATAAAGATATTGTATGGTAACGTTATATCCAGAAATGGTAGAGGTTGATTTTGAAATTTTTACATCTTGAGAGTTCTATCAGAAGTGTATGAAATTCCATTTAAATAAGATGTAAAATGATATACAAATAATATTTATTGAAAGTGTTGATTAATATTTAAATCAAAATACAAAAATCGAGTAATAAATAGAATAAATAAATCAAATATTAATAAAATTACCAAAATATTATGGGTTTTATCATATGTAATGGAAATGTGATATCCATTAACAGTCGATGTTGATTTGAAATAAAAAAAATCTAGGTAATTCTAAAAATTGTGTATAAAATCCAAAAGAACTAAAGATGTAATAAAGTTATAAGGGCCTTTTTATATCCATTAATGGTGTAGGATATTTTTTTAATTATCAAAATATTTCGAAATATATTTAATATTAATATAATTACAAAAAACTATGATTTTTATTAAAGGTGAAAAGAAACGTGATATCCAGTGATTATCTAGTTCAAAATTCTAAATATTGAATTAAAATTTGTTAATTTTATTCAAAATGTGAAAATTCCAAACGAACAAAAGGTGTAAAGTGTTTTATATTGAAATGTAAAATATATTGATAATGTGTGTAGGTTAATATTTACATTATAAATAATATTCAAAAATATATAAATTGTTTATATAATTACCAAGGAACTATTATTGTTCATTCAGTTCCATATGACAATGTGATACCAGTAATGGTCTATGTTGAATATTTGAGATAAAAAATAAAATATTTTCGAATAATTTCAAATGTTTAGAAAATATACCAAAAAACAATAGGTGATAATAAAGTTTCTTAAGGTAACTATATATTCTGTATTGATGTAAGTCCATATTTAAAATTCTGAAAAATATTTTGAAGTATATAAAATGTTTTTTAAGGAATATGTATGTTGATAAAGGTACATATGGTAAAGAGATATAAAATTAGAATTTTTTAGGATATTCTCATAATATAAAATTAAATCTTTAAAATTTTAAAAGAATGTGTATAAATTAAAAAAGAACTACGGGTGTTTATAAAATTTAATACAAAGCAATAACGCGCCATCTATACATATAAAATAAAAGGATTTAAAAGCGCGAATGTTTCTTTTATACATGAAAAGAAATTCTACTGTCCTTACTGCGATGAAAAAATATATTGGAAGGGCTTGGCTCATCAGTGGTGAACCCTCCCAGCGGTTTTGCCAATTTAATCCACCAGACCGCTTCTCAGAGCTCTAATACTGTATTGGATCATTCTGCTTTTATATGCTACACTGAAGGATGGAATCTTAGAAATTGGTTTCAAGTAAACTATGGACATAAGCTTATAGGACAGTAGAATTACATTCAAATATTTGCTTCGAGCAATGCTCTTAAGCAAACTATAAACACAAGGCCAGTTAGGAATAAATTAACATAAAGCAATAACGCGCCATCTATACATATAAAATAAAAGGAAACATTCGTTTCATGTATAAAAGAAACATTCGCGCTTTTAAATCCTTTTATTTTATATAAAATTTAATATCGAAATATGATATGCCATTAATGGTAAAGGTTTAAATTTGAAATATTAAATAAAATAATTTGAATTGTATCAAAAGTGTATAAATCCTAAAGAACTAAAGGTGTAATAGATTTTATATCACAAAATTATATCACAATTGATATTTATTGATAGTGTAGGTTTATATTTAAATTAAAAAACTAGATAATCATAAAAGTTCATATGTTAATGTGATAATCAGTAATTTTAAATTTAAAAAATTGTATAAAAATCAAATTTTAATAAAATTTCCAAAGGAATATGAGTGTGTGTTTATTAGGCTGTATATTTCAATGTGACATTTAGTAATGGAAATGGTTAATATTTAAAATACAAAATGAAATCTTCAGAATCATAATAAATATTTATGAAATTACCAAAAGGTATGGGTATTGTTTAGGTTATATATGGAAGGGTTATAATAAGTAATAATAATGGTAAATATTTCAAAAAATGAAATTAAAATATTTTGTAATAAATAAAATGTGTATAATAATACAAAAGAACTATTGGCATTCATAAAGTTTATTATGATTCGAATCTTGATATCCATTGTTGGTTTTCAAGGATGAAATTTGAAAAAAATGAATGAATATAGAATTTGATAAAAGTGTATAAAATTCCAACGAACAAAAGGTGTAATAATTGAGATATCCAGGTGTGGACTAGGTTAAAATTTGAAATATTGAATGAAATCCTGAGAAATCTATCGAGGGTTATCAAAAGAAATTTATAAAATAAAAAAAAAATATATATATGTCGTAAAAAAAGATGTATTTTAGGTACGTTACCAATTCATTCATGCAGTCGTGGATTGAAGTGAAATGATAACTTTTTTATATCCAAAATTGTATTTTTTTAATGATTATATTTTAAGAACAAAACAGTTTGCATACATACAAAAATAATAATATCATCTAAGTATATACAAAAAACATCTTGGGTTGTACTCCTTTTGTTAAGGATTTTAAAAAATTAACTCTGTGTTAATTCTATGATTATTTAAATTATAATTATATTAATGAATAATAAAAATCATATTTTTATTATGTCATATATATATAATGAAGTTTTATATTGTAACGTTAAAATTATGAATTGTGTAGGTTAATATTTGAAATATACAAAATAAAAATTTAAGAAGTATTTCAAAATCTAAAAAATACCAAAGAAAATATAGATTTTCATAAAGTTTGATATTTTAACGTAATATTCTGTATCAATGTGGGTTCATATTTAAAATACTAAAAATATTCTAAATTTGTAACAATAAAGAAATATTTTAAATTGTATAAAATGCACATAAATTACAAATCTAACAATGGGTGTTCATGAAGTTTAAAATGGAACTGTGATGTCCATTAATTGTATAGGTAAAATTTGAACTAGAGGCGTGAAAGAGTATTATATGGTAATGCGATATACATTAATGATGTAGCTTTAGGTATTTGAAATTCTGAAAATATTGAGAAATATTCAGAATATTCATTGAATTACCAAAGAGTATGGGTGTTCATTAATTCACATATGGTAAGATGATTTCAATAATTAAATTGGTTAATATCAATAATACAAATAAATCTATCGAAGTTTTATAAAATATATAAATTGGAATTTGGATAATTAAATAAAATGTTGAAAATTCTATTAAGAGTGTATAAAATCCCAAAGAATTGAAGGTGCAATAAAGTTTATTATACCAATCACGTTATTATTGATAGTGTTGGTTGATTTTTTATTATAAAATATTAGGGAAATATACCAAAGAACTATGGTTGTCATCAAGTGTCATATGATAAGGTGATATATAGTAATAGTATAGGCTGAAAGTTGAAATAAAAAAATAAAATCTTGAGAATTCTAAAAAATGTGAATATTAATCCCAAAAACAAAGGTGTAATAAAGTTTGTATATGGAGACGTGAACTTAATTAATAATGTAGGTTAATATTTAAATTTTGAAAAATATTTTCGAAATATATTAAAGTTTATAAAATCACCAGAGATCTATGGGTTTTCATCAAATTTCATATGGTAAATATAAATCCAGTAATGGTCTAGGTTTTTATTTGCAATAAAAGTTAAATTATTTAGAATTGTTTCAGATGGGTAGAAAAGATACCAAAGAACATTAGGTGATTATAAAGTTTATTTTGGTAACTAGATATTTAGTATTGATATAAATCATATTTAAAATTCTGAATAATTAAATTATGTGTAATAAAGTTTCTTATGGTAACGTCATATTAATTAATGGTTTAAGTTAATATTCAAATTTGAGAAAAATATGTCGTAAGGTTATATTCAGTAGTGAAATTGGTTAATATTCAAATAAAAATAAATTATTTAAAATTGAATAAAGTGTAAATAAAATTACAAACGAGCCATTGGTGTTCATAAAATTTGATATATATTTATTTATTTCAATTCAAAACGCTATGTCCCCCTAGGGACACTTGCGCTAAATGTACATACAAATATAACAAAGAAAATATTCAACATGGAAAGATACACAGAAAGCGACTTAGAAAGATTCATAAGTATTATTTACATATAGAGATATTCTTTGAATTTTATTTACAGTTACATCATTGAATTTAATAAATATATACATATATACACACATATACACGCGTACACCTATATGTTGTTTACAACAACAACAAGATATGTCCAATATTTCCTTGAGATCGTTACATCAAAGACCATTTTTCTTAATGAAATCCAAAATATATTTACAAAGGAAATTAAATTTTATATATGTGTCCTTACTTGAAATTAAATCACTAGGGCCTAAAGCTATTAAATCGTTGTTGACTCTGTAATCTTGAAAGACAGGGCACTCTAGCAAGAGATGTATTGAAGTTTGTTCCCCCAATCCACAGAAACATGCCGAATCTTGCACAGCCTGAATTTTCTTAAGAAAAAACCTGAAATTTCCATGATCTGTGATATATTGTGATTTATAATAGTTTGGTCGAAAATATTTCGGAATATCATAAGGAAAGAAACTTTGAAATGTTTGATTTGTATTCTTTTTCAGTAAATTAATCCTTGATATAATGAAATCTTTGAGTATACCTTGAATATACAAATCATAAAATTGTTTATCTTCTGTTGATAAATTATTCAACTCATAACCTATAATTCTAGATTCCATATAATCAGTGATCAAAGGAATATTGGCTAAGGTGTGAACACAGTTATAACTGGTTGTTTTATATGTTTGGGTACACCATAGCAGAATTTGATATTGCATTGAGTTCAGTTTGTACATATATTTTTTGCTAATAAATTCAAACCATATTTCTGTTCCGTAAGTTAACGTTGGTTTTATTATAGATTTATAAAGTATAAGCCTTTTTTGGGTGCTAAGACCCCAAGATTTTCCACATATTGAAAAAAGAAGGTTTTTCAATCTTTGGGTTTTGTTTAGTATAATGTTAAGGTGAGGGCCAAAATTCAATTTGTTTTTCCATCTATGATTTGCAATCGTAATTCCAAGAATTTTAACTTCTTCTACGGGCACAATAATATTGTCTCTAAAATTAATTTAAATTTTGACTTTATTGTGCAAGTGTAAAATACTAGTTTTTTTATTTATCAAGATTGATATTTAGCTTATTATCATTACACCATTGATCTATTTTTTCCAAATTAAACTCAATTGACTTTTTTAGATTTGTTAACCCATTATTCCAACATATATTTGTTACATCGCAGCATAGCAAATGATTTCAGAGTTTGGTGATTGCAAATTAGTTAGCAGATCATTTAAATATATCAGCCATAACAACGGAGACAATGATCCCCCCCACCCTGAGGACAGCCCTTTGTTAATATCTTTGAAACTTTCATATTATTATACTTGAAAATCGTTTTTCTATTTTTCAAAAAAGAACGTAAAATTTTGATCAATTCAACTGGTAAATTGTCTTCGTCTAATTTTTTAAACAAGGCTGGCCACCATGTATTATCAAACGCTCCTTGTATATCAATTGCAATCAGCGTAACTAGTTGTTTCTGTCTATGTTCCATTATGATCTTTGTGATTTCTTTCAAACAGGTTGTTGTTGACTTATTCTTCAAGAAACCATGTTGTCTGGGGCTAAGGAGATCATTATTTTCATAGTATTCGTATATTTTATTTTTCAAAATTTTTTCAAATATTTTTGATAAGTTAGAAATTAATAATAATTCGTCGATAACTGTTTACTAATTCTAAATTCGTTTGGTGAGGTTTTGAATTTATCCTGAGATCTGCCTCTTTCCATCTATCTGGATAGTATCCGAAGTGAATGCATTTATTAAATAAATCGCATAATAATGGTAAAAATTTTGGAAGGGCACTTTTGATCATGTTATTACTTATACTGTCAACCCCAGGGGCTTTTTTGATGTCTATGTTAGATATTAGGTTCACTATTTCCCCTTCCTCAACAAAGACCTTATTCTTGTTAATCATTTTTAGTTTGTAATTTCTGATTAGTTGATGGTAAGAATCATCCGTATCGAAATTATCATCTGGTACCAACTCATTTAACAAATTGCTCATTGATCGTTCTTTTAGGTGTTCTGGGGCATTGCCAATTAAGGATATTCCCCTTTGTTTATCTAGTGTTCTTAATTTATTAAAAAATTTATATGCGTTACCAAATGGATTGTTTGTATAATTTTCTTCTATAAGATATCGCCAGTTAATTTTCTTTGCTTTATCAATTGCATTAGTGTATCGATTCCTAGTCAACTTGAATGTGTTATAACTGATTGTTCCGTGGCGATAATATAAGTTTCTTATGTAGTGAAAATGATCTTTCATTTTTTTTTCAATTCATTATTCCACCAGTTATTACTAGAATAATATTTCGAGTTGGAGGATATAACTTCCAAAGATTTAAAAGCAGCTTCTGTTAAAAGGTTTGTAAGTCCATTTACTATCATATCAATATCTAAATCTGAATTAACTCTTTCCACTTTGCTTTTAAGTCTTATTATTTCTGTTAAAGATATATTATGAGAAAATCGAGACCAATCAGCATCTTTTTCTTTGAATTTCCATGTGGAATTTTGATTATTGAATGAGTATTCTTTTTTTTTTTTTTTCATTTCGAATTTTATAGCAACATGGTCCGAAATATTTGTTAGTTCTGAAGTTTGCCAGTTATTTATTAAGCTTAATGATTGTTTATTGGAAATAGTAAGATCGATTATACTAGTTTCGCGACAGGTAGGCGTTTTCGGGTTTGTATATAGAGATCGTTTTCATCTATAATTGGTTTTAATTTAAATCCATTAGAGTTAGTTACTTTGTCGAACCATAATGGGTGACGAGAATTAAAGTCGCCACAGAGTACTACTGGTTGGTTTTTATAGGTTTCAAGTAATCTGCTCATAAAATTCAGATGATAATTGTTTAGTGAATTAGGATGAATATAGAAATTTGAGATAATTATGTTTTCTTTAAAAGTAGATAAAGCCATTGTTGTACAAAAAGAATTAGTGAAATTTTCTACCATGGAGCATTTTAGCTTTGTATTTAATACAATAATTGCCGTGTATTTTTCTTCTATCCTATTCGAACACACTATCTGAGAATCCATATCGTACATGATCTTGTTGTGTAAAACATAAGGTTCTTGAATCAGTAGAATATCGGTTGGGTTATCTGTAATATAACTTGTAATTCATTTATTGCCCTAATACTCTTTCTAACATTTTGTTGAATACATTTTAAGTTTTCATTCATTGTTGTTTACATTGGTAAGACATATATATTTAAATTATATATTTGACAAAACTGAATCCTCGATAATAGGCGTATATTGCGTTCTTTGTATGACTCTGTCCAGTTGTATCTTATATAATGGACACTCGTTGGAATTTGATCTATGATTTAATGAATGGTTTTTGAATTTTGGGTGTTTAGAACAATTATAACAGTTTATTATTATCAATATTATATATATAATATTATTATAATATTATAAAATTTGATATGGAAACGTGATATCCATTAATGGCATAGGTTGAAATTTGATATATTAAATTAAATCAATTGAATTCTATCAAAGGTGTATAAAATCCCAAATAACTAAAGGTATAATACATTTTATATGACAACGTGAGTTTTCTAGATGATGTATGTTAATAGTTATATTATACTGATTTATAGAAATATATCAAATGTTTATAAATCACCAAATAACTATAAACGATCATACAATTTCGTATGTTAACTTCATATTCAGTATAATATAGGTTGATATTTAAAAAAAATTTAAATGGGAAAAAATAAAATGCTAAAAAATTACCAAAGAAATATGAAGGTTCATTAACTTACATATTTTAAAGTGATATTCAGTGATAGAAATGGTTAATATGAAATACAAAATGAAATCTTCAGAATCGTATATAATGTTTATGAAATTAGGAAAAACCTATAGGGGTGTTCAAAAAATTGCATATAGAAACATATCCAGTAAAAGTCTAGGTTAATATATTTTGAAATATTAGATCAAAAGGGTATAAAATCCTGAAGGTGTAATTAAAGATTCATATGGTAACGAGATATTCAATAAAGGTGAAAGTTAATTTTTGATATTCTTTAAAATATTTTAGAAAAATATTGAATATTTATATAATTACAAAAACTATAGGTGTTATTAGAGGTTTATATGAAAACCTGATTATCTTGAAACTAGGAGTGTTAATAGATTTTTCATATTAGATGTTTTATTCAGTAATGTTCTAGGTTAAAATTTTAAATAGTGAATAAAATCTGAGAATTTTATCAAAAGTGTATAAAATCCCAAAAACAAAAGGGGTAATAAATTCTCATATGGTAACGTGATATTTAATTTTGCAATAGGTTCATATTTAAAATACAAAAAAAAAAGAATTATGCCAATAAAGAAATAAAAGTAATGGATGGTCCAGGTTAAAATTATGAATATAAAAAATATTTAGAAATTTGAGAATTCGATTAAAATGTATAAAATGCCAAAGTACTGAAGGTGTAATGATATTTCATATGGTGTCGTGATATTCATTAATTGTGATGTAAGTTATTTTTTACAATTCTGGGTGTTCATCAAGTTTAATATGATAACATGATATTAAATTATGGATTAGATTAATATTTGAAATATAAAATAAAATCTTGAGAATTCTTTGAAATGTGCATAAAATACCAAAGACCTATAGGTGATCATTATGTTTCATAAGTTTTTATATTCAATAATGATGTAGGTTCATATTTGAAATCCTGTAAAAAAATTGAGAAATATATGATATGGTCATAAAATTACCGAAGAGGTATGGGTGTTCATTAAGTCGCATATGGTTATTCGATATTCAGTAATGAAACTCAAATGTTAATGATATGCTCAAAATAATAAGTATGCATTAAGTTACACATATAAGGTGATATTCAGTAATAAAATTGGTTATAATATATGAAATACAAATAAATATCTTAAGAGTATAATTATAAAATAACTATGGTCTTATTAAGTTTAATATGGAACCGTGATATCCATTATTAGTCTAGGTTAAAATTTGAATTATAATCTTGTTAAATTATTCAAAAGTGTATACAATCCCGAAGAACTAAAGGTGTAAAATGTTTCATATGGTAACGTGATATTCATTAATGGTGATGAGGTTATTATTTACAAATCTGAAAAATAAAAATAAAAAATATTAAATGATTATAGAATTAGCAAAGAACTATGTGTTTTCATCAAGTTTCATATGAAAACGTGATATCCAGTATAATGGACTAGGTTGATATTTAAAATATAAAGTAAAATCTTGAGAATTCTTTCAAATGTGTATAAAATACCAAAGAACTATAGGCGATCATCAAGTTTTATATGGTGATGTGATTTTCAGTTTTAAGAGGTAGGTTCATATTTAAAATACAAAAAAAAAGAGATTTTACCAATATGAAATAAAGGCTTTAGAATTGTATGACATGTGCTATGAACTGTGGGGTTTAATAAAGTTTCAAATGGAACCGTGATGTCAATTAATGATGTATAGGTTGAAATTTGAAATATTAAATAAAACCTTGAAAATATTATCAAAATGTATTAAAATCCAAATACTTAAAGGTGTAATAAATTTTCATATGGTAACGTGACATTTAGTACTGGTGCAGGGCAATATCGAAATATAAAATAAATCTTCAGAAACCCATCAGAAGTGTATAAATTCCCAAACAACTAAAGGTGTAATAAAGTTTCATATGATAAAGTGATATTCATTAATTTTGGTGTATGTTATTATTCACAATTTTGAAAAATATTTTGGGAAAAAATCAGTATTTATAAAATCACCAAAACACGATGGGTCTTCATTAAGTTTCATATGAAAGAGTTATATCGTCGAAAAATCTAGGTTGATATTCGAAATATAAAATAATATTTTGAGAAATCTTTCAAATGTGTATGAAAAACCAAAGAACTATATTTTATCATAAATTTTAATATGGTATCGTGATATTCAGTATTTATGTAGGTACATATTTAAAATACCAAATATTTTGAGAATAATATCAATATAAAATAAAATATTTAGGTTGTGTAAAACTACAAAAAGAAACTATAGGTTTCATAAATTTGAAATAAATGGTGAATTACATTAATGCTCTAAGGTGAAATTTGAAATAATAAACATTTATTTCAAATTGTATTCAATCAAAAGTGAATACACTCCCAAAAACTAGAGGTGTAATACATTTCATATGGTAACGTGATATTTTGTAATGATGTTGGTTCGTATTTAAAATTCTGAAAAGTTTTGAGAATTATATAAATAAAATGTGCATAAAATTACATAAGAAATATGGGTTCTCCTATGGTTTGATATGTATATGTGATATCCAGTAATTGTTTAGGTTGAAATTCAAAAATTAAATATAAATTTGAGAATTCTATCAAAATTTATAATTTTCTCATTCAAAGGGTATTAAATCCCAAAGGTATAATAAAATTGTTGAAAAAAGGAGGAAGATATGAGAGGGCACTGAACACCGGAGGATTTTATTGAACCGATCACGGTAAGATAACACAACTAACTAACTAACCAAGACATCCATCCATATATACACCGCAACACACCACAGAGTAACCGGTCACTGGTCAAAACAATTATATCATGAAATCCGAGAGAATTGCCATTTTAACACTTCCTCTCAATTCATCAGATTTCTACATTCCAAATCCAGTGACGTGTTTTTCATACAAAAACCTTGGTAGGCCTTTAGTAAGGATGTCGGCAACATTTTCTTGGGTTGGTGTGTGGACGACCTCGACAAGTCCATCGCTGCAAATGCTTCTGATGTAATGCCATTTGATGTCAATATGCTTAGTTCTGGCATGATAAACCGGATTTCTCGCCAGCTGTTGAGCACCCTGGTTATCCGTCTTCAGAACAGTCGGTCCATTCAGCAATTCACCAAATCCCATCTCGTCCAACAGCGCTCTAAGGTAGACTGCCTCCTTTCCTGCTTCACAAAGTGCGATGTACTCAGATTCTGTGCTCGAAAGAGTGACAGTCTGCTGCTTCCTCGATTCCCAGGCTATTGGACCTCTTGCCAAAAAGTAAACAATTCCCGTATGAGATTTTCTATCCACGAGGTTTCCACCCCAATCAGCGTCGACATAACCATGAAGAGCCTCATTAGATTTCCTGTAGGTAATCCTCAAACATGAGGTGCCTTTCAAATAGCGGAGGACACGCTTGGCAGCATTCCAGTGCTGTCTCCTAGGATCATTACTGAACTGTCCCAAAGCACTAACTGCATAGGCTATATCGGGCCTTGTCGACACTGAGAGATATATCAATGATCCAATCAGTGATTGGTATTCTACCTTTTTCACTGGCTCATTCTCACCTTCTATAGATGAAATTTTTGTTAACTTGGAGTTCGAGTCCATGGGTGTAGAAATAGGCTTTGCCTCTTTCATCCTATATTTCGCCAGAAGTTCTTCAATATATCTCTCTTGATCTATGGATATTGAACCATCCTCTTTCATTTGTATCCTTATACCCAGGCACCAATTTATCCCTCCAAGATCTTTTATTTTGAATATCCTTTTCATACTTTCTTTAAAGGATTTCAACGTGTCTTCTCTTTCAGCCGCAATTATCAGATCATCAACATAGATTGCCACCAGGAGAATACCTTCATCATGCTTGATATAGACACAATTGTCAGATTGAAGTTGCTTCAGTCCCAAATTCTTTAATTCATTGTCGAGCTTTTCATGCCAAACTATTCCAGCTTGTTTTAACCCATAAATGGCCTTCTTGAGTCGACATACCTTCTCTGGATATTTTCTTGAGACGAAGTTTTCCGGCTGTGTCATATAAATTTCTTCTTTAATTTCTCCATTTAAATAAGCAGATTGAACGTCCATCTGATGGAGTATCAAGTTGTATTCAACAGCCAAGGCCAAAAACATTCTAATAGTACTTTGGCGCACTACTGGGGCAAAAGTTTCCTCGTAGTCTATTCCGTACTGCTGTGAATAGCCTTTTGCTACCAGGCGAGCCTTATGGCGCTCAACAGAACCATCACTATTGCATTTCGTTTTGAATACCCATTTGGTTCCTATGATGTTTCGATTCTTAGGGGGATCAACCAATTCCCAAGTTTTGTTCTCAATCAAGGAATCAAACTCTTCCTCCATTGCTTTCTTCCAAAAATAAGAATCCCTTCCTGACAGCGCTTCCTCTGCGTCTTTTGGATCTGGCAAGTATTTCGCCGCTAGAAGTTCTTGCGTTGACAAATTGGCTGTAGGGTACTCCTTTCTTGGTCGGCCAGGTTTTCCCGTTCTAATATACCTTGGTCTTCCTCTTCCTCTTCTAGAAATTATCACTTCACTTTCTGACGGCTCGTTTAACACTTCAGATACTTCTAGATCCGATTGGCTTTCAATTTCAGCTTTTGGATCAATTTCTGATGTACTTCCTCTTTCTTCTACTAGAGGGATTTCCTTGAAAGAAGCCCTTTCTGAACCAACATCAATTTCAACGACTTCATTCCTAATTTTGGACAATTCTGGTTCAATAAAACGTACATCTCTACTTTTTATAATTGTACGTGTACCAGGCTTCCAAAGTCTGTATGCCTTAGATTCTGTGAAATACCCTATTAACTTGTATTCCTCACTGCGAGGTGCGAATTTAGATCTATTCGGCCTATTATTCACGGCAAACGATTTACTTCCTATAATTTTTAAATGAGAAACTACAGGTTTTCTTTTGGTAAATAACTCATGTGGAGTTTTACAATCGTTATTTCTCGGGCATCTATTTCTGATAAAAGTTGATGTATGTATCAATTCAGCCCATAAAGTTTCAGGTAAATCACCTTCGATCATGAAGCACCTAGTCATATCCAGTAGAGTTCTATTCGCTCTTTCAGCTACACCGTTCTGTTGAGGTGTATATTCTACAGAGAGCTGACGTCCTATACCTTCTCCTTCTAGGTAATCTTTGAACTCTTTGCTAAGGTATTCAGGCGCATTATCACTTCTAATACATTTCAACCTTTTTCCGGTTTGCTTCTCAGCATAATTTTTGAATATTCTAAATCCTTTGAATACTTCACTTCTCGATTTCATTATAAATGTGAAGATAAATCCTGAGAAGTCATCAATAAATGTTGAAAAATAAAGGGCGCCACCCAATGATTTTGTTCTCATGGGACCACAAATGTCAGTATGGATCAGCTCCAGTGGTTCCCTTGCTCTCGTAAAAGACTCTTTCTGAAAAGGTAGCCTTGTTTGTTTACCTTTCAAACAAACTTCACAGGTAAAATTTTTAACATCAAAAATTGGCAGGCCGTATACAATATTTTGCATTTTTAGCTTTTTGAGATCTTGCAAATTTAAATGGCCAAGTCTACTATGCCATTTTTCGTAATTTTTCTCTCCAGCTATGCAAATTTCTCTTGTCGCTAATGCCTTAGGACAATTAATTTGACTTAAGATGTAAAGTCCATTCCTTTCATAGGCCTGTATGCAAATTTTTGTATGCAAATTCACTATTTCAGCCTTTCTGTACTTGAAATTTACAATATTAAATTTACCTGTGCACTTACTGATAGAAAATAGATTTCCATTTAATCTAGGTACAAACAGCACATCTTCTAAGGATAGGGTTACAGTTCCAGTATTGGTTTTACAATCCAATTTTACATTCCCCTTTCCTATAGCTTCAATGAATTGACCATCTGCCAGTGTAATTTTTACTGGTGCAGTGTCTTCAAAATAAGTGAATGATTTCTTTGTGCTACACATGTGGGCAGTTGCACCACTATCCAAGCACCACTCGTTTGCATCAAGTTTGTTTAAACATTCGATTCCTAATGATGCAACCATTTCATTTTTAGGGTTCCTGGACTTTCTTTTTCTGCAGTCGGCAGCTTTATGCCCCTTTTTTCCACAGAAGTGGCAGCTAAATGGGAATCCCTTTGGCTTTGGTTTTGATGTGCTGGGAAAATTATTTCTTTCTGGGTTTCCAAGGAAAGCTTGTTCGGTATTAGTTGTGCCGTTCAATTGAGTTTGCCTAATTTCCTCCTCCAGCATTTTCACTTTTAAAGTTTCAAAGTTCGGCAACTTGTCCCTAGTTTCAATGGCAGTTCTAAATCCTTCATAACTCTCTGGAAGGCTACATAATAAAAGGATAGAAAGGAAGTCTTCTGGGACTTGTGCATCCATTTCACTCAACTTGTCAGCCAAACTGCTAAATTTGTTGAGATAATCCTGCATCATTTCATTAGGATTCATCTTCAAGAGGATCAACTGTTTCGTAAGGAAAACCTTAGTTGCAGGCCCTTTTGGCTGATGCACATCATTTAAAAGCTTCCATGCCTCTGCAGAAGTTTTACATCTCTTCACGTGTATTATCTCTGGAGGACTTAAACTTAGAACTATAGTTGCTAGCGCCTTCTGGTCATTCTTCTCCCATGCAGCAGATTCTACTTCGGTTTCAGGCTTGATTCTTATGCTATTTGCATAATCCCAAAGTTCGGAATGAATTAGAATCATTTTCATTTGCATCTTCCATGTTTCAAAATTTTCAGAATTTAATTTTTCTATTTGATAAAGGCTTGACATTTTGAATAGTTTCTTGATGCTATAATTTCTTTAAAGTAATCCTGGGCCCAAAACCTGTTGAAAAAGGAAGATATTAGAGGGCACTGAACACCGGAGGATTTTATTGAACCGATCACGGTAAGATAACACAACTAACTAACTAACCAAGACATCCATCCATATATACACCGCAACACACCACAGAGTAACCGGTCACTGGTCAAAACAATTATATCATGAAATCCGAGAGAATTGCCATTTTAACAAAAATTCCATATGGTAACGCGATATTCATCAATATTGTAGCTTTATATTTGAAATATAAAATAAAATCTTGGAAATTATCCCAAATTCATACAAATTTTGAAAGAACTGAAGGTGTATTAAAGGTTTTTATGGTAACATGATAATAATTAATGGTGGTGAGGTTATTATTTGAAATTCTGATAATTTCTATAAATATATCAAATGATTACCAAAGAACTCTATGGGTGTTCATCAAGTTTAATACGGAAACGTGATATCCAGTAATGGTCTATAGGTCGAAATTTGAAATATTAAATAAAACCTTGAGCTTTCTATCAAATGAATTTTAAAAATTCCAAAGACCTAAAGGTGTAAAGAGTTTTATATGGCAATATGATATATATTAATGGTGTAGGTTAATATTTATATTGAGAAATTAAATAGGGTATTGTTTATTAAATTAATAAAGAATTATATTTTGTTCATCAAGTTTCATATGGAAACGTATTATCCAATAATGGTTAAGGTTAATATTGGAATCCTAATAATTCTATCAGAGGTGCATGAATACCCCCAAAAATGGTATGATCAAGTTGTATATAGTAATGTGATATTCATTAATGATGTAGGTTAATATTGGGATTCAGAAAAAAATTCTGAAATAAATATTAATGTTTCTAAAATTAACAAAGAACACTATGAGTGTTACTCAGGTTTTACATATATACACGTAATATATCCAGTAATGGTCTAGGTTAAAATTTGAAATATAAAATAAAATGTGAAAATTCTGTCAAAGTGCATAAATTCTCGAAGAACTAAATGTTTAAAAATTTTAATATATTAAAGTGATATTTATTGATGGTGTGGGTTAATATTTAAATTATGAAAATATATAAATGTTTATAAAATTACCAAAGAACTATGAGTGTTCATCAATTTTAATATGGAAACGTGATATCCAATAGTGGTCAAGGTTAATATTTGAAATATGAAAAATTCTTTGGAATATTTTTCTATCAAAAAGAATATAAAATCCTAAAGAACTAAAGGTGTAATAATATTCATATGGTAACCTGATATACATTTATGGTGTAGGTTAATATTTGAAATATAAAATAAAATTTTGAAATATTTTATTGGTCTAGGTTGAAATTTAAATATATAATAAAATATTGATAATTCAATCAAAAGTGTATAAAATCCCGATGAACTCTAAAGTTGAAATAGAGTTTAATTTGATAACGGGATATTCATTAATGGTTTTAGGTTATAATTCACAAATCTGGAAAAATCGATTATATAATTAAATGATTATAGAATTACATAAGAACTATGGGTTTTCATCAATATCATTTCATGTTATATCCAGTAATTGTCTAGAGGTTGATATTTATAATATAAAGAAAATCTTGATAATTCTTCGAATTTTTATAAAATACTAAAGAATTATAGGTGATCATAAAGTGTCACATGAAAGCGTGATATTCAGTAATTGTATAGGTTAATACTTGAAATATTAAATGAAAACTCGTGTGAGAAATCTTTTAAAATGTTTATATTATACAAAAGAACTCTGTTTGCCATAAGGTTTACTTTGATAACGTGATATCCAGAAAGGGTGTTTAGGAATATATTTGAAATATTAAGTAAAATTTAGAGAATTCTATCAAATGTGTGTTTACAATATCATAGAACTATTGGTGTTCATCAAGTATCATATGATAACGTGATATATTCAGTAATGGTGATGGCTAATATATCAAATACTGAAGCAAAATCGCGAATTATAAAAATATATTCATGAAAATAGCAAAGAAGTATGGGAATTAATCAAGTTTCATAGTATAATGTGATATATTCAGTATTAACTCGAGGGTTCAAATGTCTAAAATATGATATATGATTTTGGAATATTCTTTACAATAGACCTTTTCATATATTCGAATAATAAAATAATTCAATACGTTTGTTTTAATATTGAGATTAAAAGTGTTCCAGAGGATTTGATCATATTATTACTGATGCCACTGAACCTAGTGCTTTCTTGATATACATTTTTGAAATGATATTTTCAACATATTTTATTGCTATAAAACGTTATTTAGGCTTTTATATTCAGGTTTATAGTTTCTAATGAAAATGTGTTCCTCTTGATCTGAACGTAGGTCATCATCTGGAAATAAATCATTCAATAGAAAGATACTATTCAATTTATCTTTCCTCTTAAAGTATCTAGTATATTATCAATAATTGGGAGCCATTAATTGTTGTTGGATGATCTCAAAAATTTAAAAATTTAAAAGCTTTTCCAAAGGGTTGTTTGATTCATTTTCTTCAATGAATATTCTCTAACTTTTTCTCATAGCTCTTTTGATAGCGTTATTTGTTTCTTAAAAATTTAGTGGTTCTTTTATCGATAACTCTATACCGATTGTATAAGTTTCTAAAATCAAAAGTTATTCTTTAAAATTTCATTGAAATATTTTGAGGTTGAGAGTATACGAATGAAATACTCTATAGGTGTTGTTAAATTTGTAAATAGTTATACTTGTAAAAAAAGTATATACAATAAATATCATATAAAATATAAACTGCATTGTTGAAAATGGTCATTTATTTTCTAGGGTTTAGAAAAGACTTTTACGATAGTTTAAAATTCACTAAATAAAAATATTTTAAATTCACCATTTACTTTTTATTAATTCTATTCTTTTCAAATGATAGAAATGTAAAAACTGGTTTTATATTTTTCTTCAAATATATTTCTTTTATTAGAAAATGAAAAATCATTAAACATATAATAAAAGTAATAATATAAATAGTAGCAATGCGTTTTTTATTCGTGCACAAAGTGCAAACTTACGGATCTTTATAATCCTTCTAATGGCAGAGCCATAAGTTGAGAGAATGAGGATATATAAATATACAATATTATTTACATATATATTTAAAGATATCAAATGTAAATTTACATAAACATTTTATAAAATATTATATATATTTCATAAAACTATAGGACATCTACATATTCGAACAAAATAGATACGAAATAAAACTTTTACCTATATACAAAAAATATTAAATAGGGCATAGGGCTATGGATGTGAAGGACAATCTGGGGAAGATGAAGGAGGTGAAAATGAAGGTTTCCTGACTAATTGGTACTGAGATGGTATATGTCTGTTGATACTGTTTAAATCATTAGAGTCGAAAGATTCTAATAATAACCTTTGATATTTCGATTTAATGTTATGGTAATGACAGGTTGGTTCGGAAAGGTTAAAAGAATGGCTGGTTTTAGAGGTGTGCTGAAATATCAAAGACTTGGGATCCTTGTTTTTCAAATTTCTGTTGTGTTCCGATATTCTATTGTAAATAAAGCGGCCAGTCTCACCTATATACGTAGCGTTACAGTCATGGCAGCTTAGGGAGTAAATGGCATGTGGTTGCTGGTCGGGACGTTTTTTAATATTGGATCTGGTGATGGGGTTCCGGGGTATTTGGCCTATTGAAAGGTGGTTGGTAAAAGGTTCCTAAACCAAATTTTTGAGGAAGTTGGCTATTGATTGATTTTCAATAGAGTAAGGTATTACACTGGTGTTTCGGTTTACTGCGGGATTAGTGTTTTTGGAGGGGTTGTAACTATGTTTAAGGATTAAGGGAAGTAGGTAGCCTCTTGATATTAGATTGCTGATGATGGTTTTCTAATTTTTTGAAAGCTGGGGTAGAGTAGTGTGTATGAATTCTTTTGTTAGTGTTCTAACAACTGTGAGCTTGTGACCTATTGGATTAGTCAAAAAGGATATAGGAAGGTTTTATGGCTTTTTTTAAATAAATGGTTGTATGGTATGATTCATAAGTTCTGATGAAAAGAAAGTCCAAATATGGCAGAACCTGCTGCGACTCATGTTCAACTGTAAATGTACTTTTGTGCATTTCTAATAATCAATAATACGAAAAAATTCACTAGAGAATCAAAATAAGATCTTTTGAAAAATATATAAATTCGAAAGTCTTTGGTGGCTTGAAATTTATGTCTGATGGTTTACATTGTATATAAATAAAATAAAATAATTTGATAAATGTGATTATAAAATAATATATTAGAACATAAAATAAATATATATTTGTTTTAATTTT
>CP092866.1:33008730-33026103 GCA_030710605.1 Cordylochernes scorpioides | reverse complement strand
GTCGAGATTTTAGAGAGAGAGAGAATGCTTCACGATTTTGCGTGTCATCCTTGCGCAGAGAGAGAGATTGAGATTGAAACTGATTTATTACAACGTACATATAAGATTATATATTATAGAGAGAGAGAGAAAGAAAGAAGCGAGGGCTTGGCTCATCAGTGGTAAACCCTCTCAGCCGTATTATTAATGGATATTTTTGTAGATTTATTCGAAAAGAAGCATCAATGTCAAGAAATGTACAATTTATTAGATAGATGACATTTTAAATTTCAATTTGTTGCTTATAAGTACCCCCCCTCTGTGTGTTCTTCAAAATGTAGTACACCCGCTGTCAACATGGAATTTCCTGGATAACTGGTTTGGATATGCAACCCACACAGACCGTATATTTGGAATTCTCTCTCTCACTCTCTCGTTTTACTGCTTGTGTATACGCTTGTTCGGCGGTACGACTAGCAAAATTAGAACCATACAGAGAATATTAGCATGGTGCATGTGCAATGGTGACATGTGATATCGTTTTAGGGAAAACTATATATAAAAGAAGAGCAGGATAAAACCTATGTATACATAATTATATGAACATAATTATATTGCTCTATATGTACATATTTACCGCATAACTTTGTAAAGCTTTGCGCAGAGGCGATATCGTAACCCATGAGGAACTTCCGAGGCGCGATTATTGCTAGTTGAAAACTTTACCCACATAACTTTGTAAATTCGAATTTCTTTCTCTCTCTTTTCTCCCACTCATTTGCAGTATCTCTCAGGAGAATCTATATATAAGGCTAAAGGTCTTATTTTATTTATTTCTATAATTTATATCTTCATTTGTGTGTGTGTGTGCCAGAGAAGCTGCTGTGATTACTAGATATGCAAATTCTCGCGCAAAAAAAAAATTGTTTTCATGCAAATAATTCAATGTTATCTCATTTGCTCATGCTAGAAAGGGAAACAGTAAATTTATTATTTTAATTCTACTATTAATTTCAGCTATTAAACTAAATTCTGCTGTCCTCAAAGCTTATGTTCATAGTACATCTAAAATACCCATTCAAAGAGTTTAGCATCAGTATCACTATAAAAGGAAGTTCGAAAAAAGCAATATAACAGCGGTATGGTAGATTAAACTGGCTAAACCGTTGGGAGGGTTCACCACTGATGAGCCAGGCCCTCCTATTAATTTTTCCATTGCAGTAAGGATAGTAGAAATTGTTTATTTTTAAAATAATCATAGGCGTCTATAATAGTTTCGAATTTTGAGACCAAATCCAGGTGACAAAGAGACAAGACAATACTAAATGTCTTAATAAAAGTTGATTGATACTGGACAGCTGAACAACCCGGGTAGTTGACGTTCAAGAAACCCGGGTTATCTCTACAAAATCGATGCAGACGCTATGCCACATCACGTCAGCTAAGGTAAGAGTTCTGCGATCAATATGTTGGCGCAGCGCCATCTTGCTGAGAAAACAAGCCGATCAATATTGTCGCATACATTCTGGAGCTTGACATAAGAAAAATGACGCAGTGTCTTATATTCAATCAAACAATACCTTTATTACGACACACCTGTAATCTTATATACATATTATCCATAGAGATACAGCAAATAGAGCATATAGAGATAGAGCAAAGTTTTATTATATTTTTTTATACAGATTATTAATTTTAATATTTATAATATTTATATTTTTCTATTCTGGAAACTTCCTTCATTGCTTATCTTATATAAGTTAATTACTTTCAAAGATTTGCTTTGGTTTATATATATACTATAAAAAAAATTCTATTGCATGTATATTTTGAAAGTATTTTTAAAATTTATGGTGGAGCAGAATTCATTAGAGTATATAGATGCGTTTCCTGTTGATGGTTAAAATAATTTTTACTAGATAAGGTATAAAATAAACGTCAGAGACGTCGGCCCATTAGCTCAGTTGGTTAGAGCGTCGTGCTAATAACGCGAAGGTCGTGGGTTCGATCCCCCCATGGGCCATCTTTTTTTTTTTATTGAATTAAATGAATATTGAATTTTTTATTGAATAATAAAAAAAAAAAAAATTCTAACAACAATTCTCTAAAACTAACTAAAAACGTTTTAATAATCATTTTTACCCTCAAACCTTTTCAAACTTAATCAAGAGCTCCTTTCTGTTTGATCTGAAGCAGTCTAAAATGGATTATGTTAAGACTGGGTTCGTGAAGCAATTGATGTCAAGAGAGAGAGAGAGTGGGAAAGTTTACTCACCCTCTTCAAATGTCAATGGTTTCAGATAACCCCAATTCTGAAAACCATGTTTGATTCTGGTGTAAATCAATCACTGCGAAAGAGATTGTTATACAGGGGACACAGTAGAAAATAAAATGTGTCATTACGTTCTGTATATTGTCATCTACATTTCTCTTTCACTAACTTAACCCATCTTTCATTCTGGGGATCGGTGGAAGGATAGTCTAAACCAGGGTCTCCAAACTACGGCCCGAGGGCCACATCCGGCCCGCAGACAGATTTTGTCCGGCCCGCGGAGACATACTTGAAAACTCCTTTTAGAGAACAAATATTTTTTATAGCAAATAAAATGTTTGTGATAAGTTGGATAAAGAAACACAGAATGGTAATGAGTAAAGACATGTATAATTTATGCAGTAAATTTAACTTCAGCATATAATAACTAACAAATTATTGAAATGAATCCAACTTACATTTTATACATTGTAAGTAATGAACAACACATACCTTATAACATGACATATGAAATGCTAATGAGATGTATGTAATTGAGATTTTCCACCGACAATAGTTTGTAGTTGTGGACTAATTTTACTTGTACCAATTATTAAAAGAGATTTAAGATGCTCGTCAGTTAATTTAGATCTGTATACATTTTTTGTGTACTTCATTTTGGAGAAGGTTTTCTCACACAAATAAATAGTACCAAAAACGGAAAACAGCCCACGAGCAAATTTATGCAAATTATCAAATTGTGTCAGTGGAAGACTCTTATAAAATTCCAACAAAGATGAGTTTTCATATTTGTTCTTAATTATATCACTGCACTGAAGATCAATCATTTCCATTTGAAGTTCCGGGGCTAGGGTTTCAATGTCAGCATCAAAAGGATTCTGAAAAATCTTAATTTGATTCGCAATGGCATCAAAGTCCGAGAAACGAGTATCA
Organism: Cordylochernes scorpioides; assembly: GCA_030710605.1. NCBI lineage: Eukaryota > Metazoa > Arthropoda > Arachnida > Pseudoscorpiones > Chernetidae > Cordylochernes > Cordylochernes scorpioides. The sequence goes on along the minus strand of CP092866.1, from coordinate 33,022,919 downwards.
AAATTTATCTTCAAAGCACTCAAAGTTTCGATTGCAAAATCGATAGGAAACTCAGTCTCAGTAGTGTGGCTGAATATTTCACATGTTTTAAAATGTGAAAAACATTTACTTCGTAGTTGTGATTGAAACAGTATCAATTTCATCCGGAATGACTTGATATTAGAGTATAAATCAGGAAGATGCTGGTTTTCTCCTTGCAATCTCAAATTCAGTTCGTTCACATGTTTTGTCAAATCAACATAGAATGCTAACTTCCATAGCCATGCGTTGTTTTGTAATTCAGTAAGAGGGCGGTGCTTTTCATTCAAAAAAATTTCGATCACTGCTCGAAGTTCAAAAAAGCGCTGAAGGACTTTCCCACAACTAAGCCAGCGTACAGCAGTATGATAAGGTAAGTCTGTTTCTCCAATCTCTGCAATAAATTGTCGGAATTGTCGGTGATTCAGCCCAAAAGATCTGATGAAATTAACAGTTGATATGACTGGTTTCAGAACGTCAGACATATCCGAACATTTTCCGCACAAAGACTGTTGATGAATGATACAATGTAAGACTAATGGTTTTGAGCCGCCGTCATTTTCTACAGCCTTTGACACAAGAGCGACCACTCCTTTATCTTTCCCACTCATGTTTTTGCCTCCATCAGTTGTAATACATTTCAAGTTTTTCCATCGAAGGTTCTTTTTATTAATGACCATTTCAACTCCTTTAAAAATATCGGTACCAGTAGTTGTGCCATGAATACTATACATATCAAGAAGTTCTTTGTGCACTTCATAGCTTTTATCTACTCCTCTAATATAAATCAACACCTGAGCAGTATCTGACACATCCGTTGACTCATCCAAGGCCAAAGAAAACCACTCAACATGTCCATTTTTGTCGAACAGTTGAGAGGATATATTTTCAGCGATGTTTTCTACCCTTCGAGCCACAGTGTTTGCTGACATACTGACAGTTTTTAATAAATTTACCTTTTCAAGGCACATTTCTTCGACTACTGCAATTATGCATTCCTTGATCATTTCTCCATCGGTGAATGGTTTTCCACGTTTTGCATTTTCAAGAGCCACACGAAAGCTGGCACGAGTTGCCGCCTCTTGTTCAGTTTTGACTTTTGTAAATAAAGATTGCTGCGATTTCAATCCGCGCTTCAAAGCTTCGAATTTTTCTGTCCGCACAATTCCTGTATATTTTGAGTAATTTTGAGAATGTTTTGTTTCATAATGACGTTTCATGTTATATTCTTTGAGAACGGCTATGCTTTCATTGCAAATCAAACATAGCGCCTTGTTACTGGACTCAATTACGAAATACTGAATGTTCCACTGATCTTTGAATTTTCTGCATTCACTATCAATTTTTCGCTTCTTTTCCATTCTGCTAAATCACACACAAAAGCAACAATTAATAATAACATTTAATAACAAATAAGCATAACAATGAATACAGGAAAATTAATAATATGCAGTGTTGCCATCTTGGCCCTCGGAACTTACTGGAGTAATCAGTATGGCCCTAAGGCTGGAAAGTTTGGAGACCCCTGGTCTAAACCATTGGTTTTCGACCGCTACGACGCTGGTTCGAATCCCGCATTGGGCACTTTTTTCTAATTAAAAAAAAAATTCCGATGGCCCCCAACCCCACCAGCGAGTGCAAATAACCATACGGGGCTCTGACACATTTGTAAGTGCAAAAGTCGAACTGCTTTTCACATGTGTTGACATGTGGTGCACTTTCAGTAAAAGCAATCGCTAACTACCCAGTACGATTATCTCATGGCCTGTACCACGTGTACTAGGGATAATATATATATATGATAATTTAAACCAACAAACCTATATATTATAATATTTATAACAAGATTGTCATGTTGTATATAGAACTAATTATAAACTATAACTAATTATACGCATAATTGACGTGTGTCCTTGTTTCCCCATGTGTAATGTACTGAGGATGAATAAATAAAACTATATAATAGATTAAAAGCTGAGTTAAAAGCAAGATTGAGAGAATCACAAAATAACTTCTAAAGATAGATGGAAGCCGCCAGACTGGTGCCAGTGTCGATTAGCGGACACGTGCAGAAAGGCAATACTTCCTGGTTCCCTTCCTGGTCCAAAGAGTTGTATAAATAGGACCCCACGTAGCAACAGCCAGTTCAGTTCCAGTGAGTCTTCCGGTCAGCGTCACCCCTTATCGTCTCCAAGGACCAACTCATCGACCATGTAAAACAGTAAGAAATCAACTATCTCCATCTTGCTCTTGGCTCGCTTTTTATCTATTCAAGGAATTTTCCTTCGACAACTGTGTCGCTTCGTTTTGTGTGTGTGGACATTCCCAAGCTTTTTCCACTCTGCCTCGACCACGACTGCCTGTACTTTGTGAGAACTGTTAAAGGTCCTACAAGGTGCAGAGAGGTACTGGAAAACTCTCCACCCCTGACTGTCCCTCTCGGTTACTACAGGTTTGACCCTCGGTTGCCACAACTTATAGCGAGAGTCGACGAGGTTCTACAACAGGCTTACCAAACCCCAACAAATTATTACATATATATATATTTAAATCTTTCATTCTTCCTCACCGTCTACTGAATGGATGGCCAATCCTGGTCACGACATTTATTTCGCCAATAGTGGGAGTCCAAAGAGCGGAACCAAATCTCTATTTTTGGGTGATCAGTGTAGTATTTATGTTTTGATCTACAATCTCAGCTAAGATTGCTTGAGTTTAGTTATAAGGTCTAGAGAATAACAAATATCTATAGGGAGATGATAGTAGTGAATTGCGTTCATAGAATGTTTGCTTTATACATTTTGATTATTTTACAATTTAATCTCACAGTTTAAACAAGACAACAAGACCATATTGATTGATTATATGTACTTAAATCACTGAACAATTCAGATGTCGAACCATAGATAAAGCCATAGAGTCTGGCTGCCAAGTGAAATCTCTGCAGAAAGGATCTGGGTCGTTCTTCTCGGCTGGAGCCATTAACCTTGGCGGCCACAGTTGCGCCATTTCCTGGTTGAACCTCCTTTCTCTGGAAGGATGGGAGATAGGAGACAATGTAGACGTATATAGTCAAAATACAGGGTGGCCCATAAGTCCTGAACCCTTTTATTTTTATTAAAAATTAAAAGGCAAACTAAATATAACTAATTAAACTTTAATATACACTGGTGTCCAAAAAAAAAAAAAGAAACTTAACCAATATTGAAATTTCTCAGAAGCTAATTTATTAACAAATATAAAATTTAGTATAAAAATAGTTTAAACTATGGAGAATTTGACTAGCTATATGAAAATAAAAAAAATATTTGAAATTATGAAATATGCAAATTATTACCAACATACCCAAAGCTAAGGTTCCAAATCTTAAAGAAATAAGATATCAATAGGGAGTATGATCACCTCTAACAGCTATCAAGGTCTCACAGCAAGCCCTCATACTGTTTACCAGGCTTTGGAGGAGGTCCAGGGGTAGTAAACCCCACTCCTCCAATAGAGCAGTTCTTAGCTCAACGAGGGTTCTGGGAGAGGGGTGACGAGCTCCAATACGCCTCCCTAGAGCATCCCACACATGCTCTATTGGATTCAGGTCCGGAGATCTGGCTGGCCAATCCATCCTTCGAATATTCTCACTCTGGAGATATTCATTGACTAGCCTAGCCCTATGCGGACGAGCATTATCGTCCATAAAAATTAAATTGTGACCAATTTGATCTCTATAAGGTCTTAGATAGGGCTCAAGGATCTCGCCCTGTACCTTTGGGCAGTTAAAGTGCCCCCAGAAAAAATGTGGAGGGGTGTGCGTCTGCTAGAACTGATGCCAGCCCAGACTAAGAGACTGCCCCCTCTAAAACTGTCTATTTCCCTGATGTTACTGGGATGATAGCGGGTTCCAGGCTCCCTCCAGATGAAAACTCGTCGAGAATCTGTGTTTAAACTAAATCTTGACTCGTCACTGAAGAGAACATTGGCCCACTGATCATGAGTCCAGGCGTGATGTTCCAAGCACCAATTCAAGCGGGCTCTCCTGTGAGCAGAGGTTAAAGGGATACAGACCATTGGTCGTCTTGCATAAAGAGAATCTTCGTGAAGCCTTCGGTAAACAGTTTGTCTTGAAATTCTCGTTCCAGTAGCACTTGAGAGTTCTTTAGAGAGTTGAATAGCTGTCATCTCCCTATGGCGCTTGGCAGTTACGACCAGATAACGGTCTTCAGAGGTAGCTGTTTTTCTTTTTCTACCAGAACCTTCTTTTCTTTTGATGGTTCCTGTCTCAATGAACTGTTTCCATATTTTGCTAGCCACAGATTTATTCACATTTAGCCATTTTGCTACTTCAACTTGTGATTGCCCTGCCTCCATTCTTCCAACAGCTCTCAATTTTAAATCATCTGCTAAAATATTTCGTAAACTCATAATTAACTAAGGATTAAATAAAATTATAATTGGACAATTCTTAGATGGGGTAAACGACACGCCAAATAGCACACTTATAAAGACAAGCAAAAATTTGCATATTTTTAATTTTACCGAATCAAATGGTTGCGATAAATAAATTCTACCACTTAAAATACCTAATTAAATTACTTTTTAGCTTTTAGCGTTGTATATTTTAAAACATATCATTAAAAAACAAAGGTTTCTTTTTTTTTGGACACCAGTGTATTATCTAAAATAAAATAGTTATAGTTTTTTATTTTAGTTTGCCTTTTAATTTTTAATAAAAAAATAATTTTCGGGACTTTATGGGCCACCCTGTAGAAGCTGTTATCACCACGGTGTAGATAAGTTTCTCTAACACAAAGAAGGCTTATCGGAGATGATTGGAATTTTTCCAAAGTGGTATTAGCAAAGGCACATTCCTTGCTAAAGATTACTCTGCATTTTAACTGGTAATTTCCACAACAACAAAGACCTTAATTAAGGACATTCGTCCCATGCATGATTCTTTCAGATAAGTAAACAGAAGTAAACATAGACGTTATCTACAGAAAGTGTTGATTAACAACGGCCTTTCTTCAAGTTGCATCCATCATCTGTGTTGCACCTATTATATGTATTGTTTTCCAGAATTTCTTAAAAGCGAATGTATTGGATTTGTTTTTTACTACTTTTTCCAGTAGAACGAACATATGGAGAATTGTTTTAATAGCCAATCTTTTGACGGATAATTTCTCTCTCCTCCTCAATTTTGACTGGTCTTGAAAATTTGGTAGAATAATAAAGTTTTTTTTAAACTTATGAGCAAAGTGTCGAAACTTTTTGATCAGAGTAGTATGTGAGTAGGTGTTAGTTCCACACCAGGAAAATTGTTGCATGTCCTGTAGGTTCTTGTGTCATCTGGATGTATTGTCATTCCTATATAGTGTTCAGCAAAAACATATCTTCAACCAATTTGGAAGATTTCACGAATCCGTGAAATTGAAGCTATTCTGTACTGACAGAGTCTTTAGGTAAGCTTTCCAAATTCGCCGAAGCTGGTGTTGAGATATTTTCATCGACCTGAATATGTCTGATTGCAAAAACATCCGCTAGAGAGCGTGTAGATTTTTAAGTATTTATTTTGATTGTAGAAATATGCCTCGTGTTTTTAATTTTCTCCCCCCACCTCTTGTGCACACAGATTCAACTATGTCTATTAATAAAGTTAGCCAATCCCTAAGCCAATTGACAAGCAGTACATGGAGGGTTGTGACTGTACTACCATGTTTGTCAGATTTCTCTACAGATTTTAAACGGTTTAAACTTGAGATTATAGCTAGAAAATAACAAATTATTCTTCATGCGAACCCAAACTCTGACCAACACAAAGTTTTTAAACATCCTTAAAAATCGGGTTTGTTATCTGTACCGAAATGTGACGATTAATCAATTGTTGTCCTTATAAAAATCTACTCTATGGAGAGATTTATTTGCCATTGTTGACCCCCATTGCATCGACCTCGTTGTTGTCTCACTGTATTTTGGGTGGACAGGATTATTTACTATTGTTGTATGACTGCCATAACCTCGAACATCATTGTTGTCTCTCCAACCGTCATCTGTGGGAACATTTTATTTACCATTGTTGATTGTCATAACATTGATCTTCATTGTTGTTTCTTCAACCATCATCTGTGTGAACAGGATTATTTACCATTTTTGACTGCCATAACCTTGAACATCATTGTTGTCTCTCCAACCGTCATCTGTGTGGACTGTTTATTTACCATTGTTGATTGTCATAACATTGAACTTCATTGTTGTTTCTTCAACCATCATCTGTGTGGACAAAATTATTTATCATTGTTGATTGTCATAACCTTGAATATTATTGTTGTCTCTCCAACCATCATCTGTGTGGACAGAATTATTTACCATTGTTGGCTCTTATCATCTTGAAAACCATTGTTGTTCCTCCAACGCTCTGTGTGTATTCAGGATTCATGATTGGAGATCCTGGAGTCAATGTGGGAAGACGGCTCTTGTGCTTTATGAAACCTCCTTCCAACAACACCAATCCATTCCTGGCTCTCCTCGGCCTCTAATACTCTAGCCATTAACGAATAAAGAAATTGTAGAGAAAGACACCAACTTGTCTTCACTTAATACCACTCTTTTTTTTACTTATCCCTAGTACACGTGGTACAGGCCATGATAATCATAGTGGGTAGAGGTAGGCGACTGCTTTTACTGTAAGTGCACCACATGTTTACACTAGCGAAAAGCAGTTCGACTTTGCACTTACAAATATGCCAGAGCCCCGTTTGGTTACTTGCACTGGCAGGTGGGGTTGGACTTTTGCAAGAACCGGAGGCCATTGGAGCATTTTTTTTTTAATTAGAAAAAAAAAGTGTCCAATGCGGGAATCGAACCCGGGTCGTAGCGGTCAAAAACAAACGGTTTAGACCATCCTTCCACCAACCCACTATAATACCGCTCTAATTTCATTAATAAAAAGGCATCTCCTGATCGTGCAAATAAAATTTGCTGATGGCTTGAGACCACGCTGATGAGGGCCAACAGCCTCAAACGCATACGTAGTTAGCTTTTCTTGATTAATCAAGAAAGGGATTTTTCCAATTCTGGAATAATTAAAAATCAATGAATAATTGATATTCATTTCTACAGATGGTTCAGTCATCAGAAATTTTTAGTTACCCAATCAGGAGATGCCTTTTTCTTAATTTATTCACTCGATCTCCTTACAATTTCACTTTTTTTACATTTTTTATAAATTTTATTGTTATCTACATCATCTTTTTCATGACAACATTTGAGAATTGCATAATATTCTATGTGTGTTGAGAACATTTCAAGTATATTTTGAATTCTTTATTTTTTCACCAATAAATAGACTGTATCATGTCACCAGTATGTCTATTCTTGTGTATTGTATTTAGAACAAAATTCTGAATTTATTGATCAATTACATCGTGAGACGGGATATTGTTGTATAATTGTTACCACAGAGAAGAGTGTGTGTAAGCGCACAGGTAAATAGGCGCTAACCAAAAAGAAAAAGTTCCTTTGTTTAATATTAGTTTCCCTTTTATATTTTGTTCTCTCTCTTGTAAATCAATAAATATAATGTTTAATTAATAATTATTTGAATCAGTTTCATTAAAAATATTCTAAGCAAAGTCAACAGATATCAAATAGTGCTTAAGGTATAGTATAAAGTATTTTAATTTGTTTTTCTATTAGAGATCAAACATTTCATAGTGAGAGGCATCACGGAAATGCCGTTATATTAGTAAAAGCGGGAAATATTAAATCTAGAGTCTGGATGCTTTTTTTTTTTTCACTATAAGAAGTTCAGAGTTTTTGTGTTTAAGTAGTTTCAGTTTTGAAAATAGAGCAATCCATAAATAAATCTTTAATTAAAAAGACATATATTGGTAAAATAAATGATTTTTTGATCCAATATTTGCCTTTTGATTAAAGTTTCAGTTTATAACTCATCTATAAAGGCGATGTGCAAGGGTTTTTTCTATTAATCACAAAGCAATATCGCGCCATCTATATATATATACTTTATAAAAAAAAATAAAGTTTCCAGGGCCAAGTTTCTTGCTCAAAATTATTTTTATTCCCAAGCTTTCGGACCTGTCACTCCTTCAACTATACAGTTAAACCTGTCTATAACGCCCCCTCTTGGGACTCACTAAAATAGGGTGCTATAGAGAGGGGGTAGCTATAGACAGGTCACTTTTAATGTAAATCGCATCGTACTACGTATTTAAAATCGGGCGCTATAGAGAGGAAGGCGCTATTTAGAGGGGACGCTATAGACAGGTTTAACTGTATATTGTTGCACCAGGTTGCGGCTTGGCAGACTCTTCAGCCTGGATTCTCTCCTGTGCTGGGTCTTGCATCTTACCAGAGCGTGTTTCAACCATCCTGCAAATTTATAAAAGGGAATAACGAGATAAGTCTTCTTTAAGTAGCCACCAGAATCCTTTCTTTATTTTCTCACATCAAAGAGAGCAGTGAAGTCACAGTGTACCTAAATACAAATGATGACAATCTAAATAATCTGTGTTTTAAATAAATATCATAGAATATAAAAATAAATAAATATATAATTTAAATTTCAAATATATTAAAAATAATATAAGAAATACGCCATTAATCATGATGTAACACTTCCCCCTCTCCAGAGGTCGTCACGTCCTCGTGAGTTACCTCATCAATTCTCTCAAAATAGGGTTTGAGTCTTGAGACATGGACAATCAATGGATCTTGGCCAGGGGTATCTTTTGGCTCAATTAAGTAATTAACGTTAGACAGCTTCTTTAATATTCTATATGGGCCAAAATATTTTCTCAGTAGTTTCTCACACTTTCCTATTTTCCTAATTGGTGTCCAAACTGCTACTAATTCTCCTGGTTCGTAGCTTCTTTCCATGTGTTTCTTGTCATAGTTCTTTTTCATTCTTTCTTGAGTCTTTATTGTGTTGTTAATAACTAATTTTCTTGTTCTGTTTATTTTGTCTAAGTGATGTTTTATGTATTCATCATAATCATCTTTGTCAATGTCCACCGAGATATTCCTGTCGTCCAAAAGAGACGTGGGTTCTCTTCCAAACATCAGGAAAAAGGGAGAATATCCTGTGGTTTCCTGAATTGTAGTATTGTAAGCGTGAGTGATGAATGGGAGTATTTCGTCCCAATTTTTCTGATCAGTGTTCACATACATACTGAGCATATTGATCAATGTTCTATTTAACCGCTCTGTCAATCCATTAGTCTGGGGATGATAGCTCGTTGTGAAGCAATGTTTAATCTTGCACGTTTTCATCACCTCTTTCATTAAATTACTGGTAAATTGAGAGCCTCTGTCACTAATAAGATATTGTGGGGCTCCGTGCCGAAGAAAAATATCCTCTACTAGAAATTTAGAAACTTCTTTCACTGTTGCTTCCGAGACTGCTCTTGTTTCTGCATATCTAGTGTAGTAGTCCGTCAGCACGATTATCCATTTTTTCCTGTTTTTCGTAGATGGTAGTGGACCAACAAAGTCAATTCCAATTCTTTCGAAAAGGAAAGTTGGCTGGGGGGATGGGCTGTAGTAGTCCAGAAGGTAATTGGTTTGAGCCTTTCCTACTTTGGCAAAGGTGACACGTCTTAACGAATTCTGAGACATCCTTTAGCATGGATGGCCAAAAGTATTTACTCTTTATTCGGTACATGGTTCTGGCGACGCCCAGATGGCCATTCGACATATGATTGTGATATTCTTTCATAATTTCTCTCTTTTTATTCTCTGGAACCACAAGCAACCACGCCCTGCCTTCAGGGTTCGGGTTTTTCTTAAAGAGGCATCCATCTTCTTCTTTAAAGTTTCGCGCAATTGATCACCTGCTTCCATTAAGGTTTTTCTTAACACTTTCGATAAATTTATCCTCTTCGTCTGTTATTTGATTTAAAAATAGCCTTTCAAAATCCTCATCCCAATCAGTTTCTGGTAAGGGCCCCTAGATAAGCCATCGGCGTCCAGATGCTTCTTTCCCGATTTATGTATTATATCGAAGTCATATTCTTGAATTTTCAATGCCCATCTTGCCAATCGACCTGTTGGATCCTTCAAGTTTTTGAGCCAGCATAAGGCGTGATGGTCTGTTACTATTTTAAAGTGTCTTCCATAAAGGTAGGGTCGTAATTTTGACATTGACCAGACAACGGCCAGACATTCTTTTTCAGTGGTTGAATAATTTTGCTCCGCTTTACTTAGGGTACGACTCAAATATGAGATCACCTTCTCTTCACCGCCGATGTCTTGGACAAGTGTTGCACCTATGCCGATGTTGGACGCATCAGTATGAACATAGGTAGGTGCATTTGGATTGAAGTGACCTAAAATTGGTGGACTTAATAGTGCTGTTTTTAGGGTTTGAAACGCTTCCTCTTGTCTTTCTGTCCAGGTAAATGATACACTTTTTTTTATAAGGTTGGTCAAAGGGTCAGCAATTTTTGAAAAGTCTTTGATAAATTTTCTATAATATGAACACATTCCCAAAAAGGATTGTACTTCTTTGACCTTTTTGGGCCGAGGAAAATTTCTGACAGCTTTGATGTTATGTTCCGCGGGTTTTATACCATGTTTGCTCGTTATATAGCCGAGAATCTCCAATTCTTCAAAAGCAAATCGGCATTTTTTGTCGTTTAACCTTAAATTAGATTCACGAAAACATCTAAAAACAGCTTCAAGTCTTTTGAGGTGCGTTGGAAAATCCGGGCTATATATGATAACATCATCCAGATAACACAAACAAATTTGCCATCTCAGATTTCCAAGCATATTCTCCATATTTCTCTCAAAGGTAGCAGGCGCGTTACAAAGTCCAAAAGGCATCACGTTGAATTCATATAATCCATGCGCTGTAGTGAAAGCTGTTTTCTCTTTGTCTCTTTCTTCGACTTCAACTTGCCAATATCCAGATCTGAGGTCTATTGCTGAGAAGTGTGTAGATCCTTGGAGAGTATCCATAACTACGTCTATTCTAGGGATCGGATAGACATCTTTTACTGTCACATTATTCAGTTTTCTGTAGTCCACACAAAATCTGTATTTACCATCTCGCTTCTTGACCAATATTACTGGAAAAGACCAGGGGCTAGAAGATGGCCTAATTATGCCTTCTGTAAGCATCTCGTCAATTTGCTCTTTTATAATATCTCGTTCTTTAGCACTTACCCGGTAAGGCTTGTGTTTAATTGGCTTCGCGTCTTCTGTGTCTATCCGATGTTTTGCCAAATTGGTTCTCCCTAATCTCGATGAAAAAAGATCTCCATACCTTTCTAAAACTTGTTTTAACTCCTTCTGTTCCTTTGGTGAAATATTTTCGTTTATTTGGAATCTAGGTTCTTCGTTCTTTTCTACCTCTCTTTCTCGACTCACATTTATTTTCGCTGGACTACTTCCAAAAGCCAATGTTTGGTTTTTCATTATTTTTAACGGTCGAGGATACGGATTAGTTATCCAGATGTGTGTTTCCCTATTTATAACATTGATCAAGCTTCTTGCTAGACGAAGTCCATTTGTTTGAAACATTTTGCTGCTCTCCTCGATAATATATTCTCCATCCTCTGTTTCTACCAATGCCTTGATCAATTTCATGGAACATTCCGGTACAATGGAATCCTTGGCACTCTTTATTTTCAACATTTCAAAATTGATTTCGTCATGATTATTCGTCAAATCACACACACACACACACAAAAGCCTTTATTAAGACACACAGGTCTTACAGAGGATTCTCCTTGGGGTTACAAAACGGAGAAACCTATGAAAGTGGGAAATAAAAAAATAGAGAAAGATTATATACATTTGGTAAATATATACAGATTATAAGAAAGAATAAAAAAATAAGAAGAATAAAAAAAATAAAAAAAATAATAAAAAAAGTTTTGGAAATATGGATGGGAGAAGTGGAGAGCGAAAAGAGGAAAGAAAACAGGTATTTACATATGGAACAAGACAATTTAAGCTCTTCTGCTCACTTATTCGTCAAATCATATTTCATAGTTTCTTGCTTACAATCTATTTTTGCGTTCATTTTCTTAAGGAAATCTCTCCCAAGAATTAATGTCCGTAAATGCGTTTTCAATATCACAAAGTTGTGTGATAATGTTTCGTCATCAATTTTTATATTTAAAAATATACTTCCTACCATGTCCAATTTTTTTCCATCGGGTCCTGCACAAATTTTTGCGAGTTTACTTATACCATGGCCTGTATCGAGGGCCGTTCTGAGGTCGACCACTGAGAGGTCAGCACCTGTATCAACCAAAGCTTCAAAAGTCCCTATCTTGTCCACATTAATTTTTAATTTGTATTTAGGGTCCAACTTCTTGATTCCGTTTATGGTCGACTTGCTTTGATTGACAGATTCAGGCGCGACGCTTAGTTTAAATCTTCCAACACGGAATATCTATTCCGGGTAGGAATATTTGTCTGTGTGCTATGACATACATCAGCATAAAGCCGAGGTCCTGATTTCTCTGATATTTCATTCATTTGGCATTTTTCTTCGACCTTCTCTTGGGTATCTGCTGGATCCTCTTCTAGGATTCTTATAAACTTGACCCTACAATAACGGGCCACGTGCCCTGGCTTGTTACATTTAAAGCAGATTGGTCTTCCATCTTCCGTCCTATTTTTGCTCACTTCTTGGCTTTTATTGTAAGTGTTTCTCTGAAGGTTTGGTTTCGGCACAAAGTTAGGATTATAAGGACGTCTAGGGGTAGAGGGCTGGGGAAAGTTGTTTCGATACTGTCTGGGGGTAGGAGGGGAGTCGTTCTTGTAATTATTGGAAACAGGGGCTTGGGGCCTAGAATAGCGTGGACCGTTATATAGGTTTCTGGATTTCTCCACACGTTCCCGATACTTCTTTTCAAAAGAATCCATTTTCTTGCACACGACAAGAAGGTCATCGGTCGTTTTAGGAGGGTTCAGGTAGAGCGCGAATGAGTACTCTTTTTTCAGTCCTCCAATAACATGTTCAATTTTTGTTTCTTCTTCCATTGCGGGGTCAACCTTGTTGCACAACACTAGAATGTCTTCCGCGAACCTGATTGCTGGTTCATTCCAGTGTTGCATTCTGTTGAGCTTCATTCTAAGTTCTTCTTTATTCGCGTCCAAAGAAAAATCCTGAATGAGGCGGATTTTAATATTTTCCCAGCTCGTGAAACTAGCCTTGTGTAAATTCAACCAGGTTTTAGCGCTTCCCGTCATGTTCATGGCGGCATAACGAGAGATAATGTAGTCTGCCCAATGGTACAAGAAGCCAATTTTTTCAAGAGATTCAATCCATGGGCGAGGGTCTTCCGTTCCATCATACTTGGGGATGTCGATGTTGGGATTCAGGACAACTGGGTCGGAACTAGCATCTCTACCAATTGTTGCACCAGGTTGCGGCTTGGCAGACTCTTCAGCCTGGATTCTCTCCTGTGCTGGGTCTTGCATCTTACCAGAGCGTGTTTCAACCATCCTGCAAATTTATAAAAGGGAATAACGAGATAAGTCTTCTTTAAGTAGCCACCAGAATCCTTTCTTTATTTTCTCACATCAAAGAGAGCAGTGAAGTCACACGTGTACCTAAATACAAATGATGACAATCTAAATAATCTGTGTTTCAAATAAATATCATAGAATATAAAAATAAATAAATATATAATTTAAATTTCAAATATATTAAAAATAATATAAGAAATACGCCATTAATCATGATGTAACAATATATATATGATGAAAGGATTTAAAAGCACGAAGGTTTCTTCTACACACAATACAAACTTCTACTGTCCTTACTGCGATGAAAATATATCGGGAGGGCTTGGCTCATCAGTGGTGAACCCTGAGATTTCTGAGATTCCACTATTCAGTGCTGCGTATATAAGCAGAATCGTCCAATACAATATTAGAGCTCTGAGAAGCGGTCTGGTGGATTAAATTGGCGAAACCGCTGGGAGGGTTCACCACTGATGAGCCAAGTCCTCCCAATATATTTTTCATCGCAGTAAGGACAGTAGAAGTTTGTTTTGTGTGTAGAAGAAACATTCGTGCTTTTAAATCCTTTCATCATATTATTATATTAACCCAGCACACAGCAGGCTCCTGGAGTCATGTAAGGATATGGTCAACTACGCGGGGGTTGTCCTTCAACATAAGACTGTATAGATGGAAATTTT
>CP092866.1:32951996-33008630 GCA_030710605.1 Cordylochernes scorpioides | reverse complement strand
GATCTAAATTTTTACCCCTTACTCAAAGCCAAATTTATAGGCCTGGGTTAAAAAATGGAATTTCATTTAAAACGCAAACTCACAATTTTACTACATCCTCTAAAGCCATATTTATTGGCTAAAATGTCTAAATACGCAGATTATACTGCACTTGTGAAGACTGAATTTTCAGCGATTTACGCTTTCTTGATACCTGAAAACGGTGTACCTTACCCATCTTGATAATCTGGAACAAATATCTGAAAGACGTCGTTTATATTATTATTAGGATCAATAATAGGAACCAGAGTCATGAAGAATCCCATTACTTTTATTACAAGCCAGGTAAGGGAAGGAAGGACTACAGAGTTTGGTTACCATTTACACTGATGTCCGGAAGGTTGGTAGCTTTTGACAAAAGTACGGAGTGCACCTAGAATGTAGTCCTCCAGTGATCCTAGAAGTCTACGCCGTCTCTTAGAATTTCCCGGCTCCACACGAAGTTGGCTCATAGAAGAAACATGAGATCAACTCAACTGAAAAATAGAAGGGGCATTTTTTTTTAGCATTCCAATCATGTCTCAAGAAAAGGCATGAGTAACCTTACCCATTGTCAGTTTTAATCCTTATCACAGACCATTGTGATATAAGAAAAGTACGATGGACATGCCTGAGCACATCCGAAGTCATGACTGGTTGGTTACCCTAGAAAAACCAGCAGCAATTTTAAAAAATATCAGGTCATCAAGGAAAGTTACATTTTACAATGAGTGGATACAAAGTAATTTGACTTTTTACCCACTCACTGTAAAATAAGCTAAGTAATTTCTTTAAAACACAATTTTTTTAAGGAAATTAAATTAGCTTTATAAGGAAAAACAATCGTTATCATTTAGGATGAAACATTAGTTTTTTTTAAATCTAAT
Organism: Cordylochernes scorpioides; assembly: GCA_030710605.1. Lineage (NCBI taxonomy): Eukaryota > Metazoa > Arthropoda > Arachnida > Pseudoscorpiones > Chernetidae > Cordylochernes > Cordylochernes scorpioides. The sequence continues at coordinate 33,007,725 of CP092866.1, read as the reverse complement.
ATTTTTTTAAAACAAAAAATGTTACAAACTCAGATTTCTATACCTTCTAATGCAGAGAAAACATTATACGGATCCCCCATGAATACGCAGTTTCCCAGGAGTTGTAATTCAACTTTCATACCTAAATAAACACAAAGTACAACCAATAGAAATCATTCAAATAAAAATAGCAATTGTTCAAGTCTATATAACACTTATGTTCTCCCTATATATCCCAATGAATATATGCATAACCCAAATCTCTTTTAAATTATTTCAACTTTTTTTAAAATCAAGAGTGGATACAATAAAATTAACACATTATTACACATATTTTAAAATGTATGCATATAAATACATATCCTATCGGTAAAATCTTTCAACATTTTGTACAACGTTATATTTTCCCCCACCATAACAATAGTAATATACATAACAAATTATTTTTTACAACTGTGCCTAAAGCATATTAATATTTTAATTTTGTTTAATTTTAAGTTTTTATCTCTTTTGAAAGTTAAAAACGTGTGTATGTATTCGTGTGTGTTTATAAAGGGTAAAAGGTACTTACCCCACAGTAGAGAAGGAAAAATAACACTTACCTCAATCTTTGCTCAGCCGTCTTCAGTCTTGAATATTTTGCGCCGAAATTTGCCTAGCCCTATCCGCATCGCAGTTAGAAATGGTGGGAGATTCGCCATTAGGGCGAGCGAAAGACGTGCGAGGACGTCCTAATAACCGAACGGACCAACGACTGAAATAAGACTGAGGAACCCCGGAGCTGAGCCCCCTTTTATAGACCGGTGGAAATTTCCATCCCAGCAACAAGTTCGACCAATCAGAACACGCCACGTCATGGCGCCGCAGCTTGCCGCAATGTTGGCAACCTCCCAACGACGCCATTATTGACCTCCTCGTCTGAATCGAGAAATTTCTCGAACCTTCCATAGCTCAATTTTGAGATGTTGTTTATCAGAAATATTTGAGATTTTCTATTTAAAACTTAAATTATTTCTAACTAATAATATTTTTACTATGTAATTTTATTTATATTTTATATTTTCGATTTTTTTTAACAAATGAGGAATATTAAATATACAAATATGTTTAAAAGAAACAGATATTTGAAGTACAATAACTATATTAATTATTAATGTTGTGTACCAATAATAAAAATTATAAAATACGTGTTATAAAGACGAATAAGCAACAATAAAACTTAGTTTTATGGCTAAATGATTTTTTTCTGCCCTTAATTCAAATTTACTTCCTAATTTATTTTTTTAAGAAACATCTATTTATTTTTATGATTTTTTTATCATTATTATCCCTAGTATACACGTGGTGCAATAACGGGGGAATGGCACCCCCCCCCCCCCCCCCCCCCCCATTCCATTTAAAGGAATGAAGATAAACCCAGACATAACTAGATCCTACAGGAACTGCAATAACTTTTACAACACCCAACTCACTCCAGACCACATATACCCGGCCATCCTTGCAGTTCTCTATATGGCAGACATCAATCCAGAAGAGGACATCCGTTCGAACAAGGCACCTTTGTTGGTCGGTATTGTGATCAGGGTGCACGGACCGATCTGATCTGCTCCATGGACAAGACACCACCACCACACGTGGTGCAGGCCATGATAATCATGGTGGGTAGCTGTTGAAGATATTACTGTGAGTCGCATATCTATACATGTAGAAAACAGTTCGAGTTTTGCACTCACAAGTATTCAAGAGTTATTCTTATAAGAATCGGGAGCCATTGAAGTAAAATTTCTTCTACAGAAAAAAAAAAGAGCCCAATGCAGATCTTGATTTTGAGTCGTCACTGTCGAAAATCAACAGTTTATGCCACTTCGCCACATGAAAAAAGAAACAATAAACACAACGTGAAAAAAAAAAAGAACAAATATGAAATTGTACTGGGATATGGTGAATAAATTAAGAAAAAGACATCTTCTTATCGTGCAACTAAAAGTTGCTGATGGCTTTCGCCATCTATCGGAATAAATATCAACTATTCTGGTTGAGTTTTAATTATTCCAGAATTGGCCAAATACCCATTCTTAACTAATCAAGAAAAGCTAACCACTTAAGCGTTTTGGGCTGTTGGTTCTCGTCGTGCCTTTTTCTTAACAAATTCAATACCCATGGAATAAGTAATGTTCAAGCTTGAAATGAAGGTTCTTATAAACTAGTATCTATACAGAAACCTTTTGGAATAACTATTCGTTGTTTTCAAATATTTTCTCTCGTGTGTAGAGAATTTCTTAATTTACCACAAAGGTAAAAATCGGATGGAGCCAGATCAGGACTGTAAGCTGGGTGAGGTATCAAATTCCATCCATAACATGTAACTTTTGTCAGCGTTTCCTGCACAGTCTGGCATTGTCCTGGTGAGATGTGATTGGAAAATGTATCAGTATTTTTGTTCAAATTGCCATCTTTGAGGTTTTCTGATGATTTTAAATATAATTCGTTGTTTTGATAGAATCATGTGTTTCCAGAATATCTATAAAAATGAGGTCATGGCATATAATTTTGTCTTTTGGAAAAAGAAAGCGTTGGATTATTTTTTCCCTGACTTATGGTGTTTAATAGTTCGATTGTATCAATTGAGGCTTGGACCAAAGAGTCGTAGTGCAAAATCCAAATCTCATTACACGTTATGACGCCTTTAAAAGTTTCGTTTAGATGCTCCCAAACTAGAATTGAAGGTGTCTGAATAAATCTCTTATCGAGTCTACATCATTTCTCGCATTAGAAATGTTTGCATCCATTTTGAACTCAATTTTCTATATACAATAGCTGATAACAGTTTAAGAACCCTTCCTTTCGAGATGGACAATCGTTCCATCAACTTGGAAAATCCTTATCATATGGTTATTCTTGACCATTTCCTTCAAACGAGCGAGATTTCAGTCTGTAGCTACAGAGGATGGTCTACCTGGCCTCACATTGTGTCTAATGTCGAAATCCTCAGTCTGGAAGTGTTAAACCCATCTCTATATTGTGCTTCTATCCAATGTTTCGCCTCCATAAACAGTCTTTTGGTTTGACTGAAAAACTGTAGCTGACATGTGTCGCCGTGTTATCGGATTCTTGTGTTCACTTAGACCCCATATCTATAAAAATGTCAAATATAAATTAATTATGACACAATGATAATCTCCCTATTCGTTAATGGAAAAAATCGTAAGGCAATGATAATAGTTTCTTTAATATATAAACGGTTGTACAAGCTTTCGGGCAAGAGACGCCTTCTACGGGTACTATACGTCAAAGCAGTACAAGTGGTAAGAATTTATATATCTACACACGGATGAAAATGAATTTTTATGAATTTTCAACATTTTCAGAGCAGTTTTATATCCTATACGAACACACAGGGAATTTCTAATTTAAAATTTCGTTTCTTTTTTTGTTGAGTGATCATCTTGATGTGAAACTAGATGCCTTTATTGTGTGAATAAAATCTTGCTAGCTTTCACACAGGGTTCTATATGATCTCAGCCAGACATATCACACAATCATTTATATCAGAAAAATTCTAGTTAAATGCAGAGTGAGAGAATATGGTTTTACGGGCTACTAACCAAAGTGTGACTAGTTAAATGGAAGAATAGGTGTAAAATATAAAGGTTAACGGATATCAACGTGTATGATAAAGATACAAAAGACAAAAAGATGAGATAGACATTCCTGTGGCCAGGGATGCAACATACCACCGAATATATCAATCCGCAAGGTTATAGGTCAAGTTAGAAAACAACAACAAAAAGGCTTTTATTAGGGTCCATTGCCCTGTATGGATTCGCCATACGTTATAAAACAAACAAATTTATATAAAACTAGACGAATGACCCGGGCAACGCCCGTGTTTTACCCGATTGAATGTTTTTATTCCAATACTATTTGTTACAATTATAAATTGGAGCCGTGGATGTCACTCTTGTGAAACGTCCCGCTCCAAACTTTACATGTACATTAGGTCAGCTGGTATTACCCCTCATTTTCACCGCTAGAGGCGCGAGCGAATTGACCTTTTGTAAATATACATAATTTTAAAGATAGAAGCTTCTATAGAAGATAATGATCATAATGATGATGCGCGCGCATCCGTGACAGCGATGAGGAATTGAGGAAAGACGGTCGTGGCTATATATTAATGACTATAATAAAATAATAATAATAATATAATAATAATAATTATTATTATTATCATTAGATAATGATATAATGATCATAATGATGATGCGCGCGCATCCGTGACATGAGGAAAGACGGTCGTGACTATATATGTTGATGTTCTCCAAATAGGTTTATATGATTATCTTTAACTGTCTAACTATGAATGCCATGAATAGGAATACGTCTATAGCTAATTATATCTAGATGATGACTTGCAGAGGCCACTTTGGTCTTCTCCCTCAATATAGAGATCTAATCGTTATCTAAAGAAAGTATTATCTACGTATAATATATTTGGGCAGACGATATTGGAGAAGTCACGTGTTACAAAAGATGCGTCGCCTACGTCTTCCTCGCTAGATGTCGAGTTATTGATCGCACAGGCGCCATGTTGGCTTTCACTCTCAATAACACGGTGGGCGGCCTATCACGTGATTGGGATAATGAAGCTCACTCTCGTTTATTGACTTGGTCATTTTTTTAAAATCGTAATCTATAGCATACCAGTATAACCACAGTCCTAATAGAATATATTTTTAATGCTTAATTAATTATATTGCAGACATTCGATTATATTCCGAGTAGAAATGTAGGGTACATGAAGAAATAACAGAAATAGTACCAGTATTAAGCATTATTACTATTATTATTTTTAAATCTAGTCACATATAAAGATAATATGAAATTTATATACAGGAAAACTTAATTAAGACAATCAAGCTAATAAATAGATTAACCTGGGTAAATTGGAGGAAAATAAATTTCTTATACCTGAATTTACCCCGGAGTCTCTGTGAGTGAAAAAATAAAAGTTATAATCATAAATTTAATATTAATAGTGAAATTAATCAGTGATTTTCGTCTTTCTACGCCAAGAGGTATATCGTTTCGTTCGTTATATTTTTAATTTTTAATTTTATATAGTGCCAATGACGTGGCACTTACTTCGATGAAAACAACCTGAAAGCCATATATTTTGCGCCTGTTATGAACCAAATCATTGCTTTTGGGTTACAGTTTGAAATTATCTGTCAATCACTGTACACACATCTGGAAAAAATTACTGTTCTTGGCACTCTTAGACCACATCTCTTAATGCAGTTAACTCCAAGAGCTTAGCACCAATGTGTGACATATTTGCATTGTTCAGAAGAAAATACTCCCGATAGTCGAGTCAAGCCAAGATTCCACACCTTGGTAAGGCTATGAATATTAATGTTCAGGTAACGCTTGCTTCTGATTGACGTCCATTCATCCAGCGTAAGGCTGAAAATTTGCCCCTTTTCTTTCTCCATCTGAAGCTCTCGAACGACCTTCTCACGAAATGTGTCCGCATAACGACACACTTTAATCTTAATGGTCTCTGCGGAGAGAGGAATTTCATGTCCAAGAGCATTGAGGCACTTGCGTAGATCCTTAGATGTAACAAAAACGGAGAATGGCAATCCGTCGAGAGCTATCATTCTAGCTAGCACAGCATCAGTCGATCGATCGATGGAAACAGACGAAAAATGATCGAGAATTGATATATTGGGGGTCTTTTTTTGCAGGGGTCTGTGTATCAACTTCGTCTTTAACTTTTCACTTCGAAGTTTCGATTCCGTGGACCGCCTTCTGGTGTACATGCAGTCCTTTTGTAGACCCGCCGACGCATTTCAAAATCCTTTTGCACGCTATACACTGTGCATTTTGGCCAGATCCGTCTCGTAGGTAATAGCACCAGATTCCTTCTGATTTAAAAGGAATAAACTTCGCCATCACAATCAAGAAGTGAGAAGCTTACCAAAAATGTCCGACGCGTTTTCTATTGAGAAATAACAAGGTCCGATAATATTGTTTTAGAGACTTTGTTTTATGTTCGTATAAGTTGAAAACTACTTTAGGCTGATGCTTGATAGTGACGAAGCATTTAATCAAATGACATTAAATAAATTTAATTTAAATTAAATGACAAAAAGTTAGCGAGGGTTTCACAAAATGAACAGCAGAGCAGTGCGTTCATGATGACCCATGCATACAGAGTACAGGATGGAGAGTATAAACATAGATTAAATAAAAAATATATATAAAACAATTTGAGCCCAGATAAGAGGTTAGTGGCGGGTCCATGTTATACGCAGGTCCGCCACAAAAATAAAGGGATGCCGCTATTATCTAAGAAGCCACTATTTGCATGTCAACAAAAACTGTATACTGCTGCATACTCTCATTCTAGAGGCTGCCATTTTGGAAAGATCTTGCAGAATAACCCTTCGTTATTAGTGCATGAAAATAATTTCAAATCTCTCAGAAAAAAAAAAAAAAAAAAAGACCCGAAATGCAGCTGTATAAACAAAACGTCAAAAGTGTGCTATCTCTCATCATCTGTTTGATTACCAAAATGCTAGATAAGAAAAATATATTTTGGCGCTGGTTTTCATTCACAAACCAGTAATCCCGGGATTTTTCGAGCAGAATCCCGGGATTTCGGGATCATTATTTGGCTCCTATTGGAGGCCCTATTCTCGACGATACAAGATATGGAGAGAGGTTGGGACACGATATAGTCCACCAAATGTAAGACAACTTTTTGGAGGTTTGGTGTGTGATGGTGTGGGCAGGCATCTCTCTCAATGGACGCACCGATCTGTATGTGTTTGAAGGAGGTTCCTTGACTGGTCAAAGGTATCGTGATGAGATCATAGAGCAATATGTTCTTCCGTAGGCTCACACAGAAGTCACAGATTTTGTGTTAATGGACGATAACCCTCGTCCCCACAGAGAAAACCTGGTGACTCGGTATCTTCAAGACACTGGAATTCAAAAAAATGGACTGGCCATCCAGATTTGAATCCGATAGAAAATGCCTGGGATGCTTTTGGGAGATAGGTAGCTCGTCTTTGTCCCTCTCCCAGAAGCCTTGAAGAGCTCAAGACTGCTCTCTGAAAATACTAGATTCTATTTCCTATTGAACTGATTAACAACCTAGTAAAGAGTATGAGAAGCAGGTGTTAAGAATGTATTGCTGTAAGAAGGGATCACACCTATTATTAAGCGAGTAATTTTTTTTTTTACATTTGTAAATCTATTTTCTGAGCTCTGACCATTAATCTCATCCCTAATTATTTATAAACATATTATAGAGTATTTATAATATAAAAAAGAGAAAACAAAAAAAAATGCTTCGGTGAAAACTACTTTATATAATTTTAAATTAATAACGAGAACTACCAATTGTAACTTAACTTTTGGCCACCAATGTATAATATATAAATTGTCTGCTTCAATATAACTATAAAGGTTTTTGAAAAAACAACATATGTAAAGGTATGTTTGAATCAGCATTTCCATGTGAGTCATAAACTTGATGATGCAGATTTCTTATGTCAGCAATATTTTTGGATCTAATCTAAAGTAAATATGAAACTCAAGATGTAGAGAATCGACATGGGTATTGTGTATATAACAGGGAGTTGAATTTCTATTTGTAGAAATTAACACAAGTATTAGTCATATAATATGAAATAATTATTCTAATATATAAAAAGAAGGACATTTATCTTTAAAAATTCAAAATAAAGTGCATCTTCTATGTTGATTTTCACCATTTAAAGCATACATAATGCAGTTTTCTTGATTTTTAATACCTGTTCCTTACTGGGAACTATCATCTTACAACCAAATTTCAGAGTACACTCATGAACAAAACTTAGAGAAATGGAAAGTCTTTGATATCGCGCCTGTCGTCTTTTTATTATCTTTTTTTTTTTTTAAGGAGGCAGAGGCAATTATGTTTACCCTTGGTTATCTTGTTTGTCGTCAATAAAGGTCACTGTGTATCAATTATCAGAGTAATTATCTGAATCCCGATATACATGCTAAAAGGTACAACTTCCTTAAGTTTGTCTATGAGTGTATTTATATCTTTTTTTTTATAACTGCAGTAAAATTTATCTTAAGCGAGAACTCTGTCTTAAGTAGAAGGGTATCCGGATATTTGTCTCGACCTCGAGTGACCTCTTAAGAAAGGTTTTGTGGAATATATCTTTTCTTATCCAGTTCATCGGAGTTTGTTTGTGCCACAGAACTTTCCGTCAGATCATCAGGTTCCAGTTTCAAAATAACTTTATTAGGTGCCGCCGCTCAAAAGAGTACAACCTATATAATCATATTTACAATGGGGAATGGTTTACAAGGGTTCATTTACAATTATATTCTGTATTAGTGTCTATTTGGGTCTGGATTCTCAGATCCTTGGGGATCTTGTTCTTGAGAAGGTTTTTTTCTGGCTTATTTAATATTCAAGATCATTTTATTATTTCATTTTTTCCACTTTTAGTCATTCTAGCTTAGTTGATGAAGAATTTGTTTCAGTTTTAAATTTCTATTTTTTCTTTGTTCCTCATTTGTAGTTTGTGGCTTCCTTGAAAGTGAGGTTTTCACATTTTTCGGATTTTATGTATATCACCTTTATAATGTAGGTCCCTCTTTTTTTTTTTTAAGAGGGCTAGAATGGTGCTAAATTAAATGGTAAAAGTAAACGGAATATTTTGAACATCTAGTCTACGAGCAGTATAATAGGACTTGTAGGGTTGAAAAGTTCGAAGACATGGTTAGATATTATGTAGATGTTGCCTGAACATTAATGAAAGAAAGACATCACTCTCCAATAGGTTAGGAGGGAGAGAAGACCACAGAACACCATCAACGACCTTTCTATTTACAGAAATGGGGGAACCAAGAATAGAATCTGTGCGGGAGATAAGAAATCGGACTTTCACTAGTTACTAAACATTCAAAGTGTTTTTTACCCCAAACAGCAATATATATTTTCCTATTCAATAATTATATTATTATCAATTATTTTATCTTAGATAGCGCGTGATCATATAAAGAATGGTCTGAAAATGTGAAGTTTTTTTTTTTTTTTTTGCCTATCGCAATAGAGAAGTAGTGATTATTTTACTGTCGTATTGTATGTTTCACAATTAACTTACTGTTACAAGATACTGGTAATGGTTTCCATATATAATTCATGGCTAACTTTTGTTACCTTGTTGATTGTTGTAGATATTGAGATTCAAAATAATAACATTGATATATCCTAGTCAAAATTGTGAAGGAAAACATAAAGAACACAAATCAAAATTATGAAAAAAGGCATCTCCTTATCGTGCAAAAAAAAATGCGATCTCACGCAATTCTGGCCTTAACTACCCGTTTCATGATTTTTCAGGATGCCTAAATGACCAGTTTTTTTTGGTCGTTGAGGTACAGCTTGCACCACGCTGATGAAGGCCAACAGCCCGAAACGCGTCCGTGGTTAGCTTTTCTTGATTAATCAAGAATGGGTATTTGGACAATTCTGGAATAATTAAAAATCAACGAGAATAGTTTATATTTATTTCGATAGATGACATGCAATTAGAAATTACTACGAACAGGCGACTGTGGCAGTCAGATGGAGGGGTTCAATTACAGAAAATATTAAGATACATTCGGGCGTTTTACAAGGAGAGCCACTATCGCCATTACTTTTTATATTATTTATGACGGACCTGATTAAAATGTATGACAACTCAGATCTGACGAGTGTATACCTTCCGGAATTTGGTGATGTTCACCTGCTGATGTATGCAGATGATATTGCTATTATAGGGGAGTCGAGGTTAAACCTCCAAAAAAGATTAATATATTGAAGGAATATCTTGGTGTGAACGAAATGACACTGAACGAGTCTAAATCGAAGGTTATGGTATTTCGCAATGGTGGTAAACCCTCAAGAGAAGATAGATGGTACTGGAATGGTAAACCTCTGACGGTAACAAGAAGATATAATTACTTGGGATACCCTCTGGTCAGTACAACTAAAACCACTCAAGCCGCAAACTTTTTCAAAGGAAAAGCACTTGCGGCAATAAATGCTACAACCCCAATATTGGCGAAATCAAAAATTAATTCACTAAACTCTGCAATGAAACTGTTTGACTCAATTGTGATGGCTGTTTTGATGTATGCTGCTCCAATTTGGGCAACAGAGTATAAAGATTTATTAGACCATATACAAGATACATTTATTCGTAGGTTTTTGAGTTTGCCTAGATATACACCAGGATACATAATAAGACCAGAAACAGGCCGCGTCTCATTAATAATAACAGCTCTGAAATTGACCTTGAAATATTGGCTGAGGGTGCTGAGTATGGATACAAATAGACTGCCTCGAATTTGTTTAACTAGAATGAGGCAATTATCCTGTGCTACAGGTGCGCCCATCGGTTTTATAAAACAATTAAGCAATCTACTTAATAATAACGGATCTTCGTGGCTTACTTATTGTAATGATCCTGACTCACTAAGGAATGCTATCCCTGGAATATTAAGAACTGCGATAGAGCAATCAATACAAAACGACCTAACAAGAATAACCCAATCAAAGTTATATTCCCACTATAGAGACATATATACAACCTTTACCACCGAAGAATACTTCTTAACTGAACTCCCTTTTCCTATCATCAGATTAATTGCACAATTTAGAACCCTTTCAATTTTTTTCAGAGAACACCATTTGATTTTATTGAGGCGTGAAGACCTGAAATGCACTTTCTGTGGATCAGGAATAACAACGGAGATGTTGCATTACATATTTGACTGTGCTGCTCTGTCTGAGGAAAGACGAAAACTAAATGATAAAACGGGGCAACTTTGTCCTTCATTTCCGGCACTGATTAATGAAATATCAAAGAATAGGTATATAGCGATGGCGATATTTGGATTCCACAAGACTATATCCCGGAAAAAGGCCTCACAGTGTTCTCCCTATCCCTTGTGAACTGGCGAATCCTGTATAGGGCGGGTGGCCCTAAATAAGGGCTTTTTGTTGTTGTTGTTATTTCGATAGATGGCGCAAGCCATCAGCAACTTTCAGTTACACGATAAGGAGATGCCTTTTTAAATAATTTATGCACCTTATCCCAGTACAATCTCACATTTGTACTATTTTTCACTAATCAAAATGCCAACTAGAGCTCTCGGATGTCTTTGAGATAAAATTAATATATATACACTTCATGTGGAACTTGAGGAAGTTGTGCCTTTTAGCATGTATATCGGGATTTAAACAATAACTCTGAAAGATATTACAGTGACCTTTATTGAAGAAACACGAGATTATCATCGAAATACCAGCATTAACATCAATCAATATCTTTATTAATACATTTAGTGAGAAAGACTCTCCTGAGAGATATAACAAATGAGTGGAAAAAAAGAGAGAAATAAATTTGAATGCACAAATGGAAAATTTATAATAATAATGCCACGTGGAAAATTAGGAAAGACAAAGTTCAGGATGACTCAGCAATTTATTTAATATTTTATTTTTAAAGGATTTTATTGATTGTGGAATATTGGGGTCTGCGAGACCCCGCGCGAGTACTAACGTCAGTAAAATAGGCGCGAGTAACTAAGGGTTAATAAATTAATAAATACTTTGCTACAATATTGCCACGTGGAAAATTAGGGAAGACAAAAACTTCAGGAGGAGACAACAATTTATTTCAGGCAAGGACAAACTATGAATGGTAAACAAAAGATAAGCCACGAGGGAAATTTACAGTGTAGCAAAATATAATCATAAAAATAACCACTCTGTTAATAAAAATAATAAAATTAATAAATACTTTGTTACAATATATACTTTTATAATACAAGAAACGCCTCTCTGGTCTGTTATATTACATACATTTTATATCATATATATTCTATACATGGAAGTTATAGGTATCCTACTTGCTCTCCTGTTTATATAGAGATTCCCATAAGTGCCAGTATATTAATAATATACTTTTATAATCCAAGAAACGCTTCTCTGGTCTGTTATATTACATACATTTTATATCATATATATTCTATACATGGAAGTTATAGGTATCCTACTTGCTCTCCAGTTTATATAGAGATTCCCATAAGTGCCAGTATATTAATAATATACTTTTATAATCCAAGAAACTCTGGTCTGTTATATTACATACATTTTATATCATATATATTCTATACATGGAAGTTATAGATATCCTACTTGCTCTCCAGTTTATATACAGATTCCCATAAGTGCCAGTATATTAATAATATACTTTTATAATCCAAGAAACGCTTCTCTGGTCTGTTATATTACATACATTTTATATCATATATATTCTATACATGGAAGTTATAGATATCCTACTTGCTCTCCTGTTTATATAGAGATTCCCATAAGTGCCAGTATATTAATAATATACTTTTATAATCCAAGAAACTCTGGTCTGTTATATTACATACATTTTATATCATATATATTCTATACATGGAAGTTATAGATATCCTACTTGCTCTCCAGTTTATATACAGATTCCCATAAGTGCCAGTATATTAATAATATACTTTTATAATCCAAGAAACGCTTCTCTGGTCTGTTATATTACATACATTTTATATCATATATACTCTATACATGGAAGTTATAGGTATCCTACTTGCTCTCCAGTTTATATAGAGATTCCCATAAGTGCCAGTATATTAATAATATACTTTTATAATCCAAGAAACTCTGGTCTGTTATATTACATACATTTTATATCATATATATTATATACATGGAAGTTATAGATATCCTACTTGCTCTCCAGTTTATATACAGATTCCCATAAGTGCCAGTATATTAATAATATACTTTTATAATCCAAGAAACGCTTCTCTGGTCTGTTATATTACATACATTTTATATCATATATATTCTATACATGGAAGTTATAGATATCCTACTTGCTCTCCAGTTTATATACAGATTCCCATAAGTGCCAGTATATTAATAATATACTTTTATAATCCAAGAAACGCTTCTCTGGTCTGTTATATTACATATATTTTATATCATATATATTCTATACATGGAAGTTATAGATATCCTACTTGCTCTCCAGTTTATATACAGATTCCCATAAGTGCCAGTATATTAATAATATACTTTTATAATCCAAGAAACTCTGGTCTGTTATATTACATACATTTTATATCATATATATTCTATACATGGAAGTTATAGGTATCCTACTTGCTCTCCAGTTTATATACAGATTCCCATAAGTGCCAGTATATTAATAATATACTTTTATAATCCAAGAAACTCTGGTCTGTTATATTACATACATTTTATATCATATATATTCTATACATGGAAGTTATAGATATCCTACTTGCTCTCCAGTTTATATACAGATTCCCATAAGTGCCAGTATATTAATAATATACTTTTATAATCCAAGAAACGCTTCTCTGGTCTGTTATATTACATACATTTTATATCATATATATTCTATACATGGAAGTTATAGGTATCCTACTTGCTCTCCAGTTTATATAGAGATTCCCATAAGTGCCAGTATATTAATAATATACTTTTATAATCCAAGAAACTCTGGTCTGTTATATTACATACATTTTATATCATATATATTCTATACATGGAAGTTATAGGTATCCTACTTGCTCTCCTGTTTATATAGAGATTCCCATAAGTGCCAGTATATTAATAATATACTTTTATAATCCAAGAAACGCTTCTCTGGTCTGTTATATTACATACATTTTATATCATATATATTATATACATGGAAGTTATAGGTATCCTACTTGCTCTCCAGTTTATATACAGATTCCCATAAGTGCCAGTATATTAATAATATACTTTTATAATCCAAGAAACTCTGGTCTGTTATATTACATACATTTTATATCATATATATTCTATACATGGAAGTTATAGATATCCTACTTGCTCTCCAGTTTATATACAGATTCCCATAAGTGCCAGTATATTAATAATATACTTTTATAATCCAAGAAACGCTTCTCTGGTCTGTTATATTACATACATTTTATATCATATATATTCTATACATGGAAGTTATAGGTATCCTACTTGCTCTCCAGTTTATATACAGATTCCCATAAGTGCCAGTATATTAATAATATACTTTTATAATCCAAGAAACTCTGGTCTGTTATATTACATACATTTTATATCATATATATTCTATACATGGAAGTTATAGGTATCCTACTTGCTCTCCAGTTTATATACAGATTCCCATAAGTGCCAGTATATTAATAATATACTTTTATAATCCAAGAAACTCTGGTCTGTTATATTACATACATTTTATATCATATATATTATATACATGGAAGTTATAGGTATCCTACTTGCTCTCCAGTTTATATACAGATTCCCATAAGTGCCAGTATATTAATAATATACTTTTATAATCCAAGAAACGCTTCTCTGGTCTGTTATATTACATACATTTTATATCATATATATTCTATACATGGAAGTTATAGGTATCCTACTTGCTCTCCAGTTTATATAGAGATTCCCATAAGTGCCAGTATATTAATAATATACTTTTATAATCCAAGAAACTCTGGTCTGTTATATTACATACATTTTATATCATATATATTCTATACATGGAAGTTATAGATATCCTACTTGCTCTCCAGTTTATATAGAGATTCCCATAAGTGCCAGTATATTAATAATATACTTTTATAATCCAAGAAACTCTGGTCTGTTATATTACATACATTTTATATCATATATATTCTATACATGGAAGTTATAGGTATCCTACTTGCTCTACAGTTTATATACAGATTCCCATAAGTGCCAGTATATTAATAATATACTTTTATAATCCAAGAAACTCTGGTCTGTTATATTACATACATTTTATATCATATATATTCTATACATGGAAGTTATAGGTATCCTACTTGCTCTCCAGTTTATATAGAGATTCCCATAAGTGCCAGTATATTAATAATATACTTTTATAATCCAAGAAACGCTTCTCTGGTCTGTTATATTACATACATTTTATATCATATATATTCTATACATGGAAGTTATAGGTATCCTACTTGCTCTCCAGTTTATATACAGATTCCCATAAGTGCTAGTATATTAATAATATACTTTTATAATCCAAGAAACTCTGGTCTGTTATATTACATACATTTTATATCATATATATTCTATACATGGAAGTTATAGGTATCCTACTTGCTCTCCAGTTTATATACAGATTCCCATAAGTGCCAGTATATTAATAATATACTTTTATAATCCAAGAAACTCTGGTCTGTTATATTACATACATTTTATATCATATATATTATATACATGGAAGTTATAGATATCCTACTTGCTCTCCAGTTTATATACAGATTCCCATAAGTGCCAGTATATTAATAATATACTTTTATAATCCAAGAAACGCTTCTCTGGTCTGTTATATTACATACATTTTATATCATATATATTCTATACATGGAAGTTATAGGTATCCTACTTGCTCTCCAGTTTATATAGAGATTCCCATAAGTGCCAGTATATTAATAATATACTTTTATAATCCAAGAAACGCTTCTCTGGTCTGTTATATTACATACATTTTATATCATATATATTCTATACATGGAAGTTATAGGTATCCTACTTGCTCTCCAGTTTATATACAGATTCCCATAAGTGCTAGTATATTAATAATATACTTTTATAATCCAAGAAACTCTGGTCTGTTATATTACATACATTTTATATCATATATATTCTATACATGGAAGTTATAGGTATCCTACTTGCTCTCCAGTTTATATACAGATTCCCATAAGTGCCAGTATATTAATAATATACTTTTATAATCCAAGAAACTCTGGTCTGTTATATTACATACATTTTATATCATATATATTATATACATGGAAGTTATAGATATCCTACTTTCTCTCCAGTTTATATACAGATTCCCATAAGTGCCAGTATATTAATAATATACTTTTATAATCCAAGAAACGCTTCTCTGGTCTGTTATATTACATATATTTAATATCATATATATTCTATACATGGAAGTTATAGTATCCTACTTGCTCTCCAGTTTATATAGAGATTCCCATAAGTGCCAGTATATTAATAATATACTTTTATAATCCAAGAAACTCTGGTCTGTTATATTACATACATTTTATATCATATATATTCTATACATGGAAGTTATAGATATCCTACTTGCTCTCCAGTTCATATACAGATTCCCATAAGTGCCAGTATATTAATAATATACTTTTATAATCCAAGAAACGCTTCTCTGGTCTGTTATATTACATACATTTTATATCATATATATTCTATACATGGAAGTTATAGATATCCTACTTGCTCTCCTGTTTATATACAGATTCCCATAAGTGCCAGTATATTAATAATATACTTTTATAATCCAAGAAACTCTGGTCTGTTATATTACATACATTTTATATCATATATATTATATACATGGAAGTTATAGGTATCCTACTTGCTCTCCAGTTTATATACAGATTCCCATAAGTGCCAGTATATTAATAATATACTTTTATAATCCAAGAAACGCTTCTCTGGTCTGTTATATTACATACATTTTATATCATATATATTCTATACATGGAAGTTATAGGTATCCTACTTGCTCTCCAGTTTATATACAGATTCCCATAAGTGCCAGTATATTAATAATATACTTTTATAATCCAAGAAACTCTGGTCTGTTATATTACATACATTTTATATCATATATATTCTATACATGGAAGTTATAGGTATCCTACTTGCTCTCCAGTTTATATACAGATTCCCATAAGTGCCAGTATATTAATAATATACTTTTATAATCCAAGAAACGCTTCTCTGGTCTGTTATATTACATACATTTTATATCATATATATTATATACATGGAAGTTATAGGTATCCTACTTGCTCTCCAGTTTATATAGAGATTCCCATAAGTGCCAGTATATTAATAATATACTTTTATAATCCAAGAAACGCTTCTCTGGTCTGTTATATTACATACATTTTATATCATATATATTCTATACATGGAAGTTATAGGTATCCTACTTGCTCTCCAGTTTATATAGAGATTCCCATAAGTGCCAGTATATTAATAATATACTTTTATAATCCAAGAAACTCTGGTCTGTTATATTACATACATTTTATATCATATATATTCTATACATGGAAGTTATAGATATCCTACTTGCTCTCCAGTTTATATACAGATTCCCATAAGTGCCAGTATATTAATAATATACTTTTATAATCCAAGAAACGCTTCTCTGGTCTGTTATATTACATACATTTTATATCATATATATTCTATACATGGAAGTTATAGATATCCTACTTGCTCTCCAGTTTATATAGAGATTCCCATAAGTGCCAGTATATTAATAATATACTTTTATAATCCAAGAAACGCTTCTCTGGTCTGTTATATTACATACATTTTATATCATATATATTCTATACATGGAAGTTATAGGTATCCTACTTGCTCTCCAGTTTATATACAGATTCCCATAAGTGCCAGTATATTAATAATATACTTTTATAATCCAAGAAACTCTGGTCTGTTATATTACATACATTTATATCATATATATTCTATACATGGAAGTTATAGGTATCCTACTTGCTCTCCAGTTTATATACAGATTCCCATAAGTGCCAGTATATTAATAATATACTTTTATAATCCAAGAAACGCTTCTCTGGTCTGTTATATTACATACATTTTATATCATATATATTATATACATGGAAGTTATAGGTATCCTACTTGCTCTCCAGTTTATATAGAGATTCCCATAAGTGCCAGTATATTAATAATATACTTTTATAATCCAAGAAACGCTTCTCTGGTCTGTTATATTACATACATTTTATATCATATATATTCTATACATGGAAGTTATAGGTATCCTACTTGCTCTCCAGTTTATATAGAGATTCCCATAAGTGCCAGTATATTAATAATATACTTTTATAATCCAAGAAACTCTGGTCTGTTATATTACATACATTTTATATCATATATATTCTATACATGGAAGTTATAGATATCCTACTTGCTCTCCAGTTTATATACAGATTCCCATAAGTGCCAGTATATTAATAATATACTTTTATAATCCAAGAAACTCTGGTCTGTTATATTACATACATTTTATATCATATATATTCTATACATGGAAGTTATAGGTATCCTACTTGCTCTCCAGTTTATATACAGATTCCCATAAGTGCCTGTATATTAATAATATACTTTTATAATCCAAGAAACGCTTCTCTGGTCTGTTATATTACATACATTTTATATCATATATATTCTATACATGGAAGTTATAGGTATCCTACTTGCTCTCCAGTTCATATACAGATTCCCATAAGTGCCAGTATATTAATAATATACTTTTATAATCCAAGAAACGCTTCTCTGGTCTGTTATATTACATACATTTTATATCATATATATTCTATACATGGAAGTTATAGGTATCCTACTTGCTCTACAGTTTATATACAGATTCCCATAAGTGCCAGTATATTAATAATATACTTTTATAATCCAAGAAACTCTGGTCTGTTATATTACATACATTTTATATCATATATATTCTATACATGGAAGTTATAGATATCCTACTTGCTCTCCAGTTTATATACAGATTCCCATAAGTGCCAGTATATTAATAATATACTTTTATAATCCAAGAAACGCTCTCTGGTCTGTTATATTACATACATTTTATATCATATATATTCTATACATGGAAGTTATAGTTATCCTACTTGCTCTCCAGTTTATATACAGATTCCCATAAGTGCCAGTATATTAATAATATACTTTTATAATCCAAGAAACTCTGGTCTGTTATATTACATACATTTTATATCATATATATTCTATACATGGAAGTTATAGGTATCCTACTTGCTCTCCAGTTTATATACAGATTCCCATAAGTGCCAGTATATTAATAATATACTTTTATAATCCAAGAAACGCTTCTCTGGTCTGTTATATTACATACATTTTATATCATATATATTCTATACATGGAAGTTATAGGTATCCTACTTGCTCTCCAGTTTATATACAGATTCCCATAAGTGCCAGTATATTAATAATATATTTTATAATCCAAGAAACTCTGGTCTGTTATATTACATACATTTTATATCATATATATTCTATACATGGAAGTTATAGATATCCTACTTGCTCTCCAGTTTATATACAGATTCCCATAAGTGCCAGTATATTAATAATATACTTTTATAATCCAAGAAACTCTGGTCTGTTATATTACATACATTTTATATCATATATATTCTATACATGGAAGTTATAGGTATCCTACTTGCTCTCCAGTTTATATACAGATTCCCATAAGTGCCAGTATATTAATAATATACTTTTATAATCCAAGAAACTCTGGTCTGTTATATTACATACATTTTATATCATATATATTCTATACATGGATGTTATAGGTATCCTACTTGCTCTCCAGTTTATATACAGATTCCCATAAGTGCCAGTATATTAATAATATACTTTTATAATCCAAGAAACGCTTCTCTGGTCTGTTATATTACATACATTTTATATCATATATATTCTATACATGGAAGTTATAGATATCCTACTTGCTCTCCAGTTTATATACAGATTCCCATAAGTGCCAGTATATTAATAATATACTTTTATAATCCAAGAAACTCTGGTCTGTTATATTACATACATTTTATATCATATATATTCTATACATGGAAGTTATAGGTATCCTACTTGCTCTCCAGTTTATATACAGATTCCCATAAGTGCCAGTATATTAATAATATACTTTTATAATCCAAGAAACGCTTCTCTGGTCTGTTATATTACATACATTTTATATCATATATATTCTATACATGGAAGTTATAGATATCCTACTTGCTCTCCAGTTTATATACAGATTCCCATAAGTGCCAGTATATTAATAATATACTTTTATAATCCAAGAAACTCTGGTCTGTTATATTACATACATTTTATATCATATATATTCTATACATGGAAGTTATAGGTATCCTACTTGCTCTACAGTTTATATACAGATTCCCATAAGTGCCAGTATATTAATAATATACTTTTATAATCCAAGAAACGCTTCTCTGGTCTGTTATATTACATACATTTTATATCATATATATTCTATACATGGAAGTTATAGATATCCTACTTGCTCTCCAGTTTATATACAGATTCCCATAAGTGCCAGTATATTAATAATATACTTTTATAATCCAAGAAACTCTGGTCTGTTATATTACATACATTTTATATCATATATATTCTATACATGGAAGTTATAGATATCCTACTTGCTCTCCAGTTTATATACAGATTCCCATAAGTGCCAGTATATTAATAATATACTTTTATAATCCAAGAAATTCTGGTCTGTTATATTACATACATTTTATATCATATATATTATATACATGGAAGTTATAGGTATCCTACTTGCTCTCCAGTTTATATACAGATTCCCATAAGTGCCAGTATATTACAACAACAACAACAAAAAAGCCTTTATTTAGGGTCACTGACCCTATGAGTGCCAGTATATTAATAATATACTTTTATAATCCAAGAAACTCTGGTCTGTTATATTACATACATTTTATATCATATATATTCTATACATGGAAGTTATAGGTATCCTACTTGCTCTCCAGTTTATATACAGATTCCCATAAGTGCCAGTATATTAATAATATACTTTTATAATCCAAGAAACGCTTCTCTGGTCTGTTATATTACATACATTTTATATCATATATATTCTATACATGGAAGTTATAGGTATCCTACTTGCTCTCCAGTTTATATACAGATTCCCATAAGTGCCAGTATATTAATAATATACTTTTATAATCCAAGAAACTCTGGTCTGTTATATTACATACATTTTATATCATATATATTCTATACATGGAAGTTATAGGTATCCTACTTGCTCTCCAGTTTATATACAGATTCCCATAAGTGCCAGTATATTAATAATATACTTTTATAATCCAAGAAACGCTTCTCTGATCTGTTATATTACATACATTTTATATCATATATATTCTATACATGGAAGTTATAGGTATCCTACTTGCTCTCCAGTTTATATACAGATTCCCATAAGTGCCAGTATATTAATAATATACTTTTATAATCCAAGAAACGCTTCTCTGGTCTGTTATATTACATACATTTTATATCATATATATTCTATACATGGAAGTTATAGATATCCTACTTGCTCTCCAGTTTATATAGAGATTCCCATAAGTGCCAGTATATTAATAATATACTTTTATAATCCAAGAAACTCTGGTCTGTTATATTACATACATTTTATATCATATATATTCTATACATGGAAGTTATAGGTATCCTACTTGCTCTCCAGTTTATATAGAGATTCCCATAAGTGCCAGTATATTAATAATATACTTTTATAATCCAAGAAACTCTGGTCTGTTATATTACATACATTTATATCATATATATTATATACATGGAAGTTATAGGTATCCTACTTGCTCTCCAGTTCATATACAGATTCCCATAAGTGCCAGTATATTAATAATATACTTTTATAATCCAAGAAACGCTTCTCTGGTCTGTTATATTACATACATTTTATATCATATATATTATATACATGGAAGTTATAGGTATCCTACTTGCTCTCCAGTTTATATAGAGATTCCCATAAGTGCCAGTATATTAATAATATACTTTTATAATCCAAGAAACTCTGGTCTGTTATATTACATACATTTTATATCATATATATTATATACATGGAAGTTATAGATATCCTACTTGCTCTCCAGTTTATATAGAGATTCCCATAAGTGCCAGTATATTAATAATATACTTTTATAATCCAAGAAACGCTTCTCTGGTCTGTTATATTACATACATTTTATATCATATATATTCTATACATGGAAGTTATAGGTATCCTACTTGCTCTCCAGTTTATATACAGATTCCCATAAGTGCCAGTATATTAATAATATACTTTTATAATCCAAGAAACTCTGGTCTGTTATATTACATACATTTTATATCATATATATTATATACATGGAAGTTATAGATATCCTACTTGCTCTCCAGTTTATATAGAGATTCCCATAAGTGCCAGTATATTAATAATATACTTTTATAATCCAAGAAACTCTGGTCTGTTATATTACATACATTTTATATCATATATATTCTATACATGGAAGTTATAGGTATCCTACTTGCTCTACAGTTTATATACAGATTCCCATAAGTGCCAGTATATTAATAATATACTTTTATAATCCAAGAAACGCTTCTCTGGTCTGTTATATTACATACATTTTATATCATATATATTATATACATGGAAGTTATAGATATCCTACTTGCTCTCCAGTTTATATACAGATTCCCATAAGTGCCAGTATATTAATAATATACTTTTATAATCCAAGAAACTCTGGTCTGTTATATTACATACATTTTATATCATATATATTCTATACATGGAAGTTATAGGTATCCTACTTGCTCTCCAGTTTATATAGAGATTCCCATAAGTGCCAGTATATTAATAATATACTTTTATAATCCAAGAAACGCTTCTCTGGTCTGTTATATTACATACATTTTATATCATATATATTCTATACATGGAAGTTATAGATATCCTACTTGCTCTCCAGTTTATATACAGATTCCCATAAGTGCCAGTATATTAATAATATACTTTTATAATCCAAGAAACGCTTCTCTGGTCTGTTATATTACATACATTTTATATCATATATATTATATACATGGAAGTTATAGATATCCTACTTGCTCTCCAGTTTATATACAGATTCCCATAAGTGCCAGTATATTAATAATATACTTTTATAATCCAAGAAACGCTTCTCTGGTCTGTTATATTACATACATTTTATATCATATATATTCTATACATGGAAGTTATAGGTATCCTACTTGCTCTCCAGTTTATATACAGATTCCCATAAGTGCCAGTATATTAATAATATACTTTTATAATCCAAGAAACTCTGGTCTGTTATATTACATACATTTTATATCATATATATTCTATACATGGAAGTTATAGGTATCCTACTTGCTCTCCAGTTTATATACAGATTCCCATAAGTGCCAGTATATTAATAATATACTTTTATAATCCAAGAAACTCTGGTCTGTTATATTACATACATTTTATATCATATATATTCTATACATGGAAGTTAAAGGTATCCTACTTGCTCTCCAGTTTATATACAGATTCCCATAAGTGCCAGTATATTAATAATATACTTTTATAATCCAAGAAACTCTGGTCTGTTATATTACATACATTTTATATCATATATATTCTATACATGGAAGTTATAGATATCCTACTTGCTCTCCAGTTTATATACAGATTCCCATAAGTGCCAGTATATTAATAATATACTTTTATAATCCAAGAAACTCTGGTCTGTTATATTACATACATTTTATATCATATATATTCTATACATGGAAGTTATAGATATCCTACTTGCTCTCCAGTTTATATACAGATTCCCATAAGTGCCAGTATATTAATAATATACTTTTATAATCCAAGAAACTCTGGTCTGTTATATTACATACATTTTATATCATATATATTCTATACATGGAAGTTATAGATATCCTACTTGCTCTCCAGTTTATATACAGATTCCCATAAGTGCCAGTATATTAATAATATACTTTTATAATCCAAGAAACTCTGGTCTGTTATATTACATACATTTTATATCATATATATTATATACATGGAAGTTATAGGTATCCTACTTGCTCTCCAGTTTATATACAGATTCCCATAAGTGCCAGTATATTAATAATATACTTTTATAATCCAAGAAACTCTGGTCTGTTATATTACATACATTTTATATCATATATATTCTATACATGGAAGTTATAGGTATCCTACTTGCTCTCCAGTTTATATACAGATTCCCATAAGTGCCAGTATATTAATAATATACTTTTATAATCCAAGAAACTCTGGTCTGTTATATTACATACATTTTATATCATATATATTCTATACATGGAAGTTATAGATATCCTACTTGCTCTCCAGTTTATATACAGATTCCCATAAGTGCCAGTATATTAATAATATACTTTTATAATCCAAGAAACTCTGGTCTGTTATATTACATACATTTTATATCATATATATTCTATACATGGAAGTTATAGGTATCCTACTTGCTCTCCAGTTTATATACAGATTCCCATAAGTGCCAGTATATTAATAATATACTTTTATAATCCAAGAAACTCTGGTCTGTTATATTACATACATTTTATATCATATATATTATATACATGGAAGTTATAGATATCCTACTTGCTCTCCAGTTTATATACAGATTCCCATAAGTGCCAGTATATTAATAATATACTTTTATAATCCAAGAAACTCTGGTCTGTTATATTACATACATTTTATATCATATATATTCTATACATGGAAGTTATAGGTATCCTACTTGCTCTCCAGTTTATATACAGATTCTCATAAGTGCCAGTATATTAATAATATACTTTTATAATCCAAGAAACTCTGGTCTGTTATATTACATACATTTTATATCATATATATTATATACATGGAAGTTATAGATATCCTACTTGCTCTCCAGTTTATATACAGATTCCCATAAGTGCCAGTATATTAATAATATACTTTTATAATCCAAGAAACGCTTCTCTGGTCTGTTATATTACATACATTTTATATCATATATATTCTATACATGGAAGTTATAGGTATCCTACTTGCTCTCCTGTTTATATAGAGATTCCCATAAGTGCCAGTATATTAATAATATACTTTTATAATCCAAGAAACTCTGGTCTGTTATATTACATACATTTTATATCATATATATTCTATACATGGAAGTTATAGGTATCCTACTTGCTCTCCTGTTTATATAGAGATTCCCATAAGTGCCAGTATATTAATGATATACTTTTATAATCCAAGAAACTCTGGTCTGTTATATTACATACATTTTATATCATATATATTCTATACATGGAAGTTATAGATATCCTACTTGCTCTCCAGTTTATATACAGATTCCCATAAGTGCCAGTATATTAATAATATACTTTTATAATCCAAGAAACTCTGGTCTGTTATATTACATACATTTTATATCATATATATTCTATACATGGGTGTTATAGGTATCCTACTTGCTCTCCAGTTTATATACAGATTCCCATAAGTGCCAGTATATTAATAATATACTTTTATAATCCAAGAAACTCTGGTCTGTTATATTACATACATTTTATATCATATATATTATATACATGGAAGTTATAGATATCCTACTTGCTCTCCAGTTTATATACAGATTCCCATAAGTGCCAGTATATTAATAATATACTTTTATAATCCAAGAAACGCTTCTCTGGTCTGTTATATTACATACATTTTATATCATATATATTCTATACATGGAAGTTATAGGTATCCTACTTGCTCTCCAGTTTATATACAGATTCCCATAAGTGCCAGTATATTAATAATATACTTTTATAATCCAAGAAACGCTTCTCTGGTCTGTTATATTACATACATTTTATATCATATATATTCTATACATGGAAGTTATAGGTATCCTACTTGCTCTCCAGTTTATATACAGATTCCCATAAGTGCCAGTATATTAATAATATACTTTTATAATCCAAGAAATGCTTCTCTGGTCTGTTATTACTTAGGTGAATGCTTCAGTCTTAAGACTGGAGTGTCAACTCAATCCGACTCCTTCAAGACAATCTAACTTGGTTGTAAGATGTTGTCTTGTTGGTCTGTTCATTGGAGATTTTAGTTAGAAAAATAGTGAAGTGGTTTCTCCTTGTCTTCCACATCCATATATAGCGTTGATCTAAACTTCATCAATCTAATCATTCATCGATTCTTAGAAGCCGTTTCCAACATAAAGGAGAAGTGAATGCCCTTCTCTTTATTAAGATGGAGTTGAAGACTTAGCACTCCCTCTCTTGAGGTAGCCCGAATTTCCTTGGAGCGTACTTAAGTCAAAAAGGTGGAGATGCTGTTATTCCTTCTGGAGACTTTATTCGGTCTGTTATAATGCGTGTTATTTACACAGTAACTGCCACTGATAACGTAGATGTAGGAGCACCGTCTATTCCAGGAAACACTGCTGAGAGGGAGTTGACGTTCCTGGAAGATGACACCTTCCAGTACTTTATGAAAGTTAACACAATTGAGTCCTATATATCACACTCTCTCAAATAAGGAATATCTCTAACCTGGAACAATCCTACTCCATCCTTCCCCAAAGCCTTGCCCACAGCCGTGCCCACTCATCTGCTATGGAAGCTTGGACCTTAGTCTACACCCAAGATTACCATAACAGAAAACTAAAAAGATTTGCGATCTCCCCAATCCGCCTTAGGTCATTCGTGTCCAAAATACGCCTTGGAATGGCCACCACTACCATCCTTACTGGTCACGGCCATGTTCTGGCAGATCTCTGGCATAGAGATCTAGATCCAACATGTCCTCACTGCCAGAAAGAGTCACAGACTGTGGACCACCTCCTCTTCTCCTGTCCAGCTTTTATGTTACACAGGCTACAGACAGCCCTACTGCTTGGAGTACAAGACTTCAGCCCGACAGCCCTGCCCCTACTTCCTGACTCCCTGCCGGCCTGGAACTACCTGGTTACCTGGTTCACCTCAGCAATGTGATCCCCCCATGATTAGACTTCTTTTCTAGACTGCTGTATAGCCCGGGTGGTTGGCGATTTATGCTCCAGGAGCCCGGGTTACCTCTATTTTCTCTCTCTAAGGAATATACACTCATGGACAAAATTTATGGAAGTGGAAAGTCTTCAATATTGCCCGTCCTCTGTTTTTTTTTTTTTTTTTTGAAGGAGACGGAGGTATTTTGTTCACACTTGGTCAGCTCGTGTGTCTTCAATAAAGGTCACTGTAATATCTTTCATAGTTATTGTCTTAATCCCGATATACAGGCTAAAAGGTATAACTTCCTTTAGTTTTGTAATGAATTTAAAAACCTTTTAGATGATATTTTCCAGTAATTCCTCTTGATAACTTATCAATACCTCCCCTAACGAGATAATAGAATTCGAATTGTGAAAATAATGATAGTTTTTATATATGAAATTTAACTATTTGTCATTTATAGATATCATTACCAACAAAGAAGTTTGGAGGAGAGCAGAATGTTATACTCCCTGTTATGGGTTTTGCGCAGAGGCGATATCGTAACCATTGAGGATCTTCCTAGACGCGGTTATTGCTAGTTGAAACTTACTCCCAGTTATGAGCTCCAGCCAAAAAGAAATTAGGATAAATAGGTCATGCTCTGAAAGGGCCTTCAGAAGTTAATTGGTTTTTGTAAGGATCCATTAGAGAATCCAGGAAAAGAGGAAGACCAAGAAGAATCTGGATCAATGACTGGACTAAAGTGAGAACTACATGCTAATAAAGAGAAAGTCCAGGATCGAAGAAAATGGAACTCCATGACTGCCAACCTATGGATTGGTGATAGTAACATGATGATGTTGATGTTATACCTAACCACAGAGACTAGCTTTAGAACCCTCGCCCCAAAAAAATAATAAACACTAAATCTGTTTTTATCCCACAAACTGAGGTACCAATCTTGTTTCCCCAGTTAGATAGGATCTGCCAATCCACGTATAACTTTATACCTTTAGCTTTTATATATTGCTTGAAGTAAGGCGTGACGTTTGTAGAGTTTTATATAGCGAATGGTGTACGCGAGATATAATAAATGAAGTCAAGTTATCGCTCCTCTATAAGCAGACAGTGGAAATGTGTGGAATAGTTTCAACAAAACAACATAGCCGTTGTTCCGACAGCCAGTTCGTAGATACAAAGCCAGGATTTGTTTTCCCCATAACTAGGCCTCCATCAACCCTCCACATGGCACAACAGCTGGCCTCAGATTTCACAACTCCGCTGCTGCTGACGTTTCCAGAAACAGCCACGTTGCCATATTCTTTCTTCTTCTTATCACAATTTAGCTGATTCTTTAATTCATCATTCTTACATAGCTTCTGCTTTCAAAAGTACCGGAGGAGTATGGGAAATGTCGTATTATAATCTCTTGGGAAAACCCCTCCCTACCCGACGCCTCCACGTGGGTGTACAACGTCGCTCTAGGAGCGGCTAAGTCAGGAGGGAGGAGGCCACTCATTCGACCTTGAATGTGTAAACGGTTTCTAAAGGTGGACGAACCTTCTATTAGGTCGACAGTATAGGATGTGAAAGGCAAAGCCACCACACATTATTTTCCACGTTAAAACCTTCAATGAATGGACCAACTAAACCAAGGCAAGATCCTCCCACATGACTATAGCTCGATTGCCTTAGAGGAGCCTTTTTGAGGAGGCATACTAGTCTTAAGGTTGATTCGCCGGAAATAAGACAAATCCTCTTGAACATCAAGTTATAATTGGACTCTTGAATTTACGTCACACCAAGCCATAATACCAACGTTCCCTCTTTTTAGGATTGCCTTGAGATCAAAGTAAATAAAGATGTCCCCTGTGATTATCTTAAGCAGAATTCTTCGGCGTTGGAGAAGCCTCCTCGAATATTTATAATTGTACATATTTCTGTTTATAGTTCCTCCTTAATGTATGCCTCATAACTGTGTGTATGATTTACCATTAACGAATCTTAATAAACTTGATTTAAAATCTAGGTGTGGTCAACCAGCAATAACGTGATCCTCCACAGCAGTTGTCGATAGGAAAAAGTCGGCGGATGTCAGAAGACCCAGCCGGCGATGAGGAAAGGACGCCCCTAAAAACAAACAAAGAGAGGCCAGTTTTCCCTGTCGAATTCCCTCTTCGTTAAGAAAAGTGTAAGGGTGTTTTGAGCGCGTTAGACAATTGACAATTTAAACAATTTTATTGATTCTTCTAATCAATTTTTACAAAGATGGAAAAAAAAAAAAAGTTAATAAAGGGTATATAAAGTGTAGGGGAATATATATAGTTGTAGATGGAAAATTTGCCGGGAGGAAATTAATCCATAGAAGCAATGGGCGCTTCTCCCGTCTGACGTTTATTTTGACGGGAGAAGCGCCCATTGCTTCTATATATAGTTGTGTATGTGTACAAATTTCTTCAGCAAGGAAGGCTTCCTCACCTTGAGAGAGTTCTCCTCCAGACAAAGCGCGTTAGAGAAGCGAAATCTCTCATTCTAGTTTTTACTTATACACACACACACACAAAAAAAAAAAACTTTATTAAGACACACAGGTCTTACAGAGGATTCTCCTTGGGGTTACAAGACGGAGAAACCTATGAAAGTGGGAAATATGTTTTTACTTATATACACAATAGCTATAATTTCTAAAATTATCTGTTTATATATACACTGCGTGACATTGAAAATGGAACACCAAGAAATAGTGGCCAGAAAGTGATGAAACTCGGCAGACAGAGAGAGACAGGGACGAACAATAAGTGATCTTTATTTCAAAATGATAGTCATAATACAGAGCGAGAACGGCGTCGGCTTAGTAGCAAGTAGGACCACCGCGGACGGCGATGCACGCAGCAACACGTCTAGGTAGAGAGTCAATCAGAGTACGGATGGCGTCCTGAGGGATGGCTCTCCATTCCCTCTCAACCATTTGCCACAGTTCGTCTTCTGAACGCGGCTGTGGCAAGGCATGCAAACGGCGTCCAATGATGTTCCAGACGTGCTCGATTGGTGAGAGATCAGGAGAGTACGGTGGCCAGGGAAGCATCTGTACATCTTGCAGAGCTTGTTGGCTAATGCGAGCAGTGTGCGGTCGGGCGTTATCCTGCTGATAAAGGGCATTGGGTACCCCCTGAAGGTAGGGGAGTGTCACCGGTTGCAGCACATCATCAACGTATCGTTGGGCCGTCATAGTGCCCTGAATACGAAGTAAAGGTGACCTGGAATCATACGCGATTGCGCCCCAAACCATGATTCCACGTTGTCGCACGGTGGGGCGTTCCACAATTGCTGCCGGATTGGACCTTTCTCCACGTCGACGCCACACGCGTACACGGCGACTATCACTGGACAAGCAGAAACGCGACTCATCTGAGAAAACGACCCTGTGCCATTCCGTCATCCACGTCGATCTAGCCCGGCACCATTCCAAACGTTGGCGCCTATTCGGTGGGGTCAATGGCAGTCTTCTTAGCGGACGGCATGAGTGCAAGCCATTAGCAACCAATCGACGGGAAATGGTTCTGGTCGAGATGGAATGATCTAGGGTGTCTTGCACATGTTGCAGGATGGCGGTACAAGTGGCTTGTGGGGCCGCCACTGCTTGTCGAAGGATACGCCGATCCACACGTGCTGACGTCACTCTGGTTGCACCGACATTCCTATTAATTGCCACATTTCCTTGTTCCAACCATCTTCTCCACAGTCGGTGCACCGTGGACGCACCAAGGTGTGTATCAGCTGCGATTTGACGTATGGACCAACCTGCCCTTTTCAGTCCGATCACCATGCCCCTCGTAAAAGCGTCTGTCTGCTTGAACTGCCTCCGTTTACGATGACCTGGCATTCTCTGTTATTACACGTGTCTTTTGACACAATAACAACATTTCTACAATGATTTTCCTTGAAGAAATAACGACACGAATACTGTCCTTTCTGCAAGTTCCTTCCCTTATATCTTACTCCATGTGCGCACGAGAGCTGCGCATTTTACATCATTTGCATAACTCGGTTAGGCGCGTCTACCCTGAAATTTGCATAATTTTCTGGCCACTATTTCTTGGTGTTTCATTTTCAATGTCACGCAGTGTATGTGTAATATATTGATAAGTCATTTTAGTGATAAGATATTATAAAAGTAAAAAGTAGAATTAACGAAAACGCTTTTGAGGAAGGTGATGTTGAGATCGAGACAATACACACACAAAAGCCTTTAGTAAAACATAGAGTCTTATACAGAGATTTACTATGGAGTTTGCAAATGAAAAGAATAAAAAAAGTAAAAGATAATCACATTAAATGGTAATAATGAAATTTATATATACAAGAAAACTTAATTAAACAAATCAACCACATAAATAGATTGGTCTGGGAAAATGTGAGGAAAAGAAATTTCTTATATTGCCACGTGGAAAATTAGGGAAGACAAACTTCAGGATGTCACAGCAATTTATTTAAGGCAAACTATATATGATAAACAAAAGATAAGCAATGAAGGATGTTTACAGAGTAGCAAAATATGAACATAAAAATGATACTTTGTTAATAGAAATAATACGAGGATAAATAATAGGACACAGCTTGGTACAACAGTGGTACCAAAAAATTGCTACAACGGTACCAAAAATGTTTGTACAGAAATGGTAATTATGTAGAGAAGTAGTCTATGAGTTGTACAATGAAAATAAAATAACTGCATAATTGTAAATAATGTTGTTTAATTGTTTAAAAATAGGGAAACTTATTTATTGGATCGTAAAATTAATAAATACTTTGCTACAATATATAGATTTGGACAATACACTATCATTACGGAGTCTCTGCAAATAAAAAAAAAGTTAAGGCTAATCACAATCAATGGTGACAATGAAATTTATATAATCTCTGTCTTTTGGGACCAAGAAGGGCTGTAATCTCTCATTTTTACATTCCGATAACCAATACGATTCATCAAAACACGATATAGATTCCAGCTGATCAAGTGAGCGGAGGTTAAAAGATTGATAATTCATTACTATTTAAAATGATATAGGTGCAAAATAAAGACAATCCGTCGTTGGACGAAGAGAACCCCTCTTTGTTGGAAATATTGAAACTCTCAAACAATTAAAGGCCATAACAAGGTTCACGCAAAAGCTTCGGCAGTTATGCGTCATATAAGCGGAAAATAGTGAGAGAAAAAAGGAAGAGAGGAGTAGAGTTAGATTAGAAAATAGTTAAAGACAATTTTAGCTTTCTAAACTGACATTATATTAACGAATATATTTTCAATTATTTTCAAAATGCTCATTATATTGTAGCGTAGAAATCAAGTCTTTGTATATTTATTTCGTCTCAATTTACAGGTGTTACATTCGAGCACAGCTCGCGAGTCACATTGTCCTGGCTATTTACACATGGCGAGTTTGTGGAGTAGAGGTGGTCCCCCCGGACCTTGCAGGAGGGCAGCTGTTGGGCGATGAGCTCTTAACTAAGCGTCAGGGCCGGGTCGTCGGAATCGGGGATTGATATCTCCTTTATTTTGTAGAATATCTTGTATGGTTGGGTTATTTGAATTTTGCATTTGAAGGTATAATTTCTTAACGGAAGTTTGGTATATATCTTCTAGATCGGGTTGGTTCAAGTTCTCCTTCAGTATCTTGTTTGATAGGTTGAATGGAGCTCCTATACTTGTCCGAAGGCAGATTCTCATAAATGCGTTTATCCTATTTTTGTCTGTGGTTGTAATATATTTGCACCAAACTGGGAGTGCGTATCTTTGTATATCTGGAGATGTGAAAGTATTTATTGATAACGTCACCACGACCACAGTCGACAAATATTAACAAACCAACCAAACCATCTACAGCTAGAGAATATCGAGCAAACAAGCTAGGCAACTAAATGATGATTTTCAAATATAAAATAAAAAAAAGCTGTTTCAAATATTTTCATTGAATAATTAAATTAAATAATAAATATAAATTATATTTCTTCGTCACAATATGAAGCTTTCTACAGTTATATAAGAGCATCATGCTGAAAGCTTACAATTTTTCCATCAATAAATGATTCACTTCTCACAACCAATTGTGTTTATTTTGATAACTACTGGGTGATTTTTCTTCCTATAACTGCGATAAATTTCTCTATTAAATTGTAAACGGATATCTTTCGGGCACAGTGTCTTCAACAGTTGCCTTCTAATAACTACGATTCTATCATTTTGTTACAATGTTGTTTTTGTCGTGTCCAATGAAGAGCCTCAGATGTTTCCATGCATCTCTATCACAGCAGCAGCACTGTCCACTATCTTGGGTGTGTAAAGTTGCTGTTCTAGTTCCATGTCAATTTTCTGCATTGCTGAGCATGAGAATATGTGAGTAGGTGTTAGTTTCACACAAGGACAGTTGTTGCATGTCCTATAGGTTCTTGTGCCATCTGGATGTATTGTCATTCCTTTATAGTGTTTTGTTCTAAGTCTTGTTATAGTTTTTGTCATTTTGTTATAATAGATTAGAGTATTAAAAAGCGCTTTAGATGTTGTACTAAATTCGAAAAATCACGTGAGAACGCCCTTGCAAACCTCAGAACAATTTTTAACGCCTTGCCAAATGCTTTATTTTTATTTACTTCTCCTGACGAAGACAAAAGATTTTTGTCGAAACGTTGAGAAAATAAAAAACTCCAACTGGCCGAAGTGTCTATTTTTTATATAAATATGAATGCCGGCCAGGCAGCCTCTATCTTTACGATAATAAAAAGTGTGTTTGTATCTTTTAAAAAACTGAACGAGCAACTTAAAAAGTGTGTTCAAAGGATCATTCCTTCTGTATCATATCTGTTTGATATAGACGGAAAACAGCCCTTGTGGATCTTCTTATCTAGTGCTTAGTTAGATTCATGCAGATCGAATTTTAATTTTGTTTAGTTTTTTAAATATATAAACAATAGAAGCACTCTTTCTGTTTTAACTACTTTAAAAAATCACGCTTGTTCGGCGGTACATATACTAAAATTGAAAGATACTTTTAAAAATTACCTTTTTTAGGTATGTATAACTGAAAACATAAGAGCGAAGATGAGAACGTTTCTTTTTTTATTACGATATCGTTTAAAAAAATAAACATGAGCTTTTTCAAACCTCTGTTATTCGACAGGGATGTTGTAACTCTAATGAACAATAATCTCCCTCTTGATCTAACCCGGATTACTGGATGGTACTGATAAAATTGCAGAGAGATATTTATAACCCAGGTTCCTGGAGCACAAATATACCCGGTGAATTACATGAAAGACAAATTTATATATGAGAAATATCATTTGAATATATCTAAACAAAATATAAGACAATAATATTTATTTTTTAAATCTACAAATTTTTAATAAAACATATAATAGGCTAATTATAAATTAATTAAAACTAAAGAATGTGACGAATGCTATGTAGGAAAAAAAAACAACTATGGGTAAACGGAGAACAATTGTGAGTGATCTATTTTCTGTTTACTTTTACTGTTCACTTTTTGTGTTGAAAAGGTTTAACCGTTGGTATTTTTTAGTTGTTACTATAATGGGCTATTTCTTGATTTACGTTGAAGGTGCGGATGGTCATATGTCATATGTGGGGGTTGAAATATCAAAGAACTTTCTGTTTCATCGAAACTTCAATAGGATAAGAAGAAATATTGTAGTAAAGTATTTATTATTTTATTAACAGATCATTTTTTTTTATGTTTATATATAATTTGATAAATTTATAAATTCAATTGCCATCTATCGATAGAATTTGCAAAAAATAAATTTACTGACAATGTGTTTAACCACTGATAGCCAAGCCCTCTCATTTAATAATTTTTATCATTGCAGTAAGGTCTGTAGAGATAATATTTGATGATAAAAAGAAACATAGTAAATTTAAATGTTACAAATTTTATAAAATTTTCTACTCTGTAAACTTCCCAAATTGCTTCTCTTGTATTTTATTAATTTTAATTTGTTCTTGACCAAAATAAATTGCCATGTAATCCTGAAGTTTGTGTGTCTTTCCTAATTTTCTACGTGATGTTACCAATCTAATTCGTATGGTTAAACAGTAATGTGAGTGAGAGTGAGACATGTACGGACTTGTTGCCTGACTCAGTGAGCTGCAATCCTGGCGTTCCCACCGTGGTGTTGGCACTGGTCCAGGTCGCCATTTCGGTCGATATGTCGTCACGTGTTCCTCCCCTGCATCGCTGCTGTCATTGCCATGACGCCATTGTGTTTTCAAAACTTGTCGCTTCTTGTTGTCACTTGTCCAAACTTGCCCATTCATCACGTCTAGACCTATCTCTAATATACAGAATCATTGCGATTTACGATAATTATATTTATTTATTGCCTGCAGGAATGGAAATCTAATGCTGCACATGACTGGTACAGAGCAGGAGGGACAAGCACCGGTTCTGTCCTCCCAAGAGAACAATAGTCTTTGATTTCCAGACTTAAGCCTGGTCATCTACGGACAATGACTTTCCAGAATGGTTGCAGGGTTTTCCCACTATGTACTAAGTGCAATTCTCAGCCTGCAACCCCAAGACACATTATTGACGGCATTGACGCTTCCAATGATGAGCTCTACTCTTCCCCGGCAGACACCATCAAAAGTCTTAAGCTTGACACTCTAATAAGATGTTTGTGTGGAGATAAGAAAGAAGAAGAAGATATTTATTTATACTGTAAAGACAATTTTTGACATTTAACATAATTTTATTGGCCTCTTCTCGATACATACAAACGTTATATTCAACAAACTAAAAGGAAAATTTACATATAGAATAAAAAGATTTGCTTTTAGCTTTTTTTACTTACAGTATTTCCCAGGTTTAGTTTAAAATAACATGTGTTTTTTTTTTACAAATACGGTAAATAGCAAAGGTTCTTAGCATTTTTTAAATGTACCCTTTCTCTAATATAAGAAAATTGTTTTAAATTGAAAAAGTGATAATAATTTTAATTTTATCTATGTATATAGATGGCATTTATAAAACACACACACATCCTTATGTGTGAATTTATGTTTAATTTGATTTTCTCGTTTGGAGTATCGCTGTTAAACACTTGAAAATGTTGTCACGTAGAAAAAAAAGGAAAGGCAAACTTCAGGATGACAGGCCAATTTATTTAAGGTCACAGAACAACCTAAAATTTATAAATTACTAGACAATTAATATAATTTTATCAATAGCCAGGACAAGACATGTCAATTTTATTGACATCTTGTCAATATATGCAAATGTGCACAGTCTGCCTCAGCTGCGGTCCAGAGTGTCAAACTCCAAGTCAGTGGCAACGACCGCAGGTGGTTCATTCTTTTTGTTGGCCGTGGCGTCAGACACGCTAGCTGTGTTCCATGATGGCGTTCTTCCCGGAATAACGTAGCTTTGGCATTCCGGAACTATGTCGCGACGGTGACGTCGGCCCGAGTCTGATCATTTTCCAATTCTTTAAGGTATTTGGTGAGGTAGTGGCGAGGAGAACATCTTCCTTGTTCAACTTCATAGTCTTTGCCTCCTCGAACAACTTGGAGGAAGTTTTTCCTCACGTTGTTTAGCACTTTGGTAGGAGCAATGGGGAGGGTTACTTTAATTTGTAGGAGTCATCTTGTCCTCTAGAATTTCCTCCTTTTCGGTCGGAGCTTCATATTCCGCGATGGTGGCGGACGTAGGATAGCAACTGGGTCACAAGTAGCAGAAACCTTCATAGTAGGTGCAGGGGTGAAACTGGTGCTGCTGTAGATTGGCTGGTACGAGCCGCAAGTTGGCTGTCTAAGCTGTTCACCCGTGTAAAGGGAATACTGGAAGTGGACGCTCGGATGTTATGGGGGCAGTTAACCCGAATGTGTCCCATTTTGTGGCATTTGTTGCATTTTATCCCGTGCGTGATATATACGGGAGTGGTTATTCCTTCCGTCAGGATGTTTAACTTAGCTGGCAGTTGTGTTACTTTCATGGCATTATGCATCCGCACGAGGGCATCCCGACGGGTGTCCTGCCACTTGCGCTTTCCACCAGTTAGGATAACAGGTGTGATGGAGGTCACCTGACAGAAGGGTCGCAGTGCCTTGATCACGTCACTGTCCTCGATGACGAATGGTAGTCCATTGAGTGTGATCTTGTCTGGCTTCTGTCTATATGGAAAGGATTTCAGGAAGGCTCCACGGATCTCAAGTCCATCTTCAATTAGGCGCTCTGCCATTTCAGACCGGGAGAAACCAACCAGAATCTGACCTGACATCTTCGCCAGTTGAAGAACGCAGTCTTTACCGAGCATGTCTTCCAATGCGTCGATATAGTCCACAGGTGAGAACTCCCGCAGGAACTCTAGGAATACCATTTGGTCGAAAGTAGATTTCGAAGATCTCACGCGTCATTGATCTAGGAGTTGTCG
This sequence comes from Cordylochernes scorpioides, assembly GCA_030710605.1. Taxonomy (NCBI): domain Eukaryota; kingdom Metazoa; phylum Arthropoda; class Arachnida; order Pseudoscorpiones; family Chernetidae; genus Cordylochernes; species Cordylochernes scorpioides. The sequence continues at coordinate 32,970,365 of CP092866.1, read as the reverse complement.
TGAAGCCTTTATCTGTTCAACCGCGATGTTGGAACGAGTCCTTTGGTGACGTAGCGCGGCCTTAGTCCGAGACTCCCCGGAGCCCCCAGGCTGAGGTTGGCGGGTGTTTTTCTGAGAAAGGGAGATTTTCTACCCTACTTGCCGACAGTTGTTAAGCCGTCAGCGTCGTTATCGTTGTCTTGGGCGTCAGTTTGATCTGTCAACTTTCTTTAGACTGTGCGGAGGCAGTTTCCTTGTACGTCGCCTCAAGGTGGCAAGCTTCCTTTGTACGAATTTCTTTGCTGATAACTCATCAGTTATTTCAATATATTCATTTGAAGGTACATCTTCATTTTCCTCGTGTCTTGGGCTGTCTTCCAATACCTGGAAGCGGTTTAAGCACTCGATATTTTTTTAGTCCACGGCCAAAAACGCGGAGCATGAGCTCCGCGTGTACACACACCCGAGGTTAAGGGGGGGAATAAGATAAGGCAATTGTCAGAGTAGGAAAATTATAAACAAAAATGAATAATCTGTTTATAAAATAATAAATTTATTTCGCTATAATATCTTCACATATAGAATAAAAGTCAGTAGACGAGTAGGTAACACGCTCGATTCCCGACAGTCATAAACCGGGATTGAATCCCGCGTTAAAATTTTGTTTAATATGTGAATAACCTTCACATATATATTATTCACTGTTTCAATTATCATGAACTAGGTTGCTCTTGTTGAGCGGTACCTAATAAAGTGATTTTGAACCGGACATATAGAATCACGTAAAAACCAAAAATAAAAACAATGGGCTCTGTTGTCTATCTTACAAAAAAAAAAAATTGCTAAAAGAAAAATAAAAAAAATTAATAAGAAAAAAGCACCTTCTGATGATGTAACTGAAAGTTTATCATGACACACGATACTTCTTGAATTAACCATCTGATCCCATAACAATTTCTCATACACACGAACTCTTTTTTTTTTTTTAATTGAAATTTTAGAAGAAAAAAAAAGAAAACATGAAGACTCGTGATATTTAAAACAAGGATATATATAAAATATAATTAATAAAAAATCCATGACAATTACGAAGGAAATAAGTTTGCACAAGACATTCTAGAAAAAAAAAAGAAGGAAATCCTGGCGACGTCTGCTTCCATTTCCTTCCTGTTGGCAGTAAACTGCGCACGCACACTGCAAGCAGGCGATAGTTTGAAAATATGTTTTTATATTTATAAAGTGATTTTTTTTCTCACAGTTCTAAATTAATTTAATTATGTATTCTGCCCACATAAAGCTCAATCTATATATACTCAATTTTACGATCAATATACAAATATATGGCTACAATTCACATATTTACACATTGCGTGTTTAATGGCATTCTTCAGTCACAGAACATTTGAATTTGGAAGTCACATTGACTAAATGATGCTTAAATTTATTATTTTATCAAATTTCTAGTTTTATTTTTTTCTATAAAATATATATAAATAAGTTTTAAAACTTTCTTTAAAATATAAATTTATAAAATTTTGCAATGCTTGTATAATTATGTAGGTTCTTTATTATTCCATTTCAAGATTTTCACTCGCATTTCCCTCAGAAAACTTGTTTCTAACAAACCTTAAATAATCAGTAATTCTTTTTTTTTCTTCGATAAATTTAGTTTTCCAGGTTTCTTAAATTTTCTTTTCAATATGGCTCTCTTTTTGTGTTGCTGTGATGGCTTAAGACAGATACAATCATTTTGAAGCTGGTTTGATCTTAATATCGCCCTATTTGGTGTAAATATATTCAACTAGCCGGATGAACTGGCTTCGCCTGGGTTCTTCTGAAGTGAGTACTTGCTTAAACAATAATGCCATTTACTATAATGCCATTAATACTCTCTATAAGATGTCGTGATAGTAGTATTAACGACACGTCGATGTTTGACAATATGTTCCTCAATATTTTAGTATCATTTTTCTGTATCAAAATATTGTTGAATCATGGTTAATATGTGTGCACCTATTTTATTAATCATTTTTCTAATTAATAATTTTTCATATTTTTTAAATTCAAATTGAAATTTTATATTTTTATAAACAGGTTATATACTAGAAATTTGTATTTTGAAACACTGTGACTAAACAACTCTTTAAACTTTGATGTGAGAAATAAAATAAATTATTCTGGAGACTGCTTAAAAATAGAGTTATCTCATTTTATTATTCACTTATATAACTTTGTAGTATGGTTGAAACACGTTCTGGAAAGATGTAAGACGTCTGAGAGGAGAATCAAGGCTGAAGAATCTGCCAAACTGCAACCTGGTGTAACAATATGTAATTTATATAGATTTATATGCCATTAATGTTTTGAATATATTTTAATTGGATAGATAGCGCAAGCCATGTGCTTTGGTCGGTTATTGAGTTGTATATAATGAATTGTATATAGGTTGCTAAAATAATTTATTTTATATTTTCTCTTCTGTTTGGGAGAACCATCGTTTCAGTTTTAGTTGTGTTTTTAGTCGGTTATTGAGTTGTATATAATGAATTGTATATAGGTTGCTAAAATAATCCATTTTAGATTTTCTCTTCTGTTTTGGAGTACTATCGTTTAAGTTTCAATTATGTTTTTAGTCCGGTTGTTGAATTGTATAAAATGAATTGTATATCTACTAAAATGTATTTAGGCGCAAGTATCCCGAGCTGGGATATCGCGTCCAATATGTCAAATAAATAAATAAGCCATCAGCAACTTTCAGTTGCACGATAAGGAGATGCCTTTTTCATAATTTATTCCCCTTATCCCAGTACAATATCACATTTGTACTATTTTTTTTTCACATTGTGTCGCGGTCTCACCCAATTCTGTCCTTAACTACCCGTTTGATGATTTTTCAGGATGCCTGAATGACCAGTTTTTTGGTCGTTGAGGTACAGCTTGTACCACGCTGGTGAGGGTCAACATCCCGAAACGCGTCCGTAGTTTGCTTTTATTGATTAATCAAGAATGGGTATTTGGCCAATTCTGGAATAATTAAAAATCAACGAGAATAGTTGATATTTATTCCTATAGATGGCGCAAGCCTTCAGCAACTTTCAGTTGCACGATAAGGAGATGTCCTTTTTATAATACGTAATTTAGCTTATAAAAATGAAGGTCACCTCTCCCGTCAAATACACACTAAAACTAAGCGCTATTTAATTAGTTTGTTATTTAGATTATATCTGGGATCGAAACTTCTTCCAGATCTTATATTCTGATGAAAATTCATCCAGATAGTGATGTATATAGTTGTTTAATTGTTTTGCATAATATTTCATTTATATATTGTAATGATTCCATATGCAAATTTTATTCTTAAAGACAAAATGCAGCATATATGTAGATATGTATTAATTTTCTGATAGAAAATTAAATATGTAAAATGATTGGATGTATATAGAGTGTAAGAGGAAAGCGAAAGTATATTTTTTTTTGTAGAAATAAATGGTTTATACCTTATAGTGTTCGTCAAGTGCTATTTTTGTTAGGTAGAGAACACAATATATATATGTCATAATTTGTATATAACTGTATGCACCTCCGACCTACTATGTATATGTACAATGTATGTTTTAAAAAGATTTAATAAAAGAACAAAGGTAACTGGAGGATAGAACGCCTTAGAGAAAAACCTAGGAAGTAGGCTTAGAAGAGAAGACAACTATTAATAAAGTCACAGTCAACCTTATGACCCCGGAAATCCTAAAAGCTAAGTTTAACGACCAGTATTTCCTGGGCAAGGCCGGTCATATCTTCCGCCAAAGAAATCCGCAAGGCCCAATTAGGAAACAATACCTAAGTAGGTCAACCAATAGAAAACGGGCCATGTGACATCTTCCTACCAATTAGGAAACAACACCTAAGTAGGTCAACCAATAGAAAAAGCCCACGTGACAACTTCCCGCCAATGGGAAAGAAGAAAACTCTTGGTGTTAAATCGAGAACCTAGGATAGTTAGTAGTCGCTTCGCTCCCACCGAGTTCGGATCGAGTCTTCGACTTGCTCTCACCAAGGTAACATCTGCTCTAGAGATTTCTCTCTCAACTCATCCCATAGTCAAGTCGGTCATCACCATGTGATCCGATAGTTAATAATCAAAATCGCTCCGCTTTCTCAAGCTTTCTTTCCTCCAAACCAGTTGCCTTTTATTTCAACCCATCAAGTGTTCTGGCTTATTTCCCTTGTGTGAAAACCTTTACCATTCAGACATCACGACTGCGCCACCACTTCAACAACCTTCAACCCCAAGAGTAAGGTTTCCCAGCATAGCATAATATCACAGCTATATTGAAAGTCGACAGGATATATTACGATATATATTGAAAGTCGACAGGATATATTACGATATATATTGAAAGTCGACAGGATATATTACGATATATATTTAAAGTCGACAGGATGATGGTGGAAAGTAACCAGGACGCAAGCAAAACAAACGGCAATGACAAACCGAGAAGGAAGAAACTGGCAACGAGCGGAAAGAAGCTGGCAACGAACGAAGCGACAAAACACACCCTGGCGACAATAATTTTGCAGTTGACCGCCGCACTTCAAGGAGCAAGGTCCACTCAACTACAGACGGCGTTCCGTAGCGCCACCCCCGGAGCAGCCCACACCCCCCGCCGACCGAAAGGCGAGATGAGCGCGGCAGCCGACGCCCGTACCACCACCCCAGACAAGTGTCAACGTGGCCGGACACCGACCACCGAGGAGTCATCCACCGCCATGCCGTACACCGCACCCGAAACTAATCCGCGCGACCCGGGACAGTACAAACGGTCCCAAAACGATATTCCAGTACCGGACTTCACTTCAATTTCGCGGACGGTGCGAGCAGTCCCGAGTCCCAAGCCAGCCAACCCAAGCCAAGACGTCCCAGAGGAGGCCTGTTGAACTGAGGTAGGCACCCACCCTATGGCGTCAAGAAATTGACTTTGGACTTCTATCAAACCCTACCTACCCCTTTAACCATGTATCTAAACATGTACCAAATGAATGCAAGCACGGGCTAGGCCAAAACCTGTCCCAAAGGACTCGCACAGCACCCAAAGCTTTCACACATGGAAATCCTTGCCTGCATTCATTGACCCCACCACAATGTTTATCACTCAACCCAATTACCAGTACTATATGCCCTCAAATACAAGCCACAACGGCTTCAACCATCACCATGCCCAAAAAAAACGTGTCAGTACAGCTCACACACTTACCACAAAGTTCATACGTAACCATACATCGTCACGCCACAATCACGCAAATATACCTCACAACAATCACACAAACGTACTTAGCAACAACCACGGCATTCGCAACAACAATACACCGACAACATCCATCCAAAGGACGGTTTTCGCGCTAACAACACACGCTCCCATACGTCATCACGCAACAAACACGCACAACCCGCACAACAAACGCAACACGCGCGCCAAAAGACGACAACAACCAACAAACGCATGCACAGCCGTTAGTAACAATCATCTCGTCTACCCAAAACACTAAAAAAATGTTCACATTAAAAGGTGCCATATACACTAACAATAGAAATTTCGATATATGTTCGTACAACCAGCACCATGACTTTAATAAATTTGTTGTTCATAGTGAGAACAGGTTAGATTTTGTACAAACAAGGACTTCGCGTGACACCTTTTCATTCACAATTTTTTTTTTTTCGACTCGTGTCACAGGTCACCCCACAAAACTTTTCATTTCAGGCCACAGACGCCTTTCACCACGCCTGTGACACGTCTCCACTCAAAGCGTGTTCACGTCGTAAGCCTCATTTTCACTCAATTCCACTCTAATATCACTGAATAGCATTTTTTACTAAAGTCACAACGACCATTCGATTTAATAAATGGATACAACGTCCGGATTTTCAAAATACAAATAACGTCGAAACTACACCCACTCATCTCTTCACAATGTTATGAGCAGAACATAACACACGACAATACAAAAACAGGTAAAAACCTGTCCCACCTGCCGATTCTCTAGAAGTATCGACGAATCCAACCAACACTACGTAAAACACCGACCCAACCCACAAATAAAACAATTCGTACACAAAATATGCCGCACACACAATACAACCAATACCGAAATTACACCACCTACGACAAACAAAAACGATTTTACATCATTCTTCCCAGATAGAGGAGGCCAGAAAATTAACAAAACCAGTGCCAAGTAGAAGATTCAAGTCAACACAAAATCAATTAGGCGGACAGGAAACGTAGTTCCGCGAGGTCATAAAATTCGAGTAAGACAACTAATGCAAATAGAGGAAGCGTAGTCCCCCACTTCCGGATCCAATTACTTGCAAATAGTGGGTGGGTAATTTTAGATCGGATCCTGCTTCCCCGACACACCCCACTTCCGTATCTCTAATTACAATGAGAAAGTCACCTATTGAGGTCAACTGGGAACCTCTCTATGCCACCGATTTTGGATTCCAATTCGAGCCTGCGTACCGACTTTTGCAAAATGTAGTCCAATCGCCTTATCACAAGAAAATTAAACAAGATACACACACAAACATTCTAAATGAGTTCCCATCCCTATTATAACTAATCATAATTACTTTATAGACTTCCAAAAAAAAAAAAAACATTACATATTCCACCTACACGTAGATATCACAGACCTTAGGATCTCGACAACACATAGAATTCGCTCACACATTTCTTACACAAAAGACTTCTAACATTTTTTCACAATATACACAAAGACAAAAAATTATACATAAAGGTTATATAGATTTCCATGTCTCCTGTACACATAGCATAAACGCGCACTTGAGGGCTAGGATCACGTTTCCACCTAAGTGTCGCTACAGATGAGACAAAAAATTTATAGGGCATAATTGAACAATTAATACATCTAGATCAGGGCATGTAGATACACAACGGGTTCAAACCAATACACCTTATTGTTCATATTGACTATTTTCATTATTTTCTCTCAATTAAAATTTAAATATTTAACCAATTTAGCAATTTATTCAATTTATTATCACTTTTAATCATTAATTATCATTTTATTTACCACTTAGTTTATACTATCGTAGTTTCAAATCAACGAAAACTCACTGGTTTTCTTTTAAAATTAGATATTATATTTTATTTTGTGTTGTGTGATTCACAAAACATTCTCCTTTTTTTTTTCACCATGCATCAAGCATTCACTTTGATTTCTTCCAACTTTTATATTATTTTTGATTTCTCAAAAGCCCTAATAAAAATCCCTCGATTTCCATTACCAATTTCGAGTAGAATATGGTTAGGCATTTTTCCTTTTTTTTTCTCACCATGCATCAAGCATTCACTTTGATTTCTTCCAACTTTTATATTATTTTTGATTTCTCAAAAGCCCTAATAAAAATCCCTCGATTTCCATTCCCAATTTCGAGTAGAATATAGTTAGGCATTTCTTTTTTACCATGCAACAAGCACTTTTCTTTTTTTTTTCTCACCATGCAACAAAGCATTTTTTTCTCACCATGCAACCAAGCATTTACTTTGATTTCTTCCAACTTTTTATTTTTATTTTTTGATTTCTCAAAAGCCCTAATAGAACTCCCTCGATTTTATTTCCAATCTCGAGTAGAATATCGTTTAGGCGCATTTTCTTTTCTTTTTTAACCCACTATGTACCATAGCATTCATTTTGATTTTTTACAATTAAAAATTTTTGATTTCTATTAATTATACTCAACCTATATCATCAACACCATTCTATTTTACCTCTTATATCACCACCAATGCTTGTATATAGCCTCTCAATACCCACAACTAATTTTCCACAAAATTATTTTTCCCTTTACAGAATTCTCTCAGGCTAACCCCTTCTTGAATTCTTCACATGTAGGGGGCGCATCTGTCATAATTTGTATATAACTGTATGCACCTCCGACCTACTATGTATGTACAATGTATGTTTTAAAAAGATTTAATAAAAGAACAAAGGTAACTGGAGGATAGAACGCCTTAGAGAAAAACCTAGGAAGTAGGCTTAGAAGAGAAGACAACTATTAATAAAGTCACAGTCAACCTTATGACCCCGGAAATCCTAAAAGCTAAGTTTAACGACCAGTATTTCCTGGGCAAGGCCGGTCATATCTTCCGCCAAAGAAATCCGCAAGGCCCAATTAGGAAACAATACCTAAGTAGGTCAACCAATAGAAAACGGGCCATGTGACATCTTCCTACCAATTAGGAAACAACACCTAAGTAGGTCAACCAATAGAAAAAGCCCACGTGACAACTTCCCGCCAATGGGAAAGAAGAAAACTCTTGGTGTTAAATCGAGAACCTAGGATAGTTAGTAGTCGCCTTGCTCCCACCGAGTTCGGATCGAGTCTTCGACTTGCTCTCACCAAGGTAACATCTGCTCTAGAGATCTCTCTCTCAACTCATCCCATAGTCAAGTCGGTCATCACCATGTGATCCGATAGTTAATAATCAAAATCGCTCCGCTTTCTCAAGCTTTCTTTCCTCCAAACCAGTTGCCTTTTATTTCAACCCATCAAGTGTTCTGGCTTATTTCCCTTGTGTGAAAACCTTTACCATTCAGACATCACGACTGCGCCACCACTTCAACAACCTTCAACCCCAAGAGTAAGGTTTCCCAGCATAGCATAATATCACAGCTATATTGAAAGTCGACAGGATATATTACGATATATATTGAAAGTCGACAGGATATATTACGATATATATTGAAAGTCGACAGGATATATTACGATATATATTGAAAGTCGACAGGATATATTACGATATATATATATATAAATTAATATCATAATTAATCTCATTTAAACTTTAAAAACAAGCACAAAACAGATAGGTAACATTTTATGGATTTGTAAATGGATAAAGAAAACACACTTCTATATTTTATTTGTGGCTATTCTCGGCAGTTAAGACGTGTTAGATATAGGGCAGGATGCCATAGTACAAGATGTAGTAAGACCTATATTTATCACGGGCAGGGCCTCCCTGAGGGTTGGATGTGCCCGGGGCGGGACTTCTTGAGGCACGCCCCAACCTGCCCACCTTTCTCTACTCCCTCTTATCCTCTAAATCTTGCAACTTTCAATATTATCGACTCAACATTGAGGATAATAAAATAGAGGTCAAATTGCTATTTCTGGGTGATTATTTGTCCCTTTGAGGCCTTCTTGAGAAGTTCTTTTTAATTGAGTGTTCTAGGAACAGCCCCACTCGCGTCTACCTCGGGGGACACTGGGCCTAGAGTGTAGAAAATTGACAATTTTAACAAGTTTATTGGCTCTTCTAATCAATTGTTATAGAAAATAATTATATTAAAATTATTATTATAATCAATTTATTCGCAATCGAACGTTGTGGCCCACTGTACGTATTACATCCCAAACACGATGCGACACCAGCCATCTCTGTCTTGAGCTCGATGTACCATCTCGGTAACCATTAAGCCAGTGAGTTCCTTTAATTGGTCCACGAAGCGTGTCGGCGGGCGTCCGGGTATGCTAAAGGGCAATATATAATAAGGAGGTAAATAAAATGTATGGAACTATATGCAGTTGTATATGTACAAATTTCTTCAGCAAGGAAGGCTTCTCCACCTTTAGAGAGTTCTCCTCCAGACAAGGTCTTCTTGAACCCTCCTCAGTTTCACGCCGAGGAAGTACTTATAAGTAGATGCGTGTCCTAGAGTGTAGAGGGAGCCTGACTTCTATTGTAGCTGAGGTTGTTCGGAATTAAGGTATAGAGAGAGAAGCAAACTTATACACACGTCGACTCCTGAAAGCTCTTGGCACGCTTTAGACCTCTATCTACATTTTTTAAATGTCTACATGGCTGGGCAAACCTCCCAGTGGCATCGTCAGTTGAATCTATCACACCGCTCCACTGTTGAATTTGTATGATCATCTTATATGTGAGGGTGCTTTTAAATGAACTCTGGACATGAGCTTATACGATGACTGTAGAAGTATACCCAAATAAATTTATAAAATTTAATTTGAAGTCTCGAGATATCGTTCAACCAGCACGCATCATCCACCATGCATGTATATCTTCAATAGTTGTTTTTCACACACACACAGAATGTAATATATTTTCTCTCTCTCTCTCTCCCCCAATATCATAAGTATTTAAAATATGTAAATAATAATTTGTATATATGAAAATAGTATTTATCTTCAATTTATTAACGTGATACTCCTGTTGAAGGTCTGGCAAGTCCGAAAGCTTGAAATAAAAAATTTGCACAAGAAACTTAGCCCTGGAAGCTTTATTTATTTTATAAAAATAATTATTAAATTCATTAAGCAATTTTCTTTCGTAAAATCAGAAAACAAGCCATATTACAGGGGCTTAATGGAGGAGCGGTATAAACAATCTATTTTCGACAGCCACGAACTAATATGAAATCTTGTATTTTGGGCACTAGCTATGTGAGCAGAAGAACTTAAATTGACTTGTTCCATATGTAAATACCTGTTTTCTTTCCTCTTTTCGCTCTCCACTTCTCCCATCCATATTTCCAAAAAATTTTAATTTTATTTATTTATTTTTTAAAATTCTTCTCATTTCTTTATTCTTTCTTATAATCTGTATATATTTACCATATGTATATATTCTTTCACCATTTTTATTTCCCACTTTCTCCGTTTTGTAACCCCAAGGAGAATCCTCTGTAAGACCTGTGTGTCTTAATAAAGGCTTTTGTGTGTGTGTGTGTATTTTGGGCACTTTTTTCTAAAAAAAAAAAAAAAATGCTTCAATTGCCCTTGGTTCTTGAAAAAGTCCAACCTCATCAGAGAATGCAAGTAACCAAACTCTGGCACACTTGTAAGTGAAAATGTCAAACTGTGCTTTCTACTTTCTACATGTGTAGACATGTGGTGCACTTCAGTAAAATCAGTCGCTAACTACCCACCATGATTATCATGGCGTATTTGGGATGTGTACAACCTAATATCATCATCCTAGCGCCAATCTCAGGCATGTTGTAAGATTTGGCGGAAAACCATTTATTTCTCGATGCACTTTATGGTTAATTTAGGTTTATTTTCCTACAGCCTCCTGTCCAGAGTTCCTAAAACACCCTCTCACTCTATCCTTGCATAATTTAAACTGTATAAGACAGACAAATACATAAGTAGAGATTATGAAAAAGACATCTCCTTATCGTGCAACTGAAAGTTGCTAATGGCTTGCGCCATATATCGGAATAAATATAAACTATTCTCGTTGATTTCTAGTTATTCCAGAATTGGCCAATTACCCATTTTTGATCCCGATTAGAAATCAACGAGAATAGTTGATATTTATTCCGATAGATGGCGCAAGCCATCAGCAACTTTCAGTTGCACGATAAGGAGATGCCTTTTTCATAATTTATGCACCTTATCCCAGTACAATATCACATTTGTACCATTTTTCACAATAAGTAGAGATGTTTGCCTTGAGTTATACCCTCCCATTTTAATATTTATCATCGCAGTATAACATCTGAGAAATAGTGTTAATTATAAAAAATAGCGCTAAAAAAAAACAATAACAAACAACAACAACAACAACAAAAATATTTATTTGGTCTTATACAGATTCTCCGAGTAGAAAAAAAAAAGCGAGTATATACAGGAATATATCTCAGTTATAGTAACAATAATCAGCAATGTTATTTACAATGTAATAAATAGGGGTAGAGAAGAAAGAAAGGGCTAGGACATAAACTTCTATGCAAGCAAATGAGAAAAAGCAGTTTATTTTTTTAAAGAATAGTAATTAATATTATATTGACAGATATGTGGATTAGTATAAGTGAAAAATGAATATACAACAATTTATCCCTATATATATAAAAGTCAGTGTATGTATGTAGTATGTATGTATGTATGTATGTATGTATGTATGTATGTATGTATGTTTGTATGTATGTATGCTTGTCGGCTATACACGCCCAGAATACGTAACTAATCTGACTGATATTTTAACAGTATATAGAGTAGAATCTGGAAAAACATATAGTGAAAATTTCAGGTCTCTATCCTGAATATCCTTTGAGTTATTTGCAAATTGCGTTGCAAATTTGCCCTTTCACTCGCAAGCAACGCCTCTAGCGGTGAAGATGGGAGGTAATATCAGCTGACCTAATGTACATGTAAAACGTGTTTTAACAGGGCATAGGTAAAAATCTGGACGAGGTATTTGTCTCATTTTTAGCCAATAAAAAGTGAAATTGACAGGTTCTGGGCAGAAAATTTAGTCAGAAAATGATGATGACAATATTGCTGTATCATGTTTGATTATCAGATACAAAATTATATCGGGAAAAATTCCAAAAAGCATAGAACACGGGTGAAGCCAGTTCATCTTTAGTATGCAGGAACAAAATTCTAACAGAAAAACATCCAATCGAGCAGAAGACACAAAGCCAGATCATCTCTCTATGAAAATATCGCTTCTCAGACACAATGTTTGGAGCGGGACGTTTCACAAGAGTGACATCCACGGCGTCAATTTATAATTGTAACGAATAGTATTTGAAAATAAAATAATAAAATTTTCAAATATTGTTGTGAAAATTTATATTTTTATATTCTAAAAACACACAAAGTTTTGAGCGGGACGTTTCACAAGAGTGACATCCACGACGCCAATTTATAATTGTAACGAAAAGTATTTGAATAAAAACATTTAATCGGCTAGTTATACATAATTATCAGGCATCTATGCAGTTTTATATATGGATGGATCAAGGGCAGAGGATTATCTATAGTCGGGATATATAAAATCATAGGGAGGAGCGTTTAAAATTTGTTTTAAACATTTTCTTGATCAAGAAAAACTAATTTCATAGAAGTTTCGTGCGCAGTATCGACCTGTGTCTTTACAGTAGGTCCTTTATATAATCAAATAGGGATTGCATGAGATGGTTAACCGCAAGTACAAACACGCTAAAGTCAATATGGAGCCTTCACAATATCTTGAAGATAAGATAAAGCGGGAGAGATAACCCGGGTTATGTTTGGGACCTTCGAAGATAAGTTTCACAATCTGGATAGATAAACCTTCACACTATCATATAGAGAACTGAGCCGTTGATATGATTTGTTTTTCAGATACCTATCTCCAACGGTTCTAAATATACCAACTTCTCCCTTTGACACAAATACACTCTCTCAAGAATCCGAATAGGACTTTTTAAAGGAATGAAGATAAACCCAGACATGACTAGACCCTACAAGAACTGCAATAATTGTTACAACACCCAATCACTCCGGACCATATATACAGTTGCTCGGCCATCCTTGCAGCCCTCTATATGGCAGACATCAATCCAGAAGAGGACATCCATACGGACAAGGAACCTCTGTTGACCGGTATCGTGATAAGGGTGCACGGACCGATCTGATCTACTCCATGGACAAGACACCAACACCACACTCAAGGACAAAACTTAAGGAAGTTGTACTTTTATAACCTGTATATAGGGATTCAGACAATAACTCTGAAATATATTTAATACGGAGTGACCTTCATTGAAGACACACCAGATAACCAAGTGTGAACAAAATTGTCTCTGTCTCCCATATAAAAAATAGACGTCTGGCTACATCAATGTTTTGTCTCCATGAGCGTGATTCAAAATAATTTTAAAATCTTCGGGGAAAAAACAAGGCAGACTGGCGATATCTGATTAGATCCATCACCACAATTGGACAAGAATTCTAACCATTAACTAGGTTAGTTGGCAGCTCTGTGTATTTCAGGAGTAATTTCTTTTCTTCCAATTTACCCAGACGAATCAATTTATTAGCTTGTAATTGTCTTAATTAAGTTTTCCTGTATATAAATTTCATATTACACCATTATATGTGATTAGATTAAAAAAATAATAATAATAACATTGCTTATTACTGGTATTATTACTGTTATTCTAGCATGTACCTTACATTTCTAATCGGAGAATCTGTATATAAGACTAAAAAGTCTTAATAAAGATTTTTGTTGTTGTTGTGCTTCAGAAGTAGAGATTATGGACATCGGTAAATTCCCGGACAGTTGGCCACTTTCACTACTGTACTAATATCTCATCGTAGCGTGCTCTTAGATAACGATGCATTCACTGACAACACCCAGCTCTTAGTTTTACTTTAGCTTGGACCAATAAAAGAGCTTCTTACTTCGAACTGAGAAGTAGAAAATGATACAAAATAGCTGAGTAGAGATAGCGTCTTCTATTTAGAGAGAAAAACAAAGAGTAAAGAAAACAAAAAAGGAGGAAGAGAAAGAAGGGTCTTGTTAGAAAAGTAATGGATTGTATATGGTTGATTATATAGTTGGGTTAGCGTAGTAAGTGTGTGGAATCAATGTATGTGTGATGCTGAGACTTCGTCTGATGAAGATGACCTGGTTTATGAGGAATACAATCCTTCCAGAGTCGATGGCGAAAGCCCAGCTATTTGGCAAGAATTTGTATTCGCACAACTTTAAACACTTTTCAAATAACAACTCCCTCATGGTTCGTAAATATTTAAGCATTCAAAAAGGATACTCCCTGCGCTTTCAAGTGTACGGTTGCTATATTTGCATGTAGTATTTTCTGAGCTCCAGTTTTATTGTAGTAATATGTCCTCATCCAATGTGTCCTGTAACTGTGATGAACGAAGAGTCTGGATCATTGTATCTATGAAAGATGCGCAAGGAGTTTGATGAAACAGCCCAGCATTGATACAGGGTGCTGTTGAATATGATGTGTGATGGTCATTTAACTCGACAAAGGTGGAAGCGGCTAGGAATGTAACCGATGTTTTCTTGTGACAATGGTGCAGCATGGTGTTGTTAGCTGACCTACATCTTTTCCTCAGGTTGTCGGCATGGTATATAACCCATGCGATGGTAATAAGGTAGGTGGTGGATAGAGGAATGGGTATTTGAAGAAAATATCGTTAATGAATAGTGCCGTTAAAATGGAAGGACAATATAAGAATGTGGCTGTGGAAGTGGATGGGAGAAGAGGTGAGGAAAGTAGCCTAACATTCCTGATATTCAAGAACGCGAAAACCTCTCGGCCTAAAAGGAAAGGGGGAGGACAAAGAAACAGCTGGAGGGTGGAGAGGTGAAGGGGGGTAGGCCAGCTGTTGCATCAGAATACTGAAGAGTAAGAAGGTCAAGTATATAGGCAACGACCGCAAGTGGTTCATTATTTTTGTGGGCTGTGGCGACCGCGTCAGAGACGCTAGCCGTGTTCCAGGATGGTGCTCTCTTCCAGGAAAGGTCAAGTATATAAAAGTGAGGTATGACATTGTGAAGGAGAAAGACATTCCGAGGTTTGAGGAGAAAATCCAGAGGTAACACTCGTAAGCTGGGCTCCTAGTGTGTTTTTGTTTCAGAATCCTCAAATTCCGTTGATATAGAATTACCTAAAAGAGAGGTGAAAAGTCGGCTTCTGCAAGCCTTATCAGTTTTATTACATGATATTAAGAATTTTTTGGATGAAGAAAGCGAAGACTAAACGAGGCTGATTCCACACTATCCTTTTCAGTGATACAGTGAACTTAGCACGGTGAATTCTGTTGCCACTTGACATGCGACGGACCTGGAGGCTGTTGTTGGGTTCTGTGCTGCCTGAAATATAGGAGCTCCACCTATGCTTCTTTCCTGTGGTGAATCTGTATAAGACCGGTGGTCTTAATAAAGCTATATGTGTGTGTGATATCAAGAATTTTGGATGTCATTTACTAGAGTCTAGTAAATGTCTACTTGGATCTAGTAAATAGAGACACGATTCTTAACGCGCGGAAATATCTCTCAAGCCGACAAGGCTATACACGTATAATGCCTGTAGAAGAGCGATTTCTGTCTGAAATCTTAGGCGCTTGTTTAAATAATAATAAAATAAGTTCTATTACTGTTTTTCCTGCATGTATTCTATATTTCTGCTTGGAGAATCTGTATAAGACTAAAAGGTCTTAATAAAGCTTTTAGTTGCTTAAAAAATATAATAATAAAAGAAACTCTAATTGTGTAAAATATTTTTTATAAATTTTATCCTATATTGAAATCACTATAGCCGGACTCGATGCCTACCAAGTTAAATTGCCTCCAGGCAACTCAGGTCGAAAGTTAGAACTGGGAAGCCTGAGGAGAAAAGAAAAACCTGCCTAATGTACCAGCTGAGAGGAAAACCCACGATTCACGGTCAGCGCGAGTACTTCCTAAGAAAAATGGGAACACGGATGGTGGAACCAGTCCAGACACCATTCCTTCACCGGGTCAATGGACTGTTGGACAATGGCACATTATATACAATGGTCTCGTGGGGCGATGGGAGAATGAGGCATCTAAAACTAGTATTTTTATAGTTTTTACCATTTCAGTTATAGGATAAGGTGAAGAAATAACACAAAAAATTACAACGCTTTGTCTGAACACCTTGGTTATTACTTGTATAATTTCTGCCTACTTTGCATATACCCCTTCAACACTTTTTGTCTATTTCCTATATACTGGTAAGCTTTTTATTTTCTATTTCTTGTATAATAAACGCATATTTTTATTTTATACATATAATACCTTAAACAAGAACAAATCTGGATATAAACAGAACAGCCTAGCACACTATTAGAGAGGTATAGGTGAAAATACTGATGAAAACCGCTGGAAGGTTCCACCACTGATAAGACAGGCTCTCCCAATATTTTCTCATTGCAGTATGGAGCGATATATTTGTAAAGTCGTGATGAATAGCTTCAAGTGAAAACCATACATACATACATACATGTATAATCAAAATCAATATCCAAATCATCAATAGTTGTAGCCGATTTTGTGGATTATATTGGCATAATCACTAGGAAGCTTCATCACTGATGAGCCAAAACCTATCCAATTCTCTTTTTTTTTTCATATTTAACTTAATAATTGTAGAAACTCGTCCATTATTATTATTATTATTTTAAATCAAGAGCGTTAAATGTTTCCATCCTTTACTTACACAGTGCGCTATATGTATATATTGTTTAGTTATGAATAGCTTCGTTGCTCGTATATGAATATATGCAAATTTAGGACGGCGCAACAGATAACGCGTCTCACTACGGATCAGAAGAATCTAGATTCGAATCCCGCCAGACATATATTTTACTAGCTGCAGGATATTATCGCGGCGCATTTTGGTGGGCATAATGACAGCGACTTTCTCCAAGTTTGTCATCGCATGTACCAAACCATAGTAATACAGTCTTATGTGGACCCGGTCTTAAGACACAGATGGCGGCTACCTATTTGAACTCAGGTTTAACCTGCGCTATCCTGTCATTTTGCATCATTTTCTTGAGTGGCCGCTTTTTAGACAGGTTTTACTCTAATAGGAAAGGGTTAATAAAAAAAAAATAAAAATTTCATTTTATTAATTAAAATTTTATCTTTTAGATTTTCAGTCACAATTTTGAAGTTTCCCTTTTACGCATCCTTGATGTCCTTCTTATTTCTCTTTTATTTTCCTCGTTAAATGTTTCCTCTTGTGTAGGTAGAGCCGGGATGGACGCCCTTCCCCATCCAGCCTTTCAACGCAAGTCTTCCAACGTCAACCTTATATACCCCAGGCTTTCAATACCAATCTTCCAGCACTATATTTTAAAAACCGACCTTCCAACATCAACAATTTATCATTAACCTTCTAATACCTATCTTCCAATACCAGCCTATTAACATCAACTCTCTCTCTTTCACGAACCATTCTCCCAATTCTACTTTCGAACACCAGATTACTAACCTCAGCCCCTTCCAAGACTACTCTCCCAAAAACAACCTCCCAAGGAGTTTTTGAAGATTCTCCACCTTAAACTCACTACCCTGGAAAATTTTACAAGAAACCTGCTATACGCCATTTCATGAACATAGACCTAAGCAGCCATTCACTGTACCTTTGTCACCGACCCGAGGCCGCTAGTTTGCGGTGACGGTCAATGGATGGCGTCTAGTTTTGACGTCTATTTTGACGGGAGAGGCGACCTTTGTCTCTTTAAATCAATAACCTCCCGGAAAAATTTCCATCTATATTTTAGCCATAGATTTGGCCCAGCCACTTAGCAGGCTAAACACCTCTTTGGCAGATTGTCAAGATTCCATTAGATCTCGTGTGGATCTCATGAAATATAGTCCCTCCTAGGCTGACGAAGGCCATTAGCCCGACACCATGGTCTCTAGGTCTTTTCAGTTTGCCAAAGCTGGTGTTGTGGCTTTGTCACCGACCCGAGGCCGCTAGTTTGCGTTGACGGTCAATGAATGGCGTCTAGTTTTGACGGGAGAGGCGACCTTTGTCTCTTTAGATCAATAACCTCCCGGC
>CP092866.1:32920614-32951896 GCA_030710605.1 Cordylochernes scorpioides | reverse complement strand
TATTTTTTTTTATTTTCAAGGGTATTAAAATAAATTGTTTAACACCTCAAAAAATGAATATATTTTTTAAACAATATTATAATTAAATAGGTAAAAATGGTGAAATTTAAGAATAGGGTTTGAGGGTTTAAAATCAATAAAATAAATGTTATCAAAATCAATAATAAATTGGTATAATGGTAAGGGTCAAAATGGCAAAAACGAAAATAGTGAAATGAATTTTATCAAATACGCCCAAAATTTATATGAATTAAAAGAACTTTTATAGCATTCAAAGGTATGAATTACTTTTTAAAATTGGGTATATTGTTATAAATATATATATATTTTGTGTTAAAGTAAAAAAAGTACTCAAAGTGGTCAAATATTCTTATTTTATAATAATTAAAATAAAAATAATGACAATAATATAGCTAAAAGGGTACAAAATAAAGTGGTTAAAATTTCGATAGAATGAAAATATTTTCCTTATCATATAATCGAATAGGTAAAAACGTTAAAAATAAAAAATAGGTTTCGTTTTTTTCAAAATATCAATAATAAAATGGTATAATGGTAATGGTATAATAATAAAAATTAAATAATATAATGGTTTTATCAAATATGCCCATAATAAAAATGTCAATAAAAACAAATGTAAATTGTTGATATAAAAAATGTTTAAAGGTATTCAGAGAAATTGTTTTTTTTAAGGGTAGTAAAATAAAAGTGGTCAGAATCTCTATTTTTCTTATCATATTATAAAAAATAGGTAAAAATGGTGTTAAAAAGGTTTTGAGGGTTCAAAAAAAGAAGTTTTATAATTGTTTAATGATGGTTTTAATGATACAAAAATATAATATGTCAAAAGGTTTTGATCAATAAATCAAATGTTATCAAAATAATAATAAAATAGTGTAATGGTAATGGTAAAAATAAAATGATTGTATCAAAAATGCTCAAAATAATATGAGTTGAAAGAATTTTATATTGCAGCTAGTGAAACGAAAATGAAACATGTTCAAAGGTGATTTGAAAAAAATGTGTTTTTGAAGGAATAAAATAAAGATGGTCTTGGAAAAATTTTGAAAAAGATATAAAATGTGTATTATTTAAGTGTTAAAAAATATATCTGTTCCTTTGTAAATGGTTCCTAATGTGAATAATTATAAATATAAAAGGGTGTAAATGTGGGTATATATATCAAATATAATAATAAATAAATGAAAATAATTTTTTAAAGGTATAAAATTACATTTAAAATGTGGTATATTTTTTAACACTTGTGTAAAAGTAAATCAGGTACTCACAAAAATGGTCTAAATATTTTAAATTTATAATAATTGAAATAAATATTTTGACAATAATTAAAAAAACAAATGTAAATTGTTGATATAAAAAATTTCAAAGGTGTTTAGAAAAGTATTTTTAAAGGTATTAAAAAATGATTATATTTTCCTTATAATATTATAATCAAATAGGTAAAATGTTGAAAATTAAAAAAAATGGTTTTAAGGGTTTCTAAACATTAAAATATAAATAATAAAATGTTATAGTGGTAATGGTAAAAATGGTAAATTAATAAAATGGTTCATCAAATATGCCCCAAATGATATGAATTAAAAGAACCATATATTTCAGCTAGTAAATGAAACCTGTTCAAAGGTGATTAAGAAAATGTGTTTATGAGGGAATAAAATATAGATGGGTTAAATATTGGATTGAACGTGTAAAATATATTAGGAAAGGTAATTTTAAAAACCTGAATGAAATTATAAATAACTGAAATGAATGTTATAAAATATCAATCACATTGTCATTAAAGGTATAAACTTTGCAAGGTTTTCTAAAATTTACTATATATTTTATAAGAGTAAAAGAAAAACAATGGGGAAGAAAAATAAGATTTACTTTTAAGACAATTTTAAGGAAAATTCAGTAATAAGACATGAAGGTGTTTAGAAAAATGATGTATTTTACGGTATAAAGTTGTTAACATCTCGGTAAAATGAATATATTGTCCTTATCATATTATAATCAGATGGGTAAAAAATGGGGAAAATAAATTTTAAAAAAGTTTTGAAGGTTTCAAATTAAAGATTTTATATAATTGTAGTTATGGTTTTGAGGAGACAAAAATAAAATATGTCAAATGGTTTTTGAAATTTGCAAGACAAGGTTACTGAGAGTATAATAATTATATAGATAAAAAATTGTGAAAAAATAAAGGCTTCTAAAATATTTTCAAAATATTTTTAGAAAATTCATGTACCAAATATTTCCATTATAATATTTTTATGATAAAATGAGACAAGAGGTTAAATTAATATATGGGTGTAATAAAAATACAAAGTGTTTATATATAGTTAAAGTTTTATATAAAATGTAATAAATATGAATTTGTCATTTAGTAAAGAAAATTTCTTTAAAAGATATATCCCTTATTTTTTAAAGTGAATAAAATTTTAAAGCACAAAGTAAGGCCAATAAGGAACAAAAATTTACGTTGATAAGATAGAGGAAACTTTGATAAAAATATTGGTAATAATGTTTATTATTTTTGATGAAAAACAAATTCTTCAAAATATATATTATTCAATGATGCTTTTGTCAAATTATGAATAAAAATAAAATTCTATAAAATAAATTAATTATAAAGATTTAAAGAGGAGGGTGGTGGGATAAATAAAAATATTCAAATATGAAGAATATTGATGTATATTTATTAAAAAAATAAATAAGAAAAAATTTAGTCAATATACCAGTGAATACCAAATTAATTCTAAAGTTTAAAAGTGGAGGGAGGTGGGATAAAATAAAAAAATTCAAATGTGAAGCCTTTTAATTAATATTTTGCCAATATAAAATATATAAGTCGATTAATTTCAAAAAAAAATTTAATATAACATGGCTATATAGCAGAAACATATTAAAACGAGTCAACATATTAGTGCTTTTCGCCAAAAAGTTAAAACCAAGTTAATATAGTTAGTGATTACATGTTTGAAATCTAATATTGAATATATTTCTACCTGAAATACATTTCTAAAATTAACCAAATTTATTTAATGATCTTTGGGTCTCAAAATGGTGGTTACAATTTACACAGAAATTATATGGTGTCAAATAAAAGTTGATGAAAAAGGTTCAAGAAACTTTGAAGTATAAAATGAAAAAATAGAGAGTGTATAAATACTCGAATATATAAATAATATTATTATATATATAAGTTATAAAAAGAGAATTTATATTATATTTATATTATACCTTAATCAATATCATGAAACCTGTATCAACATTAAATAAAAGTATGTAAATTTTTTTTATTAAATAAATACAATGAACATTTTAATTCCATTTTAATTACTACAAGAAAATGGGAGACAATAAGTAAAATTTCCCAAAAACCTGATTATTCAAAAGTATATATTTTTATTTTTTAGTATTAAATTATTTTCAAATATTACATATAAAAAAATCTATCAAATGTGTGCAAAATTTGGCGAATAACTCTCTAAAAATAAGTAATTTTATTTTGAAATATAGATAATATCGCATATGTTGGGTATTATTTTGTTATATATTAAGTGCTTTTAAAATTTGAAAGGAATCACTAATATTTGTAAAGTAAATAGAATAATCCAGCACAATATATAGCGAGCAAATGCATATAACAATTTCGAACATAATAAAAAAAGACTCAAAATATGTTTGCCATCATAAATAAAACAAAAGTTGATAAACAGTTAATTTTACAAATAAGCTAAGAGAATAAAAAGTTACAAGATCAGGGTCCGAATTACAGATGGTAAAGGTGCCAAATACAAGGGATAGAAGGCCGAAAATAAAATTTGAAAAGTTAGACTCAATTTTAAAAGGTTAAAGAATTCAGTTTGAAAGCTGAGAAGCTAAGATTTAAAATGAAAAGGGCGGATGGGCTCTGATGTATATGGAAATATAAATTTGAAAAAGAAATATAGCGCTGGAGCAATATATCAGATAGTTTGTAATAATGCACATAATCAGAAAATAATGCAAATAAAAAAATTAAGCATCATTCAAAAAGACATCAAATAGATATTGAATTTAAAGAATATAGAATAAATAAATTGTAATGATTAATATCACAGTGTATAGATTAAGTAGATCCCAAGTAGACTAACAAAAATCACAATTTCCATTTATTTTAAGGTAAAAAAATAAAAAAATGGTTGTAATTTTGTTACGTAAATTAATTTAATTTTTTTTTAGATACAAAAATAAACAAAATATGCATCAAATATGAAAAAGGTATTGAAATGAATGTGTTTCTGAAAACCTTTCAAAATTAAAAAAAAGAGGCTAATAATGAGAAAAGTAAGATGCAAGAGTAAAAATACCATTATGGTAATCGGGTATACCACTATATATTCTAAGAATAACCTCAAATCTCTATGTAATAAAAAATACTGATATTGTTAAATGGCAATTTTCTTTATTGTCTATTAGGATAGAATTTTCCAAAAGTGCAATCATTTTGTACCAAAAAGGTTTGGTTTAATTGGTAATTACTATTTTGAAGATAAAACAAGAAATATAATATAAAAGAGTTCAATAAATATTAGTGTTTTAAGAGTGAATGAAAATATGTATATAGTTTTGGTGAAAAAATGCAAAAATAAAGGTGAAAATGCTCTCAAATTTTGGGAAAATATATTAAAGGTCATTTATATTTTGTACTAAATAAAATTTATAGTACACAAGACAAATCGAAATTGAATTGTAAATAGGTATTGTCTTCCAAATAATATTGGTAATAAAAAGTTATATTTCATTTTGATAAATCATTTAAATATTCTATATATAAATCAATGATACTTTAAGAAAAATATCTCAATAAAAATAATTATATATTTAAATACAAAAACGTCAAATTTAGAAACGAAATTTTGAAACAAAATTATTATGAAAATAATAATGATTTAAAGAGGAGGGTGGTGGGATGAAAAAAGAAATTAAAATGTGAAGAATCTTAATGTACATTTAGCCAGTACTAAATTAAAATAATCATCAAATTACTATATTAATTTATAGAAAAGTAAAGGAAAAATGTGTTTCAAGAGGATAAAAATATGGTTGTACTTTGTGATTTAATTAAAACTTTTATGAAAGATTTATTCTCTGATATTTAAAATATATATATAAAAAAGAATATTTTAAGTGTTTAAGAATGAAAAATTTCAAATGTGTCTGTAAATTGGTATGAAATTAATGACTCTATATGACTACTAGATAAAATAAACAAAATTTATTTGAAAATATATGAGACATATTATTTTAAAATTAGGAAGTTATCTCTTGAGGGTTCTGAAAATAATATTGTCTGAAATATAAAAATAATGAAAAGAATATATAATATAATTTTTATAAAATTACTAAAAAACTATGGGTGTTTTTCAAGTTTCATATGTTAACATGATATTCAATAATGGTCTAGGTTGATATTGCCTTGATATGCCTATGAAATACTAGAGAACAATAGGTTTTCATAGAGTTTTATAGGCTAACGTGTAATTCATTAATGATGTAAGTTTATATTTGAAATACTAAAAAATATAGAAAATTAAATCAAACGTTTATAAATTTATCAAAGTATATGGGTTTCATCAAATTACATATGGTATGGTGAAATTCATTAATATAAATTTAGATAATATTTAAAATACAAATTAAAATCTTTTGAATTGTCTAAAATGTGTATAAAAATACAAAAGAACTATGAGTTTTAATATGGTTTCATATGGAAACATGATATCCATTAATGGTCAAAGGTTAATAAAAATTTTAAATATAAAAAAAAATCTTGAAAATTTTATCAAAAATGTATAAAATCACAAAGAAATGAAAAGGTAATAAATAATCATATGGTAACATGATATTTAGTAATCTTCAGAATTATAACAAAAGTGTATAAATTCCCAAAGAACTAAAGGTATAAAAAGTTTCATATGGTAGAGTTATATTTATCAAATTGAGAATTATATAGAATATTCATAAAATTACCATAGAAGTAAGAGTGTGTTTTCATAAGGTAAGAAGGTATTAGGGAATGAAATTGGTCAATATTTATAATACAAAAAAAAATCTTTAAAATTGTTCAAATGTACATACAATTACAAAAGAACTATAGATCTTCATAAATATTAATCTGGAAATGAATATCCTTCATTGTTCTAGGCTGAAATTTGAAATATTGAATAATATCTTAAAAATTCCATCGAAAGTGTATAATAGTCTCAGTAACAGTTTAGAGGTTAAAACTTTTTAAATATAAAATAAAATCTTGACAATAATATCAAAAGGGTATAAAATCCCAAAACCTAAAGGTGTTATAAATTTTCATATGCGAACATGATATTTAGTAATGGTTAGGTTAATATCGAAATATTGAAGAATACCTTTCGAGAATTCTATCAAAAGTGTATAAATTCTCATAAAACTAAAGGTGTAATCAAGTTTCATGAGGTAACACTAGCGGATGTGCCCAGCTTCGCCCGGGTTTTACCCGAGTGAATGTTTGTCTAACGAACATTTGTTAAAACAATTCTCTACAAACTTATAAAAAAAAAAGATATATTTTGATAATTTGAAACTCGTAAATTTGAATCTCTCGATAAAGTGAACATTTTTTCCCGGTCCCTGTGTGCCGTGTCATCCTGAATTTTGTCTTCCATAATTTTCTACGTTACAAAATCGTCGTTTTATCTAGTGAACATTTTTTCCCGGTCCCTTGAAAGATATTCGATAAGTTGAATAAAATCATGGTCGTGAATCTCTCGATAAAGTGATTATTTTTTCCCGGTCCCTGTGTGCCGTGTCATCCTGAATTTTGTCTTTCCTAATTTTCTACATTACAAAATCATCGTTTTATCTACATATTTTCCCGGTCCCTTGAAAATTACTCGATAAGTTGAATAGAATCATGGTCGTTTATGGAAGATGGACGTAGTTCCCGGAGGTTACCCGCCCCCCCCCAGCGCCAGGACCTCTTGATCCCTCTGATTGGCCGGCGGCCGGACGGGGGTGGGGGGGGAGGGGGGGGGGAGGGGGGTATCTTGATCCCTCTGATTGGTCGGTGGGAACTTGGACTGTCCAATGGCCGGCGGCCGGACGGGGGGGGGGGGGGGGGCAGACCTAAGCCTAAGGTGGCGTTGCTTGCGAGTTAAAGCTACAAATCTGCAAATAACTCTAAGGATATTAAAGATATTCAAGAAATTATTTTTCGTAAACCTTTCCGGGGATACACCTAATAATATCCCAAAATTTCACGGCGATTGGATGTATGGTTTTTGAATCCATAGAGGACAGACAGACACACACACACACACACACACACACACACAGACATTCAATTTTATATATATAGATAATATTCATTGATGGTGGTGTAAGTTATTATTTACAATTTTGAAAAAAAAAAGAAAATATATATTATTTATAAAAAAGAACTATGGGTGTTCACGAAGTTTAATATGGAAATATGATATTTAATAATGGTCTAGGTTGAAATTTGAAATATTAAATTAAAAATTTAGAGTTTCATCGAAGTGTATAAAATCACAAAAGAACTAAAGGTGTAATGAAGTTTTATATGGTAACGTGATATTCATTAATGCTGTAAGTTTATATTTAAAATTCTGAAAATTGAGGGAAAAAAAGAAAATAAATCAAATGTATTGATTTCCGATAGAAAATCATATTTAAAGTTCAATTCATTTTGTAAATACATTCAAAACCTTCTACAAAATCTGGATCTCTAATGTTTTCATGTGTTGAATAATGTAAATAACTTATTTAAATAAACTTTTCTCCTTGTTTGGCCCAAGTATCCTTTGCGGGATATAGCGCTGTGGAAATAAAATAATTGTAATTAGAATTGTAATAAAATGTAGCAACTAAAGTCTTCAAAAAAAGAGGGTGCAAATTTTTGCGATATATTTAATAAATAAATATGGAAAGTTTATTACTTGAAAATCAACCTATAAATTATGATATTGAGGGTATGAGAATAAAAATTTCTAAATGGTTCAACTTTTGTTAAATAAAATTATATTTAAAGAATATTTTAATTTTTTAATCATTATAATTAATATTAAATTATTATAATTATTATAAAATTATTAAAATAATTATTTTTATTTTGAACAATATATGTTAGAATGGTAAATTAAAGTACTTGTTTTAAAGGTTGTTAAACTGATTTTGTAAGAACAAAAAAAATACTTTTATTTTATATATACAGTGTACTCCGCTTATAACGAAGTCGCATTATCCATGACAATCACTTTGTTATATCCGAAGTTTGTTATATCCGCAGTTGGGAAAAAAAATGTTTTGTACCAATAATTTTATTTACTATTCAACTCAAAAGAGCAACACAAAGATCAATAACAACCTCATCAGGTGTTTTTGGAGAAGTAGTTTGTGATTTTCTTTTGACATTTAGAAGTCAGTAACAAGTGCTGAACACTCTTTTCGATGTTGTCCAAGTCTGACAGATGCCTATGAAGAGACTTGGACTCATCCTGACATTGAAGAAACAATCGCAGAGTTTGAATGCTCTCCAAGACCTCTTTTGGATGCGGAATGTGGACAATTGGGTCTACTTCTTCATCAACTTGGTCCGTTTCTTCTTCTTCTTTTGCTTGAAGAATGCTCTCGACAATTTCTACATCGGATAACATGGCATTTGTAACGACGTCATTGTCAGCGTCAGCATAAGAATCGAAATCCATCTCTAACGGTATTTTTAAAAGTTCTTTCATGCGATCGAAGAAGCTTTGTTGCTCCCACATTTGTGTAAAAAAATACTTATA
This sequence comes from Cordylochernes scorpioides, assembly GCA_030710605.1. Lineage (NCBI taxonomy): Eukaryota > Metazoa > Arthropoda > Arachnida > Pseudoscorpiones > Chernetidae > Cordylochernes > Cordylochernes scorpioides. Next base: position 32,943,062 of record CP092866.1, on the reverse strand, counting down.
ATATGTTTGCATATTTTAAAATTGTATATTATTAACTTATTTGTTGTGTATCATTAAATTTGTGTCATTCACACGTTGTAATTTGATATATATTATGCATAATATATTAGTCAATTATAATGGTAAATGAGAAAACTTCGTTATAAACGGATAAAATAAAAATTTATACATGCAAATCACTTCGTTATAAGCGAAAATTCTTTATATCCGACTTCGCAATATCCAGAGTTCTTTTAATGGTTTAAGCCCTTCTTTTCTTTCGTGCAGACAATTTCATTCGCTATATGCGGAATTTCGCTATAACCGACTTTGTTATAAGCGGAGTACACTGTACTTGAATATAATATATAGATAAATAAAAATATAAAATAAATCAAATTTAAATAAGGACATTTTCAAATATTCAAATCATATATAGTTTTGATACATTTTTGTAATTTTAACTAATAACACATGCCATATTAAGTTTAAAATAGGCGCTAAGGTTTCTAAAAAAGTATTTTGAAAATGTATGTTTTATATTCAGAAAAAAATACGAAAATATTTATTTGTTAATTATAATATTTTATGATAAAAAAATTCAGGCAAATATTATAAGTAGGTTCAATAAATATATGAGGGTGTTTTAAAGTACAAAACGTCTATGAATAAGAATTATGATATACTAATAATATTTTAAAGCAAAAGTGTGTAATTTGAAGGTAAATTGTTATACAAATTTAATATATCATCTTAAGTGTATAGAAAGAAACATGTTAATTTTGGTATGATTTAGATACAAATATATATATAATATGCATCAAACATGAAAAGGTATTATAATGAAATGGGTGTGTTTCTGAAAAACTTTCCAAAATTAAAAAAAATATAATTTGCTAATGATGAGAAAAATGGTATGCAAGAGTTAATTTCTCATAATATAAACTGGGTATGGTTATTCAAATTAAAGTTGTTAAAAATGTCAAAAGTTGAATAATGTAGTCTGGAATTTGGTAATGTGTACATTAATATATATTCTAAAAACGTTCATATCTCTGTAATAAAAAAAAATAAATATTGATATTGTTTAATGACAATAGTCTCTATGCTCCATTTAGATAGATTTTTCTAAAGGGGCACACATTATTGCAACAAAAATGTTTGATTTATATAATTATTATAAATATTAAATATATAAGAGGGTTCAATAATATTGGTGTTATATTGTTTCGCTAAAAATGCAACAATAAAGGTGAATATCTATCAAGTATCCTGAGAAAAATCTATTAAAGATATCAATTATATTTATAGTAAATAAATTTTATAATGCACAAGGCAAATGGGAATTGAATTTTAAATGTAGGGTCTGACAATAATATTGGTAATCAAATTTTTTCTAAATTAATAACTCCTTCAAGTATTTTACATATAAATCAATGATACTTTAAGAAAGAGATATAAATAAAAATAATTATATTTAAATGCAAAACATGTTAAATTTAGAAGCAAAAATTTGAATACAAAATTATTTAAAACAATAATTAAGGTTTAAAGAGGAGGGTGGTAGAATAAAATATATTCAAAGAAATCTGTTATAAAAGTATAAAATATGGTTGAAGTTTTGTAATTTAATTTAAATATTTATTTTCTAACATTTCAAATAAAAAAAAAAGATTTTTGAGGTTTCAAGAGTGAAATATTTCAAAGGTGTCTTGAAATTGGTATGAAATTAATGACTATATGACTTTTACATAAAATATAAAAAATTATTTGAAATTATATTAAGCATATTCTTTCAAATTTATCAAGTATCTATCTCTTTAGATTTCCTAAAATGTTATTGTCTGATATTTAAAAAATATATAATAATGAAATAAAATATGAATATCATTAGATGAAACAAATATGTCAGTTAAACAAAAACATTTTATATTTTTTTAGAGATTATTAAACAGAGGGTATATAGATATAAAACAAGTACCAGAAGGAGGTCATCAATTTGTAAGACAAAGAAAATATATAATATTGAAATATACCTTTTTGATAAATAAATATATTCCAATAAAAATAATAAATCTTTTATTAAGTGTAAATTCAAATTTTAAACATAATTTAACTGTTGAAAGGTTAGAGATATATAAGAAGTTATTATTTTAGGTAAAATTTAAGGAAACAATTTTCAGGAAATGTATTATGAATAAAGTTATGAAATGGGTAAAATTTAACTCTTCAAAACAAATATATGATGCTTACAAATGATTCTAAATAAAGATGGGCGATACGTGATTATATATTTTAAAAATAAATATAATGAATAAATATATATAAAATAAATATTTCAAAGGTGTCAATTACATTTTTAAATGGGTCTTTATTGTTATAAATAATATATTTCAATTTCGAGTTTAAAAATACCAAAAATAGTATAATATTTGAGGTATATAATAATTAAAAATAAAATAAAGAGGATATGATTATTGAATAAACAAATGTAGAATGGATTTTGTGAAAGGTTTATTGATTAAAATAAAAATATATATTTTTAGAGTTCCACACAATATTTTAAGTAGTAAAAAGAGAAAATATAAATATTTTTATTGTATATAATTTATATTATGTAGTATTTTTTTTGAGAGTTATAAAAATGACATCATTTGCTAAATTGGTTGATATTTAGAATACAAAAAATATTTTGAATTGTATAAAATGTTCAAAAATGACAAAATAACTATGGATGTGATCCAGAATGATATCGAGAAATGGTCTAGGTTAATATTGGTATATAATAAATTAAATTTTGTGAGAATTCTCACGTGTATGTGTGAATAAAAGTGTATAGAATCACAGTATATAAAATCACAGAGAACTGCGAGTGAATAAAGTTTCATGTGGTAACATGATATTTAGTATTGGTTAAGGTTAAGATCGAAATATTAAAACAACTTGAGTTTCTATCCAAGTGTATAAATTCCCAACGAAATAAAGTGTAATATGGTTCATATGTTAACATGAATTTCATTAATGGTGGTGTAGGATATCATTTACATATCTGAAAAAGTAAAATATATCAAATTTTATAAATTACCAAAGAACTATATGTGTTCATGAAGTTTCAAATGATAAAGTGATATTTAGTAATGGTGTAGGTTGATATTTGAAATATAAAATGATAATCTTGATAATTCTGTCAAAAGTGTATAAAATTCCAAAGAACTGAAGGTCTAATAGTTTTATATGGTATCGTGATATTCATTATGATATAGATTGATATTTAAAATTATGAAAAATATTAATATAAATATCAATGTTAGAAAATACCAGAGAACTATGGGTGTTTATAAAGTTTCTATGATAACATGATATCCAGTCATATTAATAATTACTGTAAAAGCTCCCAAACTTGTGTATGCATGCAAATATCCAAGACGGATATCGCGTGCTTTGTAAATGATAATAAAAATAAAAATAGATGATATCCAGTAATGGTCTAGGGGTTTATATTTTGAATATAAAATAAAATCTTAACACGTCTTCAAATGTGTATAAAATACCAAAGAACCATAGGTAATCAAAAGGTTTCTCAAATGGTAACCTGATATTCAGTAATCTTTTAAGTTCATATTTAAAAATCCGAAATGAAAAGAGAATTATATAAAATGTTTAGGGAATTATCTAATATCTATGGGTGTTGATCGTGGTACATATGGTAAGGTGAAACTCAGAAATATAATTGGTTAATATTTATAATGCCAATTATTTTCTTTGAAGCTATTTTAAATGTGTGTGAAGTTTAAAAAAAACAACTATTGATGTTCATAAAGTTTAATACGAGTAAGTGATATGGAGTAATGGTCTAGGTTGATAAATGATCTCAAATGAGTATAAAATACCAATGAAGTATATGTGATCATAAAGTTTCATATGCTAACGTGATATTTAGTAATGATGTTGGTTCATATTTAAAATTTTGAAAAATAAATTTAAGAAATATATAAAGTGTTCATATATTTACCAAAGAAGTATGGGTGTTAATTGAGTAACATGGTAAGGTGATATTAAGTAATAAATTGGTTAATTTTCAAAATACAAATAGGAAACTCTAGAATTATATAAAATGTGTATAAATATACAAAGCAACTACAAGAATCAATCGAGTTTCATATGGAAACGTGATATATAGTAATAGCTAAGTTGAAATTTGATATATCAATTAGTATCATTAGAAATCCATCAAAATTATTCAAGATTCCAAAGAACTGAGGGCGTAATAAATTTTAAAATGATAACGTGATATTTAGCCAAATGTGTAGGTTAATATCAACATATATTAAATACATCTTGAGATATAATCAAAAGTGTATAACTTGCAAAAAAAAAGGTGTGAAAATTTTCATATGGTAATATGATATTCATTAATGGTGGTATAGAGTTAAAATTATATAAAATAAGTTTAAAAATACAAACCAACTATGGTTGCCATCAAGTTTCATTTGATAACTTAATATCCAGTAATGATCTAGGCTGATATTTGAAATAAAATCGTGAGAATTGGTCAAATGTGTAAAAAGTACCTAAGAATTATAGGTGAAAATAAAGTTTCGCATGGTACATATATGATATTAATTATATAATTTCATATTAAAAAAAAAAAAGATTTTGAGAATTATATAAGATGTTTATGTAATTACCATAAAGTGTGGGCGTACCTTAAATTAATTATGGTGTAGTTATATTCATTAATAAAATTGGATAAATTTCAAAATACAAATATAAAAATTATTTTTTTTTACAAAAAAAATATGAGTGTAAATCAAGTTTTTCATATGGAAACGTGAAATTCAGTAATAACCTAGGTTAAAATTCTAAATATAAAAAATATCTTAAGAATTCATTCAAAAGTGTATAAATCCCTGAAGAAATAAAGGTGCAATAAAATTTTATATATTAAGGTGATATTCATTAATGGTGGTGATATCAATTGATTATAAAATTACAAAAGAAAAACTATGTGTGTTCATCGAGTTATATATGGAAATTTGATATCCAGTAATGGTCTAGGTTGGAATTTGAAATATTAAATAAAATTTTGAGAATTCTATCAAAGTGTATAAATTCCCAAATAACTAAAGGTGTAATAATGTTTCAAATGGTAATGTGATATTCATTAATGATGATGAAGGATATTATTTGATATTCTGGAAAACTCAAGAAGTATATAAATGTTGATAAAATTACCAACGTAATATGTGTGTTCAAATTTCTTATGATAACATGCTATCCAGTAATGGTCTAGATTAATATTTGATATATAAAAATCTTGTGAGAATTCTTTAAAAGGTGCATCAAAAACCAAAGTCCTAAAGGTGATCATAAAGTTTAATAAGGTAACGTGATATTAAATTATGATGTAGATTTATATTTAAAATTCTGAAGACAAATTGAGAATTATATAAAGTTTTCATTAAAATACCAAACAAATATGGGTGTTCATAAAGTTTGATATGGATATCTGATATCCAATAATTATTTAGGTTGATATTTGAAATAAATGGAAACTCAAAAGTGTATAAAATACCTAAAAACTAAAAATGTAATAAAGGTTTATATAACAATTTGATATTTATTGATGGTAGAGGTTAATATTTAAAGAGTATTTTAAAAAATAGGGTAAATATATATATATATATATATATAGCAAATGATTATAAAATTACCAAATAACTATGAATTACATCAAGATAACGTGATATACAATAAGTCTTGTTTGATATTTGAAATATAAAAACTATTGAAAATCTTATAAAAAGTCCATGAAATTTCTAAAAATAAAGGGTAAATGGTTTAAAGGGTAACATGATTAATGGTGTAATCTTATTATTTTAAAATACAAAATAAAATTTGAGAATCATATAAAATGTTTATAAATTTATCAAAAGGTATGTTTGTTCGTTAAATTACATATTGTAAGGTCATTTTCAGTAATAAAATTGGTTAATATTTAAAATAAAAATTGAAATATTTGGAATTGTATTGGAGTGCATAAAATTACTAAAGAACTATAAGTGTGTTAATAAAGTTTTTTTATATGGAAACCAATATTCATTAATCGTCAAGGTGAAAATTTGAAATATAAAGTAAAGTTGAAAAATAAAGTGTATAAAATCACAAAAAATAAAGTTGTAAAAAGGTTTCAAATGGTAATGTGATATTTATTAATGGTGGTGTAGATTATCATTTACATTTCTGAAAAAAAAGAGAAAGAAATAAAATATTCAGGATTGGTCTAGGTTGAAATTTGAGGTGTATAAAATTCCAAGGAACTAAAGGTGTAATAGAGTGTTATACGACAACATGATATTTGTTCACGATGTAGGTTGATATTTATAATATAAAAAATAGAGAAATATTTCAAACCTTTATGAAATTATCAAGAACTATTGTTGACATCAAGTGTATTATATGATAACAAGATATATAGTAATGGACTAGGTTTATTTTGAAAAATAAATTATAATCTTGAGAATTCTAACAAAGTGCATAAAATTAAATAAATAAAGGTGTGATGAAGTATTATATGGTATCGTGATATTTATTAATGTGATGTAGTTTAATATTTATAATTCTGGAAAATAAATTGAGAAAATAATTTTTATAAAATTACAAAAATTGTATGGGTGTTAATGAAATCTCATATGATAATGTGATATCAAGTAATGGTCTAGGTTTATATTTGAAATAAAAAATGAAATTTATAAAAAAAACAAAGAATTTCTTGAGAATTGTTTCCAACTTGTATAAAATACAAAAACCATAGGTGATCATAAAGTTTCAAATGGTGATGTGATATTTCAAACGTTTTATATGGTGACGTGATTTTCAGTAATGGTGTACGTTTATTCTTAAATACTGAAAAAAAAAGAGAATCATAACAAATATTCATAAAATTATCAACGAAATATGGGTGTTCATAAAGTTTCATATGGTAACGTGACATCGAATAACGATCTAGGTTAATATTAAAATAATAAATACAATCTTGAGAATTCTATCAAAATTATATAAATACCAAAGATAATAAAGTTTTATATGGTAACAAGATATTCAGTAATGGTGTAGGCTTATATTAAAATATAAAGTAGAATCTATAAAATTCTATCAGAGGTGTTTAAATTCTAATGAAATAAAGTTATAAATAAGGTTTATATGGTAACTCGATATTTATTAATGGTGTATATTAATATTTGAAATTATTTCAAAAATTTGAGAATTATATCAAATGTTTATAAAATTATCACAAAGGTATGGGTTTTGATTAATTTATATATGGTGGGTGATATTCAGTAATGAAATTGGTTAATATTTATAATACAAAATCAAATCGTAGAAATTCAAAAAAGGTGTATTAAAATTACAAAAGGTCTTTGGATGTTTGGATGTTATATTTAAAATTTTGAAAATTAATTTGAAAATCATATAAAATATTCATAAAATTACCAAAGTATTGGTGTTCGTTAAGTGAAATATGGTAAAATGAAATTCAGTAATAAAATTGTTAATTAAAAAAAATATAATTGTATAGAATAAGTATAAAAATACTATGGGTGTTAATCAATTTTCATATAAAAAGTGATATGTAGTAATGATCTAGGTAAAATTTTGGTTTATAAAATAAACTTAAATTCCATCAAAAGTGTTCAAAATCCCCCAAAAAATGAAGGTGTAATAAAATTTCATATGATAACGTGGAATATGTTAAAATGTAGAGGCTAATATCGAAATATCAAATAAATCTCGTAAATATTATCAAAAATGTATAAATTCTAAAATAAAAAAGGTGTAAAAGGTTTCATATATGGTACCATGATATTTATCAATGGCTGTGTATGGTATTATTTGCAATTCTGAAAAATTAAGAAATGTATCAAATGTTTATAAAATTACCAAAAAAAAAAAAACCAATGGGTGTTCAGCAATTTTAATATGGAAAGGTAAAATCCTGTAGTGGTATAAGTTGAAATTTTCAATTATAAATTTAATCTCTCAAGAATTATATTTAAAGCGTATAAAATTCAAACCAACTAAAAGTGTAAAATAGTTTATATGTGAACGTGTTATTTTTTGATAGTGTAGGATATATAATATTTAAAATATAAAAAAAACTAAATAAATATATCAAATGTTTATAAAATTATCAAAAAACAATAGGTGATCCCAAAATTTCAAATGTTAATGTGATATTCAGTAATAATGTAGGTTCATATTTGAAATAAAAAAAATTGTATAAAAAATCAAATGTTTACAAAATTACCAAAGAAATCTAAATTCAATAAGTTATATATTTCAAGGTGATATACAATAATGGAAATGGTTAATATTTAAAATACAAAAGTCCAAATAAACAAAAGGTGTAATAGTTTTATTCTGAAAAGTAAAATTTATTGATCATTAGAATAATAGGTTTAAATGGAATATAGAGAAATATATCAAATGTTTATAAAAATATCAAAAAGAACTCTGGTTGACATCAAGTGTCATATGATACCGCGATATATAATAATGGTATAGGTTGATATTTGAAATATAAAATATCTAAAAATTTTTATGAAAAGTGCATAAAATACACAAACAATAATGGGTTTATACGGGAACCTGATATTCATTAATTGTGTAAATTAATATATTTTAAATATGAAATAAAATCTTGAGAATGTGTATAAAATACTGAAGAATTTTAGGGGATCATAAAGTTTGATAATTTAATGTATTATTCTGTATCAATGTAGGTTCATATTTGAAATACTAAAATAAAGTGAGAATTATATCAATAATAAAATCTTTAAAATTGTATAAAATGTGCATAAGATTACAAAAATAAATATAGAGTTTGTGAAATATGAAATTAAATCGTGATATCCATTGATGGTGTCTAGGTTTAAATTTGAAATATTTAAATACATCTTGAATTTTATCAAAAGTGTATAAATTCCCAAATAACTAGTATGGGTGTTCGTTAAAAAACAAATGGTAAGATGATATCCAGTAATAAAATTGGTTAATTTTTAAAATACAAATTAAAATCTTTAGAATTGAATACAATAAGTATAAAAATAAAAAAAACTGAGTGTTAATCAATTTTCTTATGAAAAAGTGAAATGCTATAATGATCTAGGTAATATTCAAATATAAAATAAAATCAGAAATTTAATCAAAAGTGTTTAAAATCCCCCCCAAAAAAAATGAAGGTGTAATAAATTTTCTTACAATAACGTGAAATATATTAAAATGTGTAGGCTAATTTCGAAATATCAAATATCTCGAGCATTTTATTGAAAATGTATATATTTCAAAATAATAAAAGGTGTAGAAATGTTTCATATGGTATATTGATATTTATTAATGGTTGTGTAGGGTATTATTTGCAATTCTGAAAAAAATTAAGAAATGTATCAAATGTTTATAAATTACCAAAAAACTATGGGTGCTCAGGAATTATAATATTAAATAATATAAAATTAAAATCTTTAGAATTGAATACAATAAGTATAAAAATAAAAAAAAACTGAGTGTTAATCAATTTTCTTATGAAAAAGTGAAATGCTATAATGATCTTGGTAATATTCAAATATAAAATAAAATCAGAAATTTAATCAAAAGTGTTTAAAATCCCCCAAAAAAAATGAAGGTGTAATAAATTTTCATACGATAACGTGAAATATATTAAAATGTGTAGGCTAATTTCGAAATATCAAATATCTCGAGCATTTTATTGAAAATGAATATATTTCAAAATGATGTGATTTTATATCAAAATATTGAATACATCCTTTTAGAATTCTATCAAAAGTGTATAAATTCCCAAAACACTAAAGGCTTAATAAAGTTTCTTATGGTAACATGATATTTATTAATGGTGATGTAGGTTACTATTTAAATAATTAAAAAAGTAGTGAAATACATTAAACGTTTATAAAATATCACAGAACTTTGGGTGTCATCTAGTGTATTACGATGAAAAATTGGTATATAGTAATGTTCTAGATTGATATATGAAATTAGAGATTTCTTTAAAAGTGCTTAATATCCAAAAATAATAAGGTGCAATTAAGTTTATATGGTAACTAAATATGGTAATGGTGTAAATTAATAATTATAATTCTGAAAAAATTGAGAAATATATCAAAATGTTTATAAAATTATATAAAAAAACTATGCTTGTAATCAAGTTCCATTTGGTAATGTGATATCCAGTAATGGTCTATATTGTGATATTTGAAATATAAAATCAAATTTTATAAATTCATTAAATGTGCGATATAAACCAAAGAAATATAGGTGGCCATATAGTTTCATATGGTAACGTGATAATCAGTAAATATATTTATTTATTTTTTATTTATTTATTTATCAAATCAGACGCGATATCCCTACAAGGGATGCTTGCGTCAATAACAACACTAAATTCAGATACTATATTACAAAAAAAAATAATTACAAGATTTGAAAAGATAAGAAAGAGGACATTAAAATCATTCTTGATTTTACATCACAACCAACAAAATAAACAAACCAAAAATATACAAATAGGTAATAATTAAGGTTTTTTTAACCAAGAGAGAAAATCATAGATATATTTACAGAATTTTCAAAATTTAAAATACGAGTCCCTACTATTTACAAACATAAAAAGATCCTTGCATTCGATGTTTTCCCGGTTTCTGTAGCTCTGGAAGATTGGGCACTCAAGAAGCAGATGACTGGAATCCTGCTTTCTCTTTCCACATAAACATCCCGGATCGTCTATAGCTCCTATTCCAGAAAGATATCGGTTCATAAGTTATAAAAAATACTATACAAATACTATAAAATCGACAATAGTATCAAATGTTCATAAAATACCAAAATAATTATGAGGGTTTTTTTAAGTTACATATAGTATGGTGAATTTCGATAATTAAATTTGTTTATATTTAAAAAAAGTATGGTTAAAAAAATTATAATGGTATGTTTACAAAATTACAAAAGAACTTTGATTGTTTATCAATATTTATATGGAAACGTGATATCCAGTGATAGTGTATGTTAAAATTTGAATTATAAAAAATAATCTTTAGAATTCTATCAAATGTGTAGAAACACCAAAGACCTAATACTTAAATAAATAACTAAGATCTTAAAAGGTTTTATATGGTGACGTGATATTTCAAACGTTTTATATGGTGAAGTGATATTCAGTAATGGTGTACGTTTATTTTCTAATACTGAAAAGAATTTGAGAATTACAACAAATGTTCATAAAATTATCAACGAAATATGGGTGTTCATAAAGTTCCATATTGTAACGTGACATAGAGTAATGATCTAGGTTAATATTGAAATAGTAAATACAATCTTGAGAATTCTTTCAAATTTATATAAATACCAAAGATCATAAAGTTTTATATGGTGACAAGATATTCAGAAATGGTGTAGGCCTATATTTGAAATATAAAATATAATCTTGAAAATTCTATCAAAGGTGTTTAAATTCTAATGAACTAACGGTATAATAAAGTTTCTTATGGTAACGTGATATTTATTAATGGTGATGTAAATTACTATTTAAATAATGAAAAAAATTAGTGAAATATATTAAACGTTTATAAAATATCAAAGAACTATGGGTGTTATCTAGTGTATTAGGATGATAAATTGGTATAATGTTCTAGATTGATATGTGAAATTAGAGATTTCTTTCAAAAGTGCTTAATATCCCATAATATAAAGGTGTAATTAAGTTTATATTGGAACGTGATAATAAATAATGGTGTAGGTTAATAATTATAATTCTGAAAATAATTTGAAAAATATATATCAAATGTTTATATAATTATCAGAAAAAAACTATGGTTGTTATCAAGTTCCATATGATAATGTGATATCAAGTAATGGTCTATATTGTGATATTTGAAATATAAAATCAAATTTTAGAAATTCATTAAATGTGCAAAATAAAACGAAGAAATATAGGTGATCATAAAAGTTTTATATGGTGACGTGATATTCAGTAATGGTGTACGTTTATTCTTAAATACTGAAAAAAATTGAGAATCATAATAAATGTTCATAAAATTATCAAAGAAATATGGGTGTTCATAAAATTATATATGGTAACGTGACATCGAGTAATGATCTAGGTTAATATTGAAATAGTAAATACAATCTTGAGAATTCTTTCAAATTTTTATAAATACCAAGGATCATAAAGTTTTATATGGTGACAAGATATTCACTAATGGTGTAGGATTATATTTAAAATATAAAGTAGAATCTTGAAAATTCTATCAAAGGTGTTTAAATTCTAATGAACTAAAGGTATAATTAAGTTTCATATGGTAACGTGATATTCATTAATGGTGTAGATTGAGAATTCTATTAAAAAAATAAAATAATGAAAATAAAGGTGTAATAAAGTTTTATATTGTAACATGATATTCAATAATGGAGTAAAGAGAAGGTTAATATTTGAAATTATAAAAAAAGGGAAATATATTAAATGGTCATAAAATAAAAAATAAAAAACTATAGATGTGTATTCATCAAGTTTCATATGATAACGTTATATCTAATAATGCTCTAGGTTGATATTTGAAATATATATATATATATATAATAAAATCTTGAGAATTATATCAAAAGTGTATAAAATCCCTAAGAAATGAAGGTCTAAAAAGATTTTATATGGTAACGTGATATTCATTAATAATGTAGGTTGATTTTTGAAATTCTGAAAAAGAAATATTAATATAAATATCAATTACTAGAAATTACCAAAATAATTTGAGGGTTTGCTCAAGATTGATATAATACCGTGATATTCAGTAATGGTCTAGGTTGATATTTGGAATATAAAATAAAACCTTTATACTCCTTCAAGTGTGTATTAAAATACTAAAGAACCATAGGTGATCATAAAGTTTAAAATAGTAACGTAAAATTCAGTAATAATATAGCTTCATATTCGAAATTCTGAAAAAAAAAGAGAATTATTTAAAATGTTTAAAAATTATCAAAGAAGTATGGGTGTTTTTTAAGGTTCCATATGGTGGGTGATATTCAGAAATGGAATTGTCTAATATTTATATACAAAGTTAATAAATAAATTTGTACTAAAAATGTGTATAAAATTACAAAAAAACTATTGGTGTTCATGAAGTTTCTCTCCCTCTCTCTTTCATATGCTGATCTGATATTCAGTAATGATGTTCGGTTCATATTTATCCCTTTGAAAATTAAATTGAGAATTATATAGAATGTTTATAAAACTATCAAAGTATGGGTGTTCGTTAAAAAACAAATGGTGAGATGATATCCAGTAATAAAATTGGTTAATTTTTAAAATACAAATTAAAATCTTTAGAATTGAATACAATAAGTATAAAAATAAAAAAAAACTGAGTGTTAATCAATTTTCTTATGAAAAAGTGAAATGCTATAATGATCTAGGTAATATTCAAATATAAAATAAAATCAGAAATTTAATCAAAAGTGTTTAAAATCCCCCCCAAAAAAAAATGAAGGTGTAATAAATTTTCATACAATAACGTGAAATATATTAAAATGTGTAGGCTAATTTCGAAATATCAAATATCTCAAGCATTTTATTGAAAATGTATATATTTCAAAATAATAAAAGGTGTAGAAATGTTTCATATGGTAACTTGATATTTATTAATGGTTGTGTAGGGTATTATTTGCAATTCTGAAAAAAAATAAGAAATGTATCAAATGTTTATAAAATTACCAAAAAACTATGGGTGCTCAGGAATTATAATATGGAAGGGTGATATCCTGTAATTCTAGGTTGACATTTTTATTAATAAATATAACCTTAAGAATTATATTTAAAGTGTATGAAATTCCAAAGATCTAAATGTGTAAAAGAGTTTATATGGGAACGTGTTATTTATTATGGTGTAGGTTAATATTTAAAATATAAAAAAATAGATAAATATAGCAAATGTTTAGAAAATTATCAGAGAACAATGGGTGATCACAAAATTTCAAATGTTGATGTGATATTCAGTAATAATGTAGGTTCATATTTAAAATAAAAATAAAATGTATACAAAATCAAATGTTTACAAAATTACCAAACAAAGATGGATTCAATAAGTTATATATTTCCAGGTGATATACAGTAATGGAATTGGTTAATATTTAAAATAAAAAAGTCCAAATGAACAATAGGTGTAATAGTTTTATTTTGAAAAATAAAATTTATTGATTATTAGGTTAATATGTTTAAACGGAAAATAGATAAATATATCAAATGTTTATAAATATATTAAAGAGAACTCTGGTCGTCATCAAGTGTCATATGATACAGCGATATATAATAATGGTATAATTTTTTTGATATTTGAAATATAAAATATCTTAAGATTTCTATCAAAAGTGGATAAAATACAAAAAAAGGGTTTATATGGTAACCTGATATTCATTAATTGTGTAGGTTTATATTTGAAATATAAATTAAAATCTTGAGAATTCTGTCAAGAGTGTATAAAATCCCAAAGAACTAAAGGTCTGAAAAGGTAATTAAAATGTGTATAAAATACTAAATAACTTTAGGGGATCATAAAGTTTGATAATTTAATGTAATATTCTTTATCAATGTGGGTTTATATTCGAAATACTAAAATAAAAGAAGAATTATATCAAAAATAAATTCTTTAAAATTGCATAAAATGTGCATAGGATTACAAAAAAAAAAATTATAGAGTTTGTGAAATATGAAATTAAATCGTGATATCCATTGATGGTGTCTAGGTTGAAATTTGAAATATTTAAATACATCTTGAATTTTATCAAAAGTGTATAAATTCCCAAATAACTAGAGGTGTAATAGAATTTATATCGGGATGTGATATTCACAAATGATGTAGGTTAATATTTGAAATTCTGAATAAAATATTGAGAAATATTTAAAATATTCATCAAATTAACAAAAATAATATAGGTGTTTATTAATTTACATATGATAAGGTGGTGTCAGTAATGAAATTGGTTAATATCAATAATACAAATTAAAATCTTTAAAATCGTATAAAATATGCATAGATTTACAAAAGAACTATAGGTTTTCAAAGTTAAATCTTGAGAATTCTATCAACGGTGTATAAAATCCCAAAACCTAAAGGTGTAAAGAGGTTTCATATTGTAAAGTGATATTCATTAATGGTGGTGTAGATTATTTTTTACATTTCTGAAAAAAAGAAAATAAATAAAATTTTCAGGATTGGTCTAGATTGAAAATTAAAATTTGAAGTGTATAAAATCCCAAAAAAGTGATGGTGTAATAAAATTTGAATATGGTATAATGATATATTCTAATGATGTGATTTTAAATCAAAATATTGAATACATCCTTTTAGAATTCTATCAAAAGTGTATAAATTCCCAAAACACTAAAGGCTTAATAAAGTTTCTTATGGTAACATGATATTTATTAATGGTGATGTAGGTTACTATTTAAATAATGAAAAAAAATAGTGAAATACATTAAACGTTTATAAAATATCAAAGAACTTTGGGTGTCATCTAGTGTATTACGATGAAATATTGGTATATAGTAATGTTCTAGATTGATATTTGAAATTAGAGATTTTTTAAAAAGTGCTTAATATCCAAAAATATTAAGGTGCAATTAAGTTTATATGGTAACTAAATATGGTAATGGTGTAAATTAATAATTATAATTATGAAAATAATTTGAGAAATATATCAAAATGTTTATATAATTATCAGAAAAAAACTCTGGTTGTAATCAAGTTCCATATGATAATGTGATATACAGTAATGGTCTATATTGTGATATTTGAAATATAAAATCAAATTTTAGAAATTCATTAAATGTGCAAAATAAACCAAAGAAATATAGGTGGTCATATAGTTTCATATGGTATGGTGATAATCAGTAAAGATATCGGGTCATAAGTTATAAAAAATACTATACAAATACTATAAAATCGACAATAGTATCAAATTTTCATAAAATACCAAAATAATTATGAGGGTTTTTTAAGATACATATAGTACGTGAATTTCGATAATTAAATTTGTTTTTATTTAAAAAGAGTATGGTTAAAAAAATTAGAATGGTATGTTTACAAAATTACAAAAGAACTTTGATTGTTCATCAATATTTATATGGAAACGTGATATCCAGTGATAGTGTATGTTAAAATTTGAATTATAAAAAATAATCTTGAGAATTCTATCAAATGTGTAGAAACACCAAAGAACTAATACTTAAATAAATAACTAAGATCTTAAAAGGTTTTATATGGTGACGTGATATTCAGTAATGGTGTACGTTTATTTTCTAATACTGAAAAAAATTTGAGAATTATCGAAATATGGGTTTTCATAAAGTTCCATATTGTAACGTGACATAGAGTAATGATCTAGGTTAATATTGAAATAGTAAATACAATCTTGAGAATTATTTCAAATTTATATAAATACCAAAGATCATAAGGTTTTATATGGTGACAAGATATTCAGCAATGGTGTAGGCTTATATTTGAAATATGAAATAGAATCTTGAAAATTCTATCAAAGGTGTTTAAATTCTAATGAAATAAAGGTATAATAAAGTTTTATATGGTAACTTGATATTTATTAATGGTGTATATTAATATTTGAAATTATTTTAAAAATTTGAGAATTATATCAAATGGTTATAAAATTAGCAAAAAAGTATGGTTTTCATTTATTTATATATGGTTGGTGATATTCAGAAATAAAATTGGTTAAATATTTTTAATACAAAATCAAATCGTAGAAATTGTAAAAAGGTGTATTAAAATTACAAAAGGTCTTTGGATGTTATAATATGGATATATAAGTTAAAAGTAATATACATTAATGGTCTATATTGAAAATTCTACTAAAAGACATAAAATAACAAAAAATAAAGGTGTAATGAAGTTTTAATGAGAACATGATATTCATTAATGGAGTAGATTATTCTTTACATTTCTGAAAAAAAAGAAAATAAATCAAATTTTCAGGAATGGTCTAGGTTGAAAATTAAAATTTGAAGTGTATAAAATCCAAAAAAAAGTGAAGGTGTAATAAAATATAAATATGGTATCATGATATTTTCTAATGATGTGATTTTATATCAAAATATTGAATATATCTTTTTAGAATTCTATTAAAAATGTATAAATTCCCAAAACACTAAAGGTTTTATAAAGGTTTTTATGTTAACGTGATATTTTTTAATGGTGCTGTAGGTTACTATTTAAATAATGAAAAAATTAGTGAAATATATTAAACGTTTATAAAATATCAAAGAACTATGGGTGTCATCTAGTGTATCATGATGATAAATTGGTATAATGTTCTAGGTTGATATATTTGAAATTAGAGATTTCTTTAAAAAGTGCTTATTATCCCAGAATATAAAGGTGTAATTAAGTTTATATGGTAACGTGATAATAATTAATGGTGTAGGTTAATAATTATAATTCTGAAAATAATTTGAGAAACATATATAAAATGTTTGTATAATTATCAAAAAAAAAAAACTAAGGTTGTAATTAAGTTCCATATGATAATGTGATATCCAGTAATGGTCTATATTGTGATATTTAAAATATAAAATCAAATTTTAGAATTTCATTAAATGTGCAAAATAAACCAAAGAAATATAGGTGATCATATAGTTTCATACGATGATAACATGATAATCAGTAAAGATATTGGTTCATAAGTTATAAAAAATACTATAAAAATCGAGAATGGTATCAAAATTTCAAATGTTAATGTGATATTCAGTAATAATGTAGGTTCATATTTAAAATTTAAAAAAATTGTATAAAGAATCAAATGTTTACAAAATTACCAAACAAAGATAAATTCAATAAGTTATATATTTCAAGGTGATATACAATAATGGAAATAGTTAGTATTTAAAATAAAAAGTCCAAATGAACAAAAGGTGTAATAGTTTTATTCTGAAAAGTAAAATTTATTGATCATTAGGTTAATAGGTTTAAATGGAAAATAGAAAAATATAGCAAATGTTTATAAAAATATCAAAAAGAACTCTGGTTGACATCAAGTGTCATGATACAGCGATATATAATAATGGTATAATTTGATATTTGAAATATAAAATATCTTAAGATTTCTATCAAAAGTGGATAAAATACAAAAAAAAGGGTTTATATGGTAACCTGATATTCATTAATTGTGTAGGTTTATATTTGAAATATAAATAAAATCTTGAGAATTCTGTCAAGAGTGTATAAAATCCCAAAGAACTAAAGGTCTGAAAAGGTAATTAAAATGTGTATAAAATACTAAATAACTTTAGGGGATCATAAAGTTTGATATTTTATGTAATATTCTTTATCAATGTGGGTTTATATTCGAAATACTAAAATAAATGAAGAATTATATCAAAAATAAATTCTTTAAAATTGTATAAAATGTGCATAGGATTACAAAAAAATATATAGAGTTTGTGAAATATGAAATTAAATCGTGATATCCATTGATGGTGTCTAGGTTGAAATTTGAAATATTTAAATACATCTTGAATATTATCAAAAGTGTATAAATTCCCAAATAACTAGAGGTGTAAAAGAGTTTATATCGGGATGTGATATTCACAAATGATGTAGGTTAATATTTGAAATTCTGAATTAAAAATCAGGAATTATTTAGAATATTCATCAAATTAACAAAAAAATATGGGTGTTTATTAATTTACATATGATAAGGTGGTTTCAGTAATAAAATTGGTTAATATCAATAATACAAAATAAAATCTTCAAAATTGTATAAAATATGCATAGATTTACAAAAGAACTATAGGTTTTCAAAGTTAAATCTTGAGAATTCTATCAACGGTGTATAAAATCCCAAAAACTAAAGGTGTAAAGAGGTTTCATATTTTAAAGTGATATTCATTAATGGTGGTGTAGATTATTTTTTACATTTCTGAAAAAAAGAAAATAAATCAAATTTACAGGATTGGTATAGGTTGAAAATTAAAATTTGAAGTGTATAAAATCCCAAAAAAGTGAAGGTGTAATAAAATTTGAATATGGTATCATGATATTTTCTAATGATGTGATTTTATAAAAAAATATTGAATACATCTTTTTAGAATTCTATCAAAAGTGTATAAATTCCCAAAACACTAAAGGCTTAATAAAGTTTCTTATGGTAACATGATATTTATTAATGTTGATGTAGGTTACTATTTAAATAATGAAAAAATTAGTGAAATATATTAAACGTTTATAAAAT
This sequence comes from Cordylochernes scorpioides, assembly GCA_030710605.1. Taxonomy (NCBI): domain Eukaryota; kingdom Metazoa; phylum Arthropoda; class Arachnida; order Pseudoscorpiones; family Chernetidae; genus Cordylochernes; species Cordylochernes scorpioides. The sequence goes on along the minus strand of CP092866.1, from coordinate 32,923,775 downwards.
ATCAAAGAACTATGGGTGTCATCTAGTGTATCATGATGATAAATTGGTATAATGTTCTTGGTTGATATTTGAAATTAGAGATTTCTTTAAAAAGTGCTTAATATCCCAGAATATAAAGGTGTAATTAAGTTTATATGGTAACGTGATAATAATTAATGGTGTAGGTTAATAATTATAATTCTGAAAATAATTTGAGAAATATATCAAAATGTTTATATAATTATCAGAAAAAAAACTCTGGTTGTAATCAAGTTCCATATGATAATGTGATATAGAGTAATGGTCTATATTGTGATATTTGAAATATAAAATCAAATTTTAGAAATTCATTAAATGTGCAAAATAAACCAAAGAAATATAGGCGATCATATAGTTTCATATGGCAAAGTGATAATCAGTAAAGATATCGGTTCATAAGTTATAAAAATACTATAAAAATCGAGAATAGTAACAAATGTTCATAAAAATGCCAAAATATTTAGGAGGGGTTTTAAGTCACATATAGTACGGTGAAATTCGATAATTAAATTTGTTTATATTTAAAAAGAGTATGGTTAAAAAAAATTTGAAATGTATGTTTACAAAATTACAAAAGAACTTTGATTGTTCATCAATATTTATATGGAAACGTGATATCCAGTGATAGTGTATGTTAAAATTTGAATTATAAAAATAATCTTGAGAATTCTATCAAATGTGTAAAAATACCAAAAAACTATAGGTGATCTTAAAAGGTTTTATATGGTGACGTGATCTTAAAAAATTTTATATGGTGACGTGATATTCAGTAATGGTGTGCGTTTATTTTCTAATACTGAAAAAATAAATTGAGAATCATTACAAATGTTCATAAAATAATAAACGAAATATGGGTGTTCATAAAGTTATATATGGTAACGTGACATCGAGTAATGATCTAGGTTAATATTGAAATATTAAATACAATCTTGAGAATTCTTTCAAACTTTTTTATAAATACCAAAGATCATAAAGTTTTATATGGTGACAAGATATTCAGTAATGGTGTAGGCTTATATTTGAAATATAAAGTAGAATCTTGAAAATTCTATCAAAGGTGTTCAAATTCTAATGAACTAACGGTATAATGAAGTTTCATATGGTAACTTGGTATTTATTAATAGTGTAGATTAATATTTGAAATTATGATAACAATTTGAGAATTATATCAAATGTTTTTAAATTATCAAAAAGGTATGGGTTTTCATTAATTTATGTGGTGGGTGATATTCAGAAATAAAATTAGTTTATATTTTTAATACAAAATCAAATCGTAGAAATTGAAAAAAGGTCTATTAAAATTACAAAAGGTCTTTGGATGTTCATATGGATATATAAGTAAAAGTAATATACATTAAATCTAAATCTAAAAGTGTAATGAAGTTATATATTGTCGCGGAGATAAATAAAGCAAGGGCAAGTTTAGGATAATTAATTTATTATAAGGGGTATTTATAGAGAGATAGATAAAGTACAACTTACTCCAAGTTAAAGTTAATCCTAATGAGGGACGTCAGCTCCCCCCGCCGGCCAAATTCCCCAGAACCCCTCACACCCGGTGTCCAGGGATGATTGACAGACGTCCCATGGGGCCTCTCGTGATTGGAGCCGCTGAACTTCTTGACAATATGATAACATGATATTCAATAATGGCGTAGGTTAATATTTGAAATTATAAAAAAAATTAGGGAAATATATTAAATGGTCATAAAATAAAAAAAAAAATTATAGATGTGTATTCATCAAGTTTTATATGATAACGTTATATCTAATAATGTTCTCTCTCTCTAGGTTGATATTGTATAAAATATGCATATATTTACAAAAGTACTATAGGTTTTCATAAAGTTTGATACGTGATATCCATTAATGATCTAGCTTTAAATTCGAAGTAATAACAAAACCCTTGATTATTCAAACAAAAGTGTATAAAATCCAAAAACCTAAAGGTGTAATAAAGTTATTATGGTAACTTGATATTCATTGTATATTGTGTACATAGACCAATGTGATATTTAGTAAAAATGTGGGTTCATATTTAAAATGAAAAAAAAAGGTATAATTACCATAAGGTAAATGATATAATTACCAATTAAATATGAGTAATCAATATGTTACAAATTTTAGAGTTATATTCACTAATGAAAATGTTTGATATTTAAAATACAAAATGAAATCTACAGAATAATATAAAATGTGTTATGAAATTACCAAATAGCGTGGGTGTTCATCAAGTTTAATAGGACAAAGTGATATATTCAGTAATAATATTGGAAAATATTTAAAATACAAATTAAAATCGTTAGAAATTCATCAAATGTGCTTAAAATCACAAAAGAACTATAGGTCTTTTGATATATATTTTTAGATATCCATTATTGGTCTATTTATAAATCTATATATTGTTTTATATAGAAAGGTATTATCCAGTAATAATCTAGGATATAATTTGAAATATTGAAAAATCTTGAAAATCTTATCAAAAGTGTAAAAATCTCAATGAATAAAAGGTGTAAAAAGCTTTATATAGAAAGGTATTAACCAGTAATAATCTTGGTTATAATTTGTAATATTGAAAATTCTTGAAACTCTTTCTAAGAGATGTGTAAAAATCTCAATTAATAAAAGAGGTAAAAGGTCTTATATAGAAAGATATTATCCAGTAATAATCTAGGTTGAAATTTGAAATATTGAAATATATTTTGAAAATCTTATCTAAAGTGTAAATAATCTCAATAAATAAAAGGTGTAAAATGCTTTATATAAAAAGGCATTATCCAGTAATAATCTAGGTTCTAATTTAAAATATTGAAAATATCTTCAAAAATTATCAAGAGTTTTAAAAATATAAATTAATAAAAGGTTTTAAAAAGCTTTTTATAGAAAGGAGTTATCCAGTAATAATCTTGGTTGTAATTTGATAAATTGAAAAAATCTTGAAAATACTATCCAAAATGTAAAAATTCACAATGAATAAAAGGTGTAAAAAGCTTTATATAGAAAGGTATTATTCAGTAAAAAGCTAGGATATAATTTGAAATATTGAAAAAATCTTGAAAATCTAATCGAAGGTTTTAAAAAATATAAATTAATAAAAGGTGTAAAAAGCTTTATATTGAAAGGAGTTATCCAGTAATAATATA
>CP092866.1:32910374-32920514 GCA_030710605.1 Cordylochernes scorpioides | reverse complement strand
AATAGTATTGTAATTTTTTCCAAAAAAAAAAGGCCAAATATGGTTTTGAAAATTATATGATTAATAATATTTTCTCACAAGCCAAGCTTTTTAATGAATTCCTTTTATAAATTGGGCATTTTTTTTTCTTAACTTAAATCTCTACAATGTCTAAATGTACAAAAATAGTAGAGCATTGGTAGCATTGACTTTAAATCTACAAATTTTGCAGACTGAATTTGAATTTAAGGCTTTACGAATCATTTGGTGTCAAGGCTGAATACTAAAATCTATATTAATCAGTTAATTTTATAAGGTGTGTGTTTCATAGTTTCAGAATTAAAAGTTCCAAAATAAATACTGAGGGGGCATTATTATTTTGACATAAAACGCACCATTTGAAAACTTCGATTCTTCATTTTTTCATTTTTTTTCCCATCAAATTTAAGCTGCGAGTGTATATAGAAAAGTTTCCCATTTGCGTCTTTATCTAGAATAGTTTGTAAAAACAATTCAAATGTTCAAATCTTTTTAAAGAAGCTTCAAGACTATAAACATTGGTATTTTTTAACATGCATTCTATCTTTAGTTGTTGTTCTCGGATTTTGCATTTTCTGATTTCCCATAGGTATAGATAGTCTCATTTACCCTAGTGATAGTCTGGATATATAGTTTTACCTTTGTGCTTATGTGTACAGAATGAATATTTTTAACTCTCCCTTATGTTTTGAGCAGAATAGAAAAAAATGAATTTTAAAAAGTATTTTTCAGTCAATTTTTAGTGTCGGGCTGTTTATTTAGAGCTAATTATTTTTATCCAAAATTTTGTATCTGGATGATTTAGTATGGATGTGGTTTGATATCACATTTTATTTTTGAATTCAATTTGTGCTAAAGTTCATTTTCTACATTAAAATATTTTGAGAGTTTGATTTACTGAAGAATTGAAACAATGGATTAAAATCACAATTGACAATTTTTGACTTAAAAAATTTCTAGAAATATTTTCCATATAAACTTTGGTAATCTTATAAAATTTTCATGTTCTTTGGTGACCTTATGAACTAAAGCTACATGTTGTTTTGCTTTGGACCTATTTCATTTTCTTGGGGTTGTTTTACCTTGGACCTATTTTCATCATCTTGGTGACCTTAACCTTTTTCAAGTTCATAAATGTTATCTGCTTAACCTATTTTTGCATTCCATAATGATCTTATGAACTGAACCTTTTTGATGGTCTTTTAAGATTTTGTTGTCTTTCTGTAAATTGAACCATATTTCATGTGTTTTCAGTTTCGAATTGAGTTAGAAAAGTTGGCGTTTGTAATAAGGTTTTACTTATGCTGGAATATGCCGATTTTAAAGGGAGTCATTTTTTTCTAACATGTGGGTATAGGGATAATTGTGTGTAACCTGGTCTGTGGTTAACGCAAGTAAACTATCGATGTTTTGAATTAGTAGCATATTTTATGTGCATCTACTGTAACTAGCTTATTTTGAGGTTGTATGTGGATTGTTTATTCATGTATACTCATATCATGATTAATAATAAATCATTTTGAATGATTAGGCTTTTTAGTCACCAAGTTGAATCAGTTCAAAAATAGGTAAATTTTTGTAGTTTATTTAAATCCCTAGACCTTGGCTGACATTTTACTGACATCTAAACCAATACTGAATTGGCATAAGGAGATTTCTTATTAATTATCCAAACACTTAACTACTTTTAGACGATAATGGTGAAAAATCATTTCTTTTATCCTGTCGTGAAAATGTGAATGTATTCTATAAATATCAAGGATAAAAATGTTTGTCATTGGTTCTCTGCTGCTTCTTAGCCCCATATGATGTTTTAGCTCTCAGCGGAATCTTTTATGAAGGTAATCATTTTTAGGGCATTTCAGTTTGAAGCTATTCTCAAGATATCGTAAGTTGCTAGTAAGGGCTATGCAGAATTCAGTCAATAGACATTTTGCTACTTTTTAAGAACTAAATCTCAATTTTTATATTTGCTAGATCTTGTATGTCAAGTTGTTAAGGGCTATGCAAAATTCAGTCAATAAACATTTTGCTAGTTTTTAAAAAGAAAATATCAATTTCTAGATTTCAAGTTTGCATACAAAGGTGGTTCAACGCATACTATCTATATTTGTTAACTCGTTTTCTAACTTGTTTTCAAATTTTTGAGTGTTTAGCAAGGATAGCAATGTCTAATTGTGCACACTGATGTCAATAAAGTATGCTCGAGTTGATATTAAAAAAATTAATAATTTTTATAAATTTGAAATATATATCTAAGCGTGTTCTTTATTGAAGAATGTTTGGTAAAATAAGTAATTGTCAGTATATTGCATAGATAAGTTGGGATAGTTGGTAAGGACCATAGATATTACTTTGAATAAGAGTGTCAAGATGTGTAAAGAGATTTAATCCTCATCTAAGAAGAGATTGGCATGGTAGAATTATGTATATTTGCAAGCTTTGGAGTAATGTAAATGATATGCATATAGCATTTTTGCTAGGATTAATAACAAAAGGGCTTTAGATTTTTAAGAATTTAAGAAAAGGCTTTAAGACTCCATAAATATTAAACTCTTTACACTGTTGACAGTATTAAACACTTTACACAGTATTTGACAGCGGTAAATTTGCATTGTTTTTTTGGGAAATTTTCAAAAGAAGCCATTCACAGTATATTTTTAAGATAGAAAATACAAGACATTCATTCTCTTGTAGGAAAGTGATCGAATTTTGTATACAGAGGGAACTTTTTGATATCCCTGGGGTGGCATATATTTTAACCTGGAATTAAATGACTTTAATTTTTTACTGATAGAAGACAAAAGATTGGATTTATTTATAGACCAAAATATAAGCCGTAATATTTCAATATTTAGTAATTGTTGGGAATGCAAACCAGGATGTAGTGCCTTTTCTCTTGCATGAGTGGCATATTTAGAAATATTCTTTGATTGTGTTTGCATTAACAATCAATATTCAAATAGGGATATGGTATATTAAAATTTATACATGACCATTGTGTTCTGTAATTTATATTCATGCATCATTTTATTTTTATACTGCATTTATGAATGCTGGCATTTTTGCTTATGAGATAATGTGGTTTTATTTATGCTCAATTCTTGTCTTTCTTAATTTATTTTCTCTCGTTTCTTTTCTCCATAGATATATATGGTTTTATAATCCATTTTAAAAATATCGGGGCTATTAACCTATCCAAGATTTTATACAAAGCTTAATACAACAATTTGAGAGCAATGTTTTTAGTTTTTTTGTTTATTTGAATTGCATTTAAAAAATACCAGTGTTTGTTACTGAAATCAAATATATATATAGTATAAAATAATTGTATAATTAAAAATATTTTTTCTTATAAAACGTGAGAGTAATCTACAGTGAAAATTATGAACTTGGATTAAAATATATAAATTTTTGTGAGATAAAGAAAAAAAGTAAGATAATATTGTATAATCGTTATTTAATTTTCCAAGTATATTTGACAAATCACTAGGTCTTGTATAATGCGATATTGTTTTGCGTTTCTTTTTATATTCTTAATACAATTTTTCAAAATTCTCTTTCAAAAAGGTAAATGCTTCAAAAATGGTTCACATTTGACCTGGTCTACAAAACAAAATGTGTGAATTTTTAAGGTGTCGTATTGTGTACAATAAAAATTTCAAATTGAATTAGAAAGATGAAAAAAACTTTTTATAGCGTATACCTGGTCATCTAAATATTTTAGTGAAATGTTATAAAATATATAGTATATTTTGTGGTTTTAAGTTGTCTATATTCAAAATAATTGGACATTTTATTATTTAGGAAAAACAGGTATATAAATATAAAATTTACAAATATTCTGAGAATATTAGGGTCTTGTGGGTTATAAACAAAAAACTTGTTATAGCGTATAACTGGTCATCTAAATTTTTTTGTAAAATGTTATAAAATATAGTATATTTTGTGGTTTTAAATTGTCTATATTCAAAATAATTGGACATTTTATTATATTAAGGAAAAACAGGTTTATAATTATAAAATTTACAAATCTTCTGAGAATATTAAAGTCTTTTGGGTAATAAACAATGTTTAAAAGTGGTTGTAAATTCCTGAGACAAAGAATGAGTGTATTATATATATTATTGTAAAAACAAACTAGCGCAAAAAAACAATGAAAAATTTGCAAAAAAAGGTATTCATTAAAAATATAAAGTTTTAAAATATGAAAAAAAAACGCCAATAATCTATAATGACTATAAATAATAACAAGGTATTTTAAAATTAACATCGATTGTTGAAAGGTCATATGTGGTATAAAATGACTGAAATTTTGATAATATACTCTGAATCAATTTGATGATGAAGTTGTTAAGTTGTTTTATCAAATGAAATGTATGGGCATGGTGAATCAATAAAAAAAAACATATAATCATAATATATAAAACTAAAATATCAAAAATATATCAACAATAAAAAAAATACATTTTGTAAAAGGTAAAGATAAGATTGTTTAAAAATTTGAAGGTATAAAAAACTGAATAACAACTAAGTATTATTAAATATATTTTTTCAAAAAAGGTATGCTCTTCAAAATTGAAATATTTTAATATATTTTCAAGTATTTAAAATAGTGAATACTTTATCAATGGTTCAAATTCTAAATTAAATATGGTAAAGTGGTATATAATTGAACACCAAATATATTCAAATGTGTTGAATTTAATGGTCTTGAGGGTATAAAAATGAAATATGTCCAAAGCTGTTTGTAAATTAGACAAGATTATCACAATATATATCAAAATACTGGTTATATTATACAACTATTGTGTAAAAATGTATTATATGTATAAAATTGTTCATATTTTTGAGAAAGGTATAAAAATGTAATTTGTGTTAGATATTTTGAAGGGGTTACACATTATCAAAAAAAGTTATCAAGTGTATAAAAATAATTTAGCTTTAATCTTCCTAAATATATAAAAAATGAATAGTATCTAAAATATATCAATTGTATTTTTTGAAAAATGTATAGGGATGAGGATTATGTCGAAAATTAAACGTTTCGAAGGTATAAAACATTTTCTGAGATGGTTTAAATTTGGTTTAAAAAATAATAATTGAAATATGAATTGTGTAAAAAATATGGTAATATTGAATACAACTATTATAAAACTGCAAATTACTTTTGACTTTGAGGGTGTCTAGGGAAAAATTTAAAATTTATTAACACAAAACATTAAATGGTTTAAATTTGGTTTAAAAAATAATAATTGAAATATGACTTTTGTAAAAAACATGGTAATATTGAATACAACTATTATAAAACTGCAAATTACTTTTGACTTTGAGGGTGTTTAGGGAAAAATTTAAAAAATATTAAAAATTTATTAACAAAGCATAAATAAAAATAAAATATGAACTTATTTTCAAAAACATTTGAGAGGAGAAAATTGAGGTTTATTCTTAAAATAAGGTATAAGTGAATAGTGGGTTTATTTTAAAACTGATATATAAAATCAAATTCATAATGGTATCAATTGCATTTTTAAAAAATGGTATTAGAAAAAGGGAAATGGTATGTCATATAGAATTTGTATTAAAAAGCAATATAACAAATACAAGGTATAAAAATAATATATTTGAGAAACTGAGGTATATTTTCAAAAATGAAAGGAAAAGGTGGTCACAATTAAAAAACTTTATTATAATACTGTATTAAAATTAGGAAATGTCTTAACAAGGTCTAAATATCATTAAATGAAGTACAATTTACTATAAAAGTTTTGTTGTTTATAGTCCTGAGGGTAGAAAAGTCCAATGGTGATTGCAAATTTGTAAAATAAATATTTTAATATACAACAAATGTAAAGGTTATTTGCCTTAAACTAAAAAAAGGTAATAATATTAGTGATGACACAAAATGGTCATATTTATAAATTTGAGACAATATGAAAAATGAAATCATATTTATAAAATATTAAATGTATAAAGGTAAACTTTAAAATTAGAGCTAAAATACATAGATATCAATTATTACAATTTTACTAATAATGGAATAAAATATCTCATTTGGTATATCTATTTGTTGAAAAATAACACAAAAATATAAAAAAATGTGTATAAATATCTTATACTTACAAAAGGTACAAAAATATGCAATATTGGGTTGAGGGTATAAAATATGTATTAAAAAAAATGGTTTAAATTCTCCTAAACAAAAATATCAATGAAAATGTTAAGGAAATAACATGTCATAAGGGTATGTTTTTCATATTTACAAGAATTTATTATATTTTTTTTATGAATAAAAGAAATAATAAAATGGCTATTTAATGAATATTTCCAAAATGATAAGGATTGAACTTTCAATTGCAGGTAATAAAATAAAAGTAAAACATGTTCAAAGGTGATTAGAGAAAAAAATATTTTGAGGGTATAAAAATGTACATTTTGAAAAAAAAAGGTATAAAATTCTAAGTGCAAAAATTGTTATAAAAGTTTATAATATAAATTATTTATATATATATTTATAATATATATTATAATATATTACATGTGTTAATAAACTCTTATTGAAGAAATTTGTACAAAAAGACAATTCTATCATCTTTAGCGTGTAAAAAAAAGTTTTGAAATTATAGAAAAAATCCTCTGTAAAAGACTAGGTTAAGGTTTCAAATGAAAACTTCAAATTTTAAGCTGTAAAGGGTTTTAAATAAATTTGATTGAAGTATGAAATGAGAAAATTAGGGAATCATTTTAATGAAAATATTTTAAATTTGAGTTCTAAAAAAATTATTTTAAAATAAATTATAGTTTGAAAATTACAATAAGTGGTTTTAGGGGTATTAAAATGATATGTGTTAAAGGAAATTCTAATTTTGCTGTGAGTATCATCTAAAATATCTAAATCATTTAATCACCAAAATTATCTAATTTTAAGTCACTTTATTAAATTTCAAAGAACTTTTATATTGTAGGTAATAAAATGCAAATAAACCACGAATAAATATGTATTTTTAAAGGTATAAAAATAATCTTGAAGCATTTTGAATTTTTTTTGAGGTTTTAGGGTTATAAGAATATTTCAAAAGGTGTATGTAAATTGGTATATATTGATGTCATTATTATATATAAAATATTCAACACATTTTATGTTTGAATTAATGAAGTTTATTCTTGAATTATTTCTTGAGGGTATTCATTTCTGTGCTTTGCTAAATATATGATAACAAAGAAAGGCCATGTGGGTAATAAAAAATTAATGTTCAAAAGTGGTAAATTTTTGAGACAAAGAATGAGTGTATTATATATTTTGTATAAAAAAATCTAGAAACAACTTGCAAAAAAGGTATTCATTAAAAATATTTATAAAGTTTTAAAATATGAAAAAAAAAGACTACTAATAATAACAAGGTATTTTAAAATTAACATCGATTGTTGAAAGGTCATATGTGGTATAAAAAAAAATGACTGAAATTTTGATAATATACTCTGATTCAATTTGATTGTTAAGTTGTTTTATCAAGTGAAATGTATGGGATTGGTGCATAATTTTTAAAATAAACATACATATAATCGTAATATAAAACTAAAATAACAAAAAATATATCAACTATGTAAAAGGTAAAGATGAGATATTGTTTAAAAATTTGAAGGTTTCGTATATTGAAGGTATAAAAAACTGAACTACGTATTATTAAATTTACTTTTTGAAAATAGGTATGCTCTTTAAAATTGAAATATTTTTATATATTTTCAAGTATTTAAAATAGTAAATACTTCATCAATGGTTCAAATTATAAATTAAATATGGTAAAATGATATATAATTGAACACCAAATATATTCAAATGTGTTGATTATAATGGTCTTGAGGGTATAAAAATGAAATATGTCTAAAGCTGGTTGTAAATTTGACACATGATTTGATCACAATGTATATCACAATATAAATACTGGTTATATTATACAACTATTTTGTAGAAAATGTATTATATGTATAAAATTGTTCATATTTTTGAGAAAGGTATTAAAAATGTAATTTGCATTTGAATTTATGATGAGGTACACATTGTCAGAAAAATTATAGTGTATAAAAATCAACATGTTAGCTTTAATCTTCCCAAATATGATATATAAAACAATGAATATTATCTAAAATATATCAATTGGATTTTTTTTTAAATGTGTGGGGATGAGGAATATGTTGAAAATTAAATGTCTTCAAGGTATAAAACGTTTTCCGAGATGTTTAAATTTGGTTTCAAAAATATGAATTGTGTAAAACATGGTAATATTGAATACAACTATTATAAAACTGCAAATTATTTATAATTCATATTTTACTTTGAGGGTGTTCAGGGAAAAAATATAAAAACTACATTATGAACTTAATTTTTAAAATTGTTTGAGAGGAGTAAATTGAGGTTTATTCTTAAAATAAGGTATAGGTGAATAGTGGTTAATTTTAAAAATATGATATATAAAATCAATTTTATAAAGGTATCAATTACATTTTTAAAAATGGTATAATAAAAGGGAAATGGTACTCATAGAATTTGTAAAAAAATATATAACAAATACAAGGTATAAAAATATATTTGAGAAACTGAGGTATATATTTTTAAAAATTAAATTCAAGGAAAAGGTGCTCACACAATTAAAAAAAAATTATAATACTGTATTAAAATTAGGAAATCTGTCTAAAAAAGGTCTGAATATCATTAAATAAAGTACGAAATTTTTGTTCTTTATAGTCCTGATGGTAGAAAAGTCCAATGGTGATTGCAAATTTGCAAAATGAATATATTTTAATATATAACAAATGTAAAGGGTAATTTGCCTTAAACTAGAAAAGGTAATAATATTACTGATAGACACAAAATCATCATATTTAAAAAGAGACAATATGAACAATGAAATCCTCTTTATAAAATATTAAAAATGTATAAAAGGTAACTTTAAAATTAGAGCTAAAATACATAGAATCAATTATTACAATTTTACTAATAATGGAATAAATATTTATATTTGTTGAAAACTAACACAAAGGTATGAAAAAAGTGTATAAATATCTTTAACTTACAAAAGGTACAAAAATATTCACTATTGGGTTGAGAGTATAAAATATAAATGTATTAAAAAAGATGGTTTAAATTTTCTTAAACAAAAATATCAATGAAAATGTTAAGGAAATTACATACAATAACATCATGAGGGTGTTTTTCAGTTTCTAGAATTTATTATATATATATTTTTATGAATAAAAGAAATATTAAAATGGGTATTTAATGAACATGCCCAAAATAATTATTCAACTTTCAAATTGCAGGTAATAAAATGAAAGTAAAACATGTTCAAAGGTGATTAGAGAAAATATATTTTGAGGGTATAAAAATGTACATTTTGAAAAAAGGTATAAAATTTGAAGTAAAAAAATTATAAAATAAAAATTATATAATATAAAAAGTAATATAAAATTTTAAGTATTAAAAATGAATATAGGTTCTTAGAAATATAAAAATGGTTATAAATATAAAAGGGTTCTAAATGTGGTCATATATTTGAATATAATATTTTCAAAGGTATAAAAATTTACATTTTAAAATGAGGTTAATTATAAATGTATTTCTTTTGTTTAAGAGTAAAAAAGGTATTCAAAATGATCTAAAATTTTTAAATATATAATATTTGAGAGAAATATAATGAATGACACAATAATATTAAATAAAATGTAAAAACTATTTTGTGAAAGATTTCTTTGTTATAATATGGCCGTTAAGCTTTTAAGAATGGAAAATTTGAAGTGTATGTAAATTGGTATATATTAATGTGACTACTTTTTGAAATATTCAACAAATTTTATTTAAAATATTTTAAAATATGCGTTTTTCTGTGATTTGCTAAATATGTGATAGTGTGAAGAATAATAATACAATTTGAAAAAGTTGGTTATAAATATTTATGGCAAAATTTAAAATAAATATTGAAATTTTACTTTAGTGCATAAAAGGTATTATTCGTATAGGTAAAGAAAAATAACCAAGTTCAAAAAAGTATGTAGTAAATTTATAAAAGAATGTGAAATATCCTATAAATTTTTATATCATCAAAGGGTGTTATTATTGTAAAAACG
>CP092866.1:32609382-32910274 GCA_030710605.1 Cordylochernes scorpioides | reverse complement strand
ACATACATCAACTTTTATCAGAAATAGATGCCCGAGAAATAACGATTGTAAAACTCCACATGAGTTATTTACCAAAAGAAAACCTGTAGTTTCTCATTAAAAAATTATAGGAAGTAAATCGTTTGCCGTGAATAATAGGCCGAATAGATCTAAATTCGCACCTCGCAGTGAGGAATACAAGTTAATAGGGTATTTCACAGAATCTAAGGCATACAGACTTTGGAAGCCTGGTACACGTACAATTATAAAAAGTAGAGATGTACGTTTTATTGAACCAGAATTGTCCAAAATTAGGAATGAAGTCGTTGAAATTGATGTTGGTTCAGAAAGGGCTTCTTTCAAGGAAATCCCTCTAGTTGAAGAAAAGGGAAGCACGTCCGAAGCTAAATCACAAACTGAAATTGAAAGTGAATCGGATCTAGAGATGTCTGATTTAGTGGACGAGCCGTCAGAAAGTGAAGTGGTCATTTCAAGAAGAGGAAGAGGACGACCAAGATATATTAGAACAGGAAAACCTGGCCGACCAAGAAAGGAGTACCCTACAGCCAATTTGTCAACGCAAGAACTTCTAGCGGCGAAATACTTGCCAGATCCAAAAGACGCAGAGGAAGCGCTGTCAGGAAGGGATTCTTATTTTTGGAAGAAAGCAATGGAGGAAGAGTTTGATTCCTTGATTGAGAACAAAACTTGGGAATTGGTTGATCCCCCTAAGAATCGAAACATCATAGGAACCAAATGGGTATTCAAAACGAAATGCAATAGTGATGGTTCTGTTGAGCGCCATAAGGCTCGCCTGGTAGCAAAAGGCTATTCACAGCAGTACGGAATAGACTACGAGGAAACTTTTGCCCCAGTAGTGCGCCAAAGTACTATTAGAATGTTTTTGGCCTTGGCTGTTGAATACAACTTGATACTCCATCAGATGGACGTTCAATCTGCTTATTTAAATGGAGAAATTAAAGAAGAAATTTATATGACACAGCCGGAAAACTTCGTCTCAAGAAAATATCCAGAGAAGGTATGTCGACTCAAGAAGGCCATTTATGGGTTAAAACAAGCTGGAATAGTTTGGCATGAAAAGCTTGACAATGAATTAAAGAATTTGGGACTGAAGCAACTTCAATCTGACAATTGTGTCTATATCAAGCATGATGAAGGTATTCTCCTGGTGGCAATCTATGTTGATGATCTGATAATTGCGGCTGAAAGAGAAGACACGTTGAAATCCTTTAAAGAAAGTATGAAAAGAATATTCAAAATAAAGGATCTTGGAGGGATAAATTGTTGCCTGGGTATAAGGATACAAATGAAAGAGGATGGTTCAATATCCATAGATCAAGAGAGATATATTGAAGAACTTCTGGCGAAATATAGGATGAAAGAGGCAAAGCCTATTTCTACACCCATGGACTCGAACTCCAAGTTAACAAAAATTTCATCTATAGAAGGTGAGAATGAGCCAGTGAAAAAGGTAGAATACCAATCACTGATTGGATCATTGATATATCTCTCAGTGTCAACAAGGCCCGATATAGCCTATGCAGTTAGTGCTTTGGGACAGTTCAGTAATGATCCTAGGAGACAGCACTGGAATGCTGCCAAGCGTGTCCTCCGCTATTTGAAAGGCACCTCATGTTTGAGGATTACCTACAGGAAATCTAATGAGGCTCTTCATGGTTATGTCGACGCTGATTGGGGTGGAAACCTCGTGGATAGAAAATCTCATACGGGAATTGTTTACTTTTTGGCAAGAGGTCCAATAGCCTGGGAATCGAAGAAGCAGCAGACTGTCACTCTTTCGAGCACAGAATCTGAGTACATCGCACTTTGTGAAGCAGGAAAGGAGGCAGTCTACCTTAGAGCGCTGTTGGACGAGATGGGATTTGGTGAATTGCTGAATGGACCGACTGTTCTGAAGACGGATAACCAGGGTGCTCAACAGCTGGCGAGAAATCCGGTTTATCATGCCAGAACTAAGCATATTGACATCAAATGGCATTACATCAGAAGCATTTGCAGCGATGGACTTGTCGAGGTCGTCCACACACCAACCCAAGAAAATGTTGCCGACATCCTTACTAAAGGCCTACCAAGGTTTTTGTATGAAAAACACGTCACTGGATTTGGAATGTAGAAATCTGATGAATTGAGAGGAAGTGTTAAAATGGCAATTCTCTCGGATTTCATGATATAATTGTTTTGACCAGTGACCGGTTACTCTGTGGTGTGTTGCGGTGTATATATAGATGGATGTCTTGGTTAGTTAGTTTGTTGTGTTATCTTACCGTGATCGGTTTAATAAAAATCCTCCGGTGTTCAGTGCCCTCTCCTATCTTCCTCCTTTTTTCAACATAGTTACCATATAAACTTAATTGCACCTTAATATTTTGGATATTAAGCACTTTTAAAAAAATCTTTAATATTATATATCAATCTAGAACATTACTATATACCAATTTTTCATCGTAATACACTAGATGACACCCAAAGTTCTTTGATATTTTATAAACGTTTAATGTATTCAACTACTTTTTAATTATTTAAATAGTAACCTACATCACCATTAATAAATATCACGTTACCATAGGAAACTTTATTAAGCCTTTAGTGTTTTGGGAATTTATACACTTTTGATAGAATTCTAAAAGGATGTATTCAATATTTTGATATAAAATCACATCATTAGAATATATCATTATAACATATTCAAATTTTATTACACCTTCACTTTTTTTGGAATTTTATACACTTCAAATTTTAATTTTCAATCTAGACCAATCGTGAAAATTTGAATTTTTTTCTTTTTTTCAGAAATGTAAAAAATAATCTACACCACCATTAATGAATACCACTTTACAATATGAAACCTCTTTACACCTTTAGGTTTTGGGATTTTATACATTGTTGATAGAATTCTCAAGATTTAACTTTGAATACCTATAGTTCTTTTGTAAATCTATGCATATTTTATACGATTTTAAATATTTCAATTTGTATTATTGATATTAACCAATTTCATTACTGAAACCACCTTATCATATGTAAATTAATAAACACCTATATTATTTTTGTTAATTTGATGAATATTCTAAATATTTCCTATTTTTTTATTCAGAATTTCAAATATTAACCTACATCATTTTTGAATATCACATCCCGATATAAACTCTATTACACCTCTAGTTATTTGGGAATTTATACACTTTTGATAAAATTCAAGATATATTTAAATATTTCAAATTTCAACCTAGACACCATCAATGGATATCACGATTCAATTTCATATTTCACAAACTCTATATTTATTTTTGTAATCCTATGCACATTTTATACAATTTTAAAGATTTTATTATTGATATAATTCTCACTTTATTTTAGTATTTCAAATATGAACCTACATTGATACAGAATAATACATTAAATTATCAAACTTTATGATCCCCTAAAATAATTCAGTATTTTATACACATTCTCAAGATTTTATTTCATATTTAAAATTTATTAATTTACACAATTAATGAATATCAGGTTCCCGTATAAAACCATTGTTGTTTGTGTATTTTATGCACTTTTCATAGAAATCTTTAGATATTTTATATTTCAAATATCAACCTATACCATTATTATATATCGCGGTATCATATGACACTTGATGTCAACCAGAGTTCTTTTTGATATTTTTATAAACATTTGATATATTTCTTTATTTTCCATTTAAACCTATTAACCTAATGATCAATAAATTTTACTTTTCAGAATAAAACTATTACACCTTTTGTTTATTTGGACTTTTGTATTTTAAATATTAACCATTTCCATTATTGTATATCACCTTGAAATATATAACTTATTGAATTTAGATTTCTTTGGTAATTTTGTGAACATTTGATTTTTTATACAATTTTTTTTTATTTCAAATATGAACCTACATTATTACTGAATATCACATTAACATTTGAAATTTTGTGATCACCTATTGTTTTTTGATAATTTTATAAACATTTGATATATTTATCTATTTTTTTATATTTTAAATATTATCCTACACTATCAAAAAATAACACGTTCACATATAAACTATTTTACACTTTTAGTTGGTTTGAATTTCATACGCTTTAAATATAATTCTTGAGAGATTAAATTTATAATTGAAAGTTTCAACTTAGACCACTACAGGATATTACCCTTCCATATTAAAATTGCTGAACACCCATTGTTTTTTTTTTTTTTGGTAATTTTATAAACATTTGATACATTTCTTAATTTTTCAGAATTGCAAATAATACCATACACAGCCATTGATAAATATCATGGTACCATATATGAAACCTTTTACACCTTTTTTATTTTGGAATTTATACATTTTTGATAATATTTACGAGATTTATTTGATATTTCCATATTAGCCTCTACATTTTAACATATTCCACGTTATGAAGAAATAGTACAAATGTAATATTGTACTGGGATAAGGTGCATAAATTAAGAAAAAGGCATCTCCTTATCGTGCAACTGAAAGTTGCTAATGGCTTGCGCCATCTATCGGAATAAATATCAACTATTCTCGTTGATTTTTAATTATTCCAGAATTGGCCAAATACCCATTCTTGATTAATCAAGAAAAGCTTAAAATAATTAAAAATCAACGAGAATAGTTTATATTTATTCCGATAGATGGCGCAAGCCATTAGCAACTTTCAGTTGCCCGATAAGGAGATGCCTTTTTCTTAATTCCACGTTATCATATGAAATTTTATTACACCTTCATTTTTTGGGGGATTTTGAACACTTTTGATGGAATTTCACAGTTTATTTTATAAACCAAAATTTTACCTAGATCATTACTGCATATATATATCACTTTTTATATGAAAATTGATTAACACCCATAGTATTTTTATACTTATTCTATACAATTATAATTTTTTTAATTAACAATTTTATTACTGAATTTCATTTTACCATATTTTACTTAACGAACACCAATACTTTGGTAATTTTATGAATATTTTATATGATTTTCAAATTAATTTTCAAAATTTTAAATATAACCCACATATTTACTGAATATTATATTATAATATGAAACTTTATGAACACCAATAGTTTCTTTTTTTGTAATTTTATACACATATATTACAGTTTTAATGATTAATTTTGTATTTATATTATTAATATATTAAGATTTTATTTTATTTTTTTAAATATCAACCTAGAGAGAGAGCATTATTAGATATAACGTTATCATATGAAACTTGATGAAACAAATCTATAGTTATTTTTTTCATTTTATGACCATTTAATATATTTCTCTAATTTTTTTATAATTTCAAATATTAACCTACTCCATTATTTAATATCATGTTATCATATAAAACCTCATTCCACCTTTATTTTTTGTGATTTTATGTCTTTTAATAGAATTCTCAATCTAGACAATTAATGTATATTACTTTTACTTATATATCCATATGAACATCCAAAGACCTTTTGTAATTTTAATACACCTTTTTTGAATTTCTACGATTTGATTTTGTATTATAAATATTAACCAATTTTATTACTGAATATCACCCACCATATATAAATTAATGAAAACCCATAGCTTTTTGATAATTTTATAAACATTTGATATAATTCTCAAATTTTTGAAATAATTTCAAATATTAATATACACCATTAATAAATATCAAGTTACCATATAAACCTTATTTATACCTTTATTTCATTAGAATTTAAACACCTTTGATAGAATTTTCAAGATTCTACTTTATATTTCAAATATAAGCCTACACCATTACTCGATATCTTGTTACCATATAAAACTTTATTATCTTTGGTATTTATATAATTTTGATAGAATTCTCAAGATTGTATTTATTATTTTAATATTAACCTAGATCGTTATTCGATGTCACGTTACCATATGAAACTTTATGAACACCCATATTTCGTTGATAATTTTATGAACATTTGTTATGATTCTCAATTTTTTTTTCAGTATTTAAGAATAAACGTACACCATTACTGAAAATCACGTCACCATATTAAACGTTTGAAATATCACATCACCATTTGAAACTTTATGATCACCTATGGTTTTTGTATTTTATACAAGTTGGAAACAATTCTCAAGAAATTCTTTGTTTGTTTATAAATTTCATTTTTTATTTCAAATATAAACCTAGACCATTACTTGATATCACATTATCATATGAGATTTCATTAACACCCATACAATTTTGGTAATTTTATAAAAATTATTTTCTCAATTTATTTTCCAGAATTATAAATATTAAACTACATCACATTAATAAATATCACGATACCATATAATACTTCATCACACCTTTATTTATTTGATTTTATGCACTTTGTTAGAATTCTCAAGATTATAATTTATTTTTCAAAATAAACCTAGTCCATTACTATATATCTTGTTATCATATAATACACTTGATGCCAAAAATAGTTCTTGGTAATTTCATAAAGGTTTGATATATTTCTCTAATTATTTATATTATAAATATCAACCTACATCGTGAATAAATATCATGTTGTCGTATAACACTCTATTACACTTTTAGTTCCTTGGAATTTTATACACTTCAAATTTTTAATTTAAACCTAGACCAATCCTGAATATTCAATTTATTTTTCAATTTCTTCAGAAATGTAAATCATAATCTACACCACATTAATAATATCATGTCACCATTTGAAACCTTTCTACACCTTCATTTTTTGTGATTTTATACACTTTTGAAAGAATTCTCAAGATTTTATATTTCAAATTTTCACCTTGACGATTAATGAATATTGGGTTCCATATAAAAACTTTATTAACATACTTATAGTTATTTAGTAATTTTATGCACTCCAATACAATTCTAAATATTTCAATTTTTATTTTAAATATTAACCAATTTTATTACTGAAATGACCTTACCATATGTAATTTAATGAACAAACATACATTTTGATAAATTTATAAGCATTTTATATGATTCTCAAATTTTATTTTGTATTTTAAAAGAATAAGATTACACCATTAATGAATATCATGTTAACCTTTAACCCATTTACCCTTTATTTTTAGAAATTTCATGGACTTTTTATAAGATTTTCAATATTTTTAGTATTTAAAATATCAAACAAGTCTTATTGTATATCACGTTATATTGATGAAACTCATAGTTATTTGGTAATTTTATAATCATTTGCTATATATTTACTCTTAATTTTTAAAATACTCTTTAAATATTAACCCCTACCATCAATAAATATCGATTTGCTATATAAACTTTTATTACATTTTTCGTTTTTTGTCATTTTATACACTTTTGAGTTTCCATTTATTTCAAATATCAACCTAAATAATTATTGGATATCAGATATCCATATCAAACTTTATGAACACCCATATTTGTTTGGTATTTTAATGAAAACTTTATAAAATTCTCAGTTTGTCTTCAGAATTTTAAATATAAATCTACATCATAATTTAATATCACGTTACCTTTATGATCACCTTTAGGACTTTGGTTTTTAATGCACATTTTAATGAATTCTTACAAGATTTTTTATATATCAAATATCAATCTAGACCATTACTGCATATCATGTATCATAAGAAATTGAACAAACAAATTACGTTGGTAATTTTATCAACATTTTATATACTTCTTGAGTTTTCCAGAATATTAAATAATATCCTTCATCATCATTAGTGAATATCACATTACCATTTGAAGCATTATTACACCTTTAGTTGTTTGAGAATTTATACACTTTTGATAGAATTCTCAAATTTTTTTTATATTTTTCAAATTCCAACCTATACCATTATTGGATATCAAATTTCCATATATAACTCGATGAACACACATAGTTTTTCTTTTGTAATTTTATAATCAATTGATATCACCACCATTAATGAATATCACCTTAATATATGAAATTTTATTACACCTTTAATTCTTTATATAAATTTATAGAAATAATTCACAAGATTTTGTTCTATATTTTAAATATTAACCTACACCAGTAATGAATTTCGTATAAAAATATAAAATTTTATTGCACATTTATTTCTTCAGGATTTTATACACTTTTGAATGAATTCTTAAGATTTTTTTTATATTTAGAATTTTAACCTAGGTTATTATTGGATTTCAGGTTTCCATATGAAAAACTTGATTTACACTCATATTTCTTTTGTAAAACAAAAATAATTTTTATATTTGTATTTTGAAATTTATCCAATTTTATTAATGACTATAACTATGCCATAGGTAATTTAAGGTACACCCACACTTTATGGTAATTACATAAACATCTTATATAATTCTCAAATTCTTTTTTTTTTTATTTTAAATATGAAATTATATAATTAATATCATGTACCATACGAAACTTTATGATCACCTATAATTCTTAGGTACTTTATACACATTTGACCAATTCTCACGATTTTATTTAAAATATCAGCCTAGATCATTACTGGATATTAAGTTATCAAATCAAACTTGATGGCAACCATAGTTGTTTTGTATTTTTTAACTTAATTTATATAATTTTAACTCTATACCACCATTAATGAATATCATATTACCATATGAAAATTTTCGCACCTTTTTTTTTGCAAGTTATACACTTTTGATTATATATCAAGATGTATTTAATATATCTTGATATTAACCTACACATTTGGCTAAATATCACGTTATTATTTAAAAATGTATTACACCCTCAGTTCTTTGGGATCTTGAATAATTTTGATGGATTTCTAATGATACTAATTTATATATCAAATTTCAACTTAGGCTATTATTATATATCACGTTTCTATATGAAACTCGATTGATTCTTGTAGTTGCTTTGTATATTTATACACATTTTATATAATTCTAAAGTTTCCAATTTGAATTTTGAAAATTAACAATTTTATTATTGAATATCACCTTAACATATGTTACTTAATGAACACCCATACTTTCTTGATAAATATATAAAAACATCATATATTTCTCAAATTTATTTTTCAAAATTTAAATATGAACCAACATCATTACTAAATATCACGTTAGCATATGAAACTTTATGATCACATATATTTCATTGGTATTTTATACACATTTGAAATCATTTATCAACCTAGACCATTACTACATATCACTTTCTCATATTGAACTTTATGAATATCAATAGTTTTTTGAAACCCCATACACATTAAAAATAATTGTAATGATCAAATTTTGTATTATAAATATTAACCAATTATATTTCTGAGTATCACCTTACCATATTCGTCTCGATCAACAACCAACGATATTTGATAATTCTCTAAACATTTTATATAATTCTCAATTTTCAGAATTTTAAATATGAACTTAAAAGATTACTGAATATCAGGTTACCATTTGAAACCTTTTGATTACCTATGGTTCTTTGGTATTTTATACACATTTGAAGAAGTGTTAAGATTTTATATTCAAAATTTCAACCCCTAAACCATTACTGGATATCACGCTATCATATGAAACCTTATGAACACCCATAGTTTTTTTTTCTAACATTGATATATATATTAATATTTTTTCATAATTTCGACTATTAACCTACATCTATAAAGAATATCATGTTACCATATAAAACTATTAGACCTTCAGTTCTTTGGGATTTTATACACTTTTATTAGAATTTTCAATATTTAATTTTATATTTCAAATATCAACCTACACCATTACTAAATATCACTTTATCATTTGAAACTTCACGAACACATATAGTTCTTTGGTAATTTATAAAATTTGATTTTTTTTACTTTTTTTCAGATATGTAAATGATATCCTTCACCACCATTAATGAAAATCATGTTAACATATGAAACCATATTACACTTTATTTCGTTGGGAATTTATACAATTCGATAGAAACTCAAGTTGTTTTTAATATTTCGATCTTTACCTTAACCAATACTAAATATCATGTTACCACATGAAACTTTATTCACTCGCAGTTCTCTGTGATTTTATACACTTCGATAGAATTCTCACAGAATTTAATTTATTATATACAAATATTAACCTAGACCATTTCTCGATATCATTCTGGATCACACCCATAGTTCTTTTGTCAATTTTGAACTTTTTATACAATTCAAAATATCTTTTTGTATTCTAAATATTAACCAATTTATCAAATGATGTCATTTTTATAACTCTCAAGAAAAATACTACATAATATGAATAATATATATAATAAAATATTTATATTTTTCTTTTTATTACTTAAAATATTTTCTAAATATTATGCCACATTTGAAGGCTTTTTATACTCGCAAGTAATATACCTCTTATTATGTTTTTTTAAAACATAACTCATTTAAAAATGTAATTGTCGATTTTTGAAATATTTCATATTGGTTATTTAGTTTTTAAATGTATACACCACACATCTCTTCCTCCTAAATTTTCAATCTTGGAGCATCAACTCATTTTAGCAATATAGATAATAACTTTGAAAAAATACTTGAATCAATTTTGAACAAATATCATAATTATTTTATTTATCTTTTTTTTTTTTGCACTTAATGAGGAATCCCAATATACTTATTGGATATATATTTCGAGATTATATATTTCATTAATTACAAAGTTACAACGTTCTTTTGAACTTGGAATATACTTCATGATATTTTAAATATAAAATCTTCTGCATAATTTATATAGTTTATATTTTAATTTATACCACACAACTTTGATATTTGGAACCCTAAAAAATATATATATTTTTAAAACCAATAAACCTTTAACAAATAACATTCTACATTTGTTTATAATATTATCCATATTTTATTTTATTTTCACAATTAAATATATATATTAAATGTTATACAATTTTTACTACTTTCAACTGGACATTGAAATATATTATTTATAACTATAACCCCCTTTTAAAAATGTAATTGATACCTTTAAAAATATTGGTTTTATAAATACATTTATTTTTATTTAAAATATATAATCACATATAGCCCTTCTATGTTTGTAATCATATGTAAGCATCATATATTTGTTTTAAATATCAGACA
The DNA here is from genome assembly GCA_030710605.1 of Cordylochernes scorpioides. Lineage (NCBI taxonomy): Eukaryota > Metazoa > Arthropoda > Arachnida > Pseudoscorpiones > Chernetidae > Cordylochernes > Cordylochernes scorpioides. The sequence continues at coordinate 32,899,179 of CP092866.1, read as the reverse complement.
ATAACATTTAAGAACCCTCAAGAGATATAAACTTCCTAAATTTATATAAAAGAATATGCTCAATATATTTTCAAATATTTTTTTATATTTTATGTAGCAATCATATAGAGTCATTGATTCCATACCAATTTACAGACACCTGTGGACAGATTTCCTTGAATATATTTTCCTTTAATATATTTTATTCCACCACCCTCCTCTTTAAACCTTAATTATTGTTTTAAATAATTTTGTATTCAAATTTTTGCTTCTAAATTTAACATGTTTTGCATTTAAATATAATTATTTTTATTTATATCTCTTTCTTAAAGTATCATTGATTTATATGTAAAATATTTGAAGGATTTAACAATTTGGAAATATTTGATTACCAATATTATTGTCAGACCATACATTTAAAATTTAATTTCCATTTATCTTGTGCATTATAAAATTTATTTACTAAAAATATAATTGATATCTTTAATAGATTTTTCTCAGGATACTTGATAGCCTTTTCACCTTTATTGTTGCATTTTTAGCGAAACAATATAACACTAATATTATTTAACCTTCTTATATATTTAATATTTATAATAATTATATAAATCAAACCTTTTTGTTGCAATAATGATTGCCCCTTTAGAAAATTCTATCTAAATGGAGCATAGAGACTATTGTCATTAAACAATATCAATATTTATTTTTTTTATTACAGAGATATGAACGTTTTTAGAATATATATTAATGTACACATTACCAAATTCCAGACTACATTATTCAACTTTTGACATTTTTAACAACTTTAATTTGAATAACCATACCCAGTTTATATTATGAGAAATTAACTCTTGCATACCATTTTTCTCATCATTAGCAAATTATATTTTTTTTATTTTGGAAAGTTTTTCAGAAACACACCCATTTCATTATAATACCTTTTCATGTTTGATGCATATTATATATATATTTGTATCTAAATCATACCAAAATTAACATGTTTCTTTCTATACACTTAAGATGATATATTAAATTTGTATAACAATTTACCTTCAAATTACACACTTTTGCTTTAAAATATTATTAGTATATCATAATTCTTATTCATAGACGTTTTGTACTTTAAAACACCCTCATATATTTATTGAACCTACTTATAATATTTGCCTGAATTTTTTTATCATAAAATATTATAATTAACAAATAAATATTTTCGTATTTTTTTCTGAATATAAAACATACATTTTCAAAATACTTTTTTAGAAACCTTAGCGCCTATTTTAAACTTAATATGGCATGTGTTATTAGTTAAAATTACAAAAATGTATCAAAACTATATATGATTTGAATATTTGAAAATGTCCTTATTTAAATTTGATTTATTTTATATTTTTATTTATCTATATATTATATTCAAGTACAGTGTACTCCGCTTATAACAAAGTCGGTTATAGCGAAATTCCGCATATAGCGAATGAAATTGTCTGCACGAAAGAAAAGAAGGGCTTAAACCATTAAAAGAACTCTGGATATTGCGAAGTCGGATATAAAGAATTTTCGCTTATAACGAAGTGATTTGCATGTATAAATTTTTATTTTATCCGTTTATAACGAAGTTTTCTCATTTACCATTATAATTGACTAATATATTATGCATAATATATATCAAATTACAACGTGTGAATGACACAAATTTAATGATACACAACAAATAAGTTAATAATATACAATTTTAAAATATGCAAACATATTATAAGTATTTTTTTACACAAATGTGGGAGCAACAAAGCTTCTTCGATCGCATGAAAGAACTTTTAAAAATACCGTTAGAGATGGATTTCGATTCTTATGCTGACGCTGACAATGACGTCGTTACAAATGCCATGTTATCCGATGTAGAAATTGTCGAGAGCATTCTTCAAGCAAAAGAAGAAGAAGAAACGGACCAAGTTGATGAAGAAGTAGACCCAATTGTCCACATTCCGCATCCAAAAGAGGTCTTGGAGAGCATTCAAACTCTGCGATTGTTTCTTCAATGTCAGGATGAGTCCAAGTCTCTTCATAGGCATCTGTCAGACTTGGACAACATCGAAAAGAGTGTTCAGCACTTGTTACTGACTTCTAAATGTCAAAAGAAAATCACAAACTACTTCTCCAAAAACACCTGATGAGGTTGTTATTGATCTTTGTGTTGCTCTTTTGAGTTGAATAGTAAATAAAATTATTGGTACAAAACATTTTTTTTTCCAACTGCGGATATAACAAACTTCGGATATAACAAAGTGATTGTCATGGATAATGCGACTTCGTTATAAGCGGAGTACACTGTATATATAAAATAAAAGTATTTTTTTTGTTCTTACAAAATCAGTTTAACAACCTTTAAAACAAGTACTTTAATTTACCATTCTAACATATATTGTTCAAAATAAAAATAATTATTTTAATAATTTTATAATAATTATAATAATTTAATATTAATTATAATGATTAAAAAATTAAAATATTCTTTAAATATAATTTTATTTAACAAAAGTTGAACCATTTAGAAATTTTTATTCTCATACCCTCAATATCATAATTTATAGGTTGATTTTCAAGTAATAAACTTTCCATATTTATTTATTAAATATATCGCAAAAATTTGCACCCTCTTTTTTTGAAGACTTTAGTTGCTACATTTTATTACAATTCTAATTACAATTATTTTATTTCCACAGCGCTATATCCCGCAAAGGATACTTGGGCCAAACAAGGAGAAAAGTTTATTTAAATAAGTTATTTACATTATTCAACACATGAAAACATTAGAGATCCAGATTTTGTAGAAGGTTTTGAATGTATTTACAAAATGAATTGAACTTTAAATATGATTTTCTATCGGAAATCAATACATTTGATTTATTTTCTTTTTTTCCCTCAATTTTCAGAATTTTAAATATAAACTTACAGCATTAATGAATATCACGTTACCATATAAAACTTCATTACACCTTTAGTTCTTTTGTGATTTTATACACTTCGATGAAACTCTAAATTTTTAATTTAATATTTCAAATTTCAACCTAGACCATTATTAAATATCATATTTCCATATTAAACTTCGTGAACACCCATAGTTCTTTTTTATAAATAATATATATTTTCTTTTTTTTTTTCAAAATTGTAAATAATAACTTACACCACCATCAATGAATATTATCTATATATATAAAATTGAATGTCTGTGTGTGTGTCTGTGTGTGTGTGTGTGTGTGTCTGTCTGTCCTCTATGGATTCAAAAACCATACATCCAATCGCCGTGAAATTTTGGGATATTATTAGGTGTATCCCCGGAAAGGTTTACGAAAAATAATTTCTTGAATATCTTTAATATCCTTAGAGTTATTTGCAGATTTGTAGCTTTAACTCGCAAGCAACGCCACCTTAGGCTTAGGTCTGCCCCCCCCCCCCCCCCCCGTCCGGCCGCCGGCCATTGGACAGTCCAAGTTCCCACCGACCAATCAGAGGGATCAAGATCCCCCCCTCCCCCCCCCCCTCCCCCCCCACCCCCGTCCGGCCGCCGGCCAATCAGAGGGATCAAGAGGTCCTGGCGCTGGGGGGGGCGGGTAACCTCCGGGAACTACGTCCATCTTCCATAAACGACCATGATTCTATTCAACTTATCGAGTAATTTTCAAGGGACCGGGAAAATATGTAGATAAAACGATGATTTTGTAATGTAGAAAATTAGGAAAGACAAAATTCAGGATGACACGGCACACAGGGACCGGGAAAAAATAATCACTTTATCGAGAGATTCACGACCATGATTTTATTCAACTTATCGAATATCTTTCAAGGGACCGGGAAAAAATGTTCACTAGATAAAACGACGATTTTGTAACGTAGAAAATTATGGAAGACAAAATTCAGGATGACACGGCACACAGGGACCGGGAAAAAATGTTCACTTTATCGAGAGATTCAAATTTACGAGTTTCAAATTATCAAAATATATCTTTTTTTTATAAGTTTGTAGAGAATTGTTTTAACAAATGTTCGTTAGACAAACATTCACTCGGGTAAAACCCGGGCGAAGCTGGGCACATCCGCTAGTGTTACCTCATGAAACTTGATTACACCTTTAGTTTTATGAGAATTTATACACTTTTGATAGAATTCTCGAAAGGTATTCTTCAATATTTCGATATTAACCTAACCATTACTAAATATCATGTTCGCATATGAAAATTTATAACACCTTTAGGTTTTGGGATTTTATACCCTTTTGATATTATTGTCAAGATTTTATTTTATATTTAAAAAGTTTTAACCTCTAAACTGTTACTGAGACTATTATACACTTTCGATGGAATTTTTAAGATATTATTCAATATTTCAAATTTCAGCCTAGAACAATGAAGGATATTCATTTCCAGATTAATATTTATGAAGATCTATAGTTCTTTTGTAATTGTATGTACATTTGAACAATTTTAAAGATTTTTTTTTTGTATTATAAATATTGACCAATTTCATTCCCTAATACCTTCTTACCTTATGAAAACACACTCTTACTTCTATGGTAATTTTATGAATATTCTATATAATTCTCAATTTGATAAATATAACTCTACCATATGAAACTTTTTATACCTTTAGTTCTTTGGGAATTTATACACTTTTGTTATAATTCTGAAGATTACTAAATATCATGTTACCATATGATTATTTATTACCTTTTCATTTCTTTGTGATTTTATACATTTTTGATAAAATTTTCAAGATTTTTTTTTATATTTAAAATTTTTATTAACCTTTGACCATTAATGGATATCATGTTTCCATATGAAACCATATTAAAACTCATAGTTCTTTTGTATTTTTATACACATTTTAGACAATTCAAAAGATTTTAATTTGTATTTTAAATATTATCTAAATTTATATTAATGAATTTCACCATACCATATGTAATTTGATGAAACCCATATACTTTGATAAATTTATAAACGTTTGATTTAATTTTCTATATTTTTTAGTATTTCAAATATAAACTTACATCATTAATGAATTACACGTTAGCCTATAAAACTCTATGAAAACCTATTGTTCTCTAGTATTTCATAGGCATATCAAGGCAATATCAACCTAGACCATTATTGAATATCATGTTAACATATGAAATTTGAAAAACACCCATAGTTTTTTAGTAATTTTATAAAAATTATATTATATATTCTTTTCATTATTTTTATATTTCAGACAATATTATTTTCAGAACCCTCAAGAGATAACTTCCTAATTTTAAAATAATATGTCTCATATATTTTCAAATAATTTTTGTTTATTTTATCTAGTAGTCATATAGAGTCATTAATTTCATACCAAATCACAGACACATTTGAAATTTTTCATTCTTAAACACTTAAAATATTCTTTTTATATATATATATTTTTTAAATATCAGAGAATAAATCTTTCATAAAGGTTTTAATTAAATCACAAAGTACAACCATATTTTTATCCTCTTGAAACACATTTTTCTTTTACTTTTCTATAAATTAATATAGTAATTTGATGATTATTTTAATTTAGTACTGGCTAAATGTACATTAAGATTCTTCACATTTTAATTTCTTTTTTCATCCCACCACCCTCCTCTTTAAATCATTATTATTTTTCATAATAATTTTGTTTCAAATTTTCGTTTCTAAATTTTATGTTTCTGTATTTAAATATAATTATTTTTATTGAGATATCTTTCTTAAAGTATCATTGATTTATATATTGAATATTTTAAGGATTTATCAAAATGAAATATAACTTTTTATTACTAATATTATTTGGAAGACAATACCCATTTGCAATTAAATTTCCATTTGTCTTGTACATTATAAATTTTATTTATTACAAAATATAAATGACACTTTTAATGTTTTTTCCAAATTTTGAGAGCATCTTCACCTTTATTTTTGCATTTTTACCAAAACTACATATACATATATTATTTCACTCTTAGAAGGCTAATATTTATTGAACCCTATTATATATTTTTCTTGTTTCATCTTCAAAATAGTAATCACCAATTAAACCAAACATTTTTGGTACCAAATGATTGCATTTCTATCTTAATAGAAAATTTCAGTATTTTTTATTACAGAGAGATTTGAGGTATTTCTTAGAATATATATTAATATACACCATTACCATAATGGTAATCTTACTCTTGCATCTTATTTTCTCATTATTAAATTTTTTCTAATTTTGGAAAGTTTTTCAGAAAAACATTCATTTCAATACCTTTTTCATATTTGATGCATATTTTTGTTTATTTTTGTATGTAAAGAAATTTTTAAGCAATTTACGTAACAAAATTACAACCATATTTTTTATTTTTTACCTTAAAATAAATGGAAAATATGTGAATATTTTAAATCTATTTGTGATCTACTAAATATATACACTGATATTAATCATTACAATTTTTTTATTCTATATTCTTTAAATTCAATATATATTTGTCAATTTGAATGATGCTTAATTTTTATTAGCATTATTTTTATTATATTAATTATTACAAACTATCTGATATATTGCTCCAGCGCTATATTTATTTTTCAAATTTATATTTCCATATACATCAGAGCCCATCCGCCCTTTTCATTTTAAATCTTAGCTTCTTAACTTTCTTACTGAATTCTTTAGCCTTTTAAAATTGAGTTTTAACTTTATAAATTTTACCTTCGGCCTTCTATCCCTTGTATTTGGCACCTTTACCCTTTGTAATTCAGACCCTGATCTTGTAACTTGACCTTTATTCTCTTAGCTTATTTGTAAAATTAACTCTTTATCAACTTTTTTTAAAATTATGATAGCAAACATATTTTGAGTCTTTTTTTTTATTGCATTCGAAATTGTTATATTCATTTACTCGCTATATATTGTGCTGGATTAATCTACTTTTCAAATATTATGGTTCCTGGGGTAAACTTGGGGCTAAAATTTTCATTGTATTTATTTAAAAAATTTACGTACTTTTATTCAATTTTGATACAGGTTTCATGATATTGATTAAGGTATAATATAAATTATTTAACTTATAATAATATAATTTACATATTCGAGTATTTATACATTCTCTATTTTTCATTTTACATCTCAATGTTTCTTGAACCCTTTTCATCAACTTTTATTTGACACCATATAATTTCTGTGTAAATTGCAACCACCATTTTGAGACAAAAGATCTTTAAATAATTTTGGTTAATTTTAGAAATGTTTTCAGGTATAAATATATTCAATATTAGATTCCAAACATGTAATCCACTAACTATATTTACTTGGTTTCAACTTTTTGGCGAAAAGCACTAACATTTTGACTCGTTTCAATATACATCTGCTATATAGCCTTGTCTTATTATATATATATTATCAATTATTCAACCTATAAATTTATATTGGCTAAATAATAATTAAAAGCTTCGCATTTGAACTTTTTTTTTATTTATCCCACCACCCTCCACTTTTGAACTTTAGAATCAATTTGGTATTAATTTAAAATATAACTTCCATATTTTGTGATTTAATATGATTATTTTCTTTCAGATGCTAAAGTATTAATAGATATATATAAAATATGCGTATTCTTAGAATATATTTTAAGAGTATTTAATATATATTCAGTTTGAGTTGCTCAAATATATATTTTCTCAATCGACCGCCAGATGTAGCGCCTTTCCGTATATAAACGTATTGTTGTTGTTTCCTGTTGGCCGGCTCAAATCTTTTTGTTCATATGTAAATATATGTCTTTCATTTTATTTATTCTTACACCTCAAATCGGGTATTTCTTCCTTAATTATGTCTTTTGTGTTACATAAGCTCAATTAAAGCTAATTCTGATCTAAACTATTTTATTATTACCACGAGTGCAATATCACAAACATACTCATGTAGCCTTTAACAACCCAACCAAATTCTGTATCAAGCAAATGATCAATAATTCTCTATATCAAATCATCAAACTAATAATCTCTTTCAATATTCTCAAAAAGGTGTTTTTATTACATATATGTGAATTTTCAGGCAATAAGCTTCCTAATTTTCAATTTGTGATTTTATATAATATTCATGAGCATATTTTTTACAATCTTATATATACATTAATATTATATACAGTGCGGCAAATAATTTTTAAGACTCGCGCTAGATAAAGGCCAATAGCAGAGCCAGTTATGAAATTGCGCATGCGTATATATATTCGAAGCCTTATCTAGCGCGTGGCTTTGTTTCAGCCATTTTGGTTAACTCTTTAAAAACATACAGGCGATTTTTGAAAAGTAAAAATTTTTGTTCGTCGGAATTCTGAGGTGGAACAGAGAGCGGTCATTAAATTTAATGCAAAACTTGGTAGAAGTGCATCGGAAACATATATTTTGATGAAGCAAGTTTATGGTACGTTATGTTTGAGTAAATCAAATGTTTTCATTTGGCACAAACGTTTTTCGGATGGAAGAAATACGCTAGAAGATGATAAGCATACTGGACGACCAAGTTCTTCAAAGACACCAGAAAGTATAGAAAAAGTGCGAGAATTTGTTGAAAACAATGATGGCAGAGGTTTTACACATCAACAAAGAAACGATTCGAACCATTCTGCATGAAGATTTAGGTAAAACTAAAGTCTGTACTTAATTTGTTCCACACACTTTAACGGGCGAGCAGAAATCAGTGTGAATTGCACATTGCAGGGACATCATTTCTGCCTATGAAAATAATTCAAACTTCCTGAAATCAATTGTTACGGGTGATGAAACATGGTGTTTTCAGTATGACCCAAAGACAAAGCGCCAAAGTGCCGAATAGAAGTCAAAAAACTCTCCACAAGCCAAAAAAACGCGAAAAGTGCCATCAAAAATCAAAACAATGCTGATTACCTTTTTCGATAGTAGAGGTATTATCCACAAAGAATTTGTTCCCGCTGGACAAACCATTACTGGAGAGTATTATTTAAACGTTTTGAAACGTTTGATTGCTAGAAATCGTCGCATTCGTGCAGAATATCGCGATGAAGACAGTTGGTGTTTGCTGCATGATAATGCACCGAGTCACTCATCACTCACTGTTCGTCGCTTTTTGGCCAAAAATAACGTCTGGGTGTTGAATCATCCTCCGTACTCGCCTGATTTAGCACAATGTGACTATTATTTATTCCCAAAAATAAAATTGAAGTTAAAAGGTTGCTTTTTTTATGATATCCCGACCATCCAGACAGCTGCGACGAGTACTTTGGAGGCAATTCCTCAAAGTGGCCTGCAAGAGGCATTTAATTCCTTATTAAATCGTTGTAACATATGTATTGAATCCGGAGGGGATTATTTTGAATAAAAAAATAGTAGAAATTGAATTAGCTTGTGTGCTGAGAACATGTAAGAAAATATCTATGTATGTTTTCCCACGTGACGCAGCGGAGCGTGACCTCGCCAGCACGGGTGAGTCAGTTGTTGTTTGGCTCTCTGTATAGATGGACATTAAAACATGGTGGCAGCGATAACTGGATAAAATACGAACCCGTATATTGCAAAATATCGATTTTTGTGTACCTTGGAAGATAATTCAACATGGCTCAGATTCAACCTCCAGAAACTTTCGACTTCTCGACTCCCAACGAATGGCCCAAATGGAGGAAGAGATTCGAACGATACCTCGTGGTCAGTGGAATGAAGAAGAAAGAGGAGGCGGACAAGATCGATTTGTTCATGTACTTGATGGGTGACCGCGCTGATGATATATTCAGGACCTTCAAGTTCGAAAAGGAGGAAGAGGCAACGAAAATTGATTCCGTCCTCAAGGCGTTCGACAGCCACTTCTGTGTCAGAAAGAATATTATCTACGAACGTGCGAAATTTAATTCAAGAATCCAAGAGGATCGGGAGCCAGTGGACGAATTCATCACTTCATTGTACAAATTGGCTGATAGTTGCGAATTTGAGGGTCTTCATGAGCAGTTGATCCGTGACCGAATAGTGGTTGGAGTGAGGGACAAAGCTTTATCTGAAAGAATGCAGTTGGACAGCGAACTGACTTTGGAAAAGGCGGTGAAAATGGTTCGACAGCAGGAAGCCGTTCGACAGCAGCAAGTCGACCTGCAGCGTCCCTCAACAAGCCAAAAGGTCAATCAGGTGAAGTTCAACTCGAAGAAACAATCACCGAAACAACAACAGCAGCCTTCGAGGAAGAAGGAGAAGTCAGCCAAAACAAGATCACGATGTCCAAAATGCGGAGGTTTCACCCACAGGGAAGGACAGGCTTGCCGTGCTGAAGGACAAAGATGTAACCTATGTTCAAAAACTGGCCATTTTGCAAATTGCTGTCCAGATAAGCAGGCGAAGACTGCGGAAGTCAAAGCAGTTTCTGAACTTGATGAAGAAATTGGTTTTCTCCTGGAGGTCTCAGCTGTGGAGGATTCATCTAATCTCGATGATGATGAAGACGAGTGCAGGAGGCGATGGACAGCAGAAATCCAAGTGAACGGGAAACAGCTGAAGTTCAAGCTCGACTCCCAGGCGGATGTTACATGTGTTCCTCTGTGTCTCTTCAAGAAGATAATGGGACAGCAACGACTAGTGAAAAGTGATATCAACATTAGAGCTGCTGAATTCTCCGAACTTCAGACTGTGGGTATGTTTATATCAACGCTGCGAAATGGCATTTATGAAATCAAGGAGAAGATTTATGTCATTCGTCGTTTGAGTGAACCTCTTCTGAGTCGCCGGGCATGTGAGCTCTTGAACCTGGCGAGGCGGATTGAAGTGGTTGCGACGAGAATCAACCCGATCAAGGACGAGATGTTGACGAAGATTTTTGAAGCTCAACAGGAAGATACGACCCTGAAAGCAGTAGTCAACTACCTTGAGCAAGGCTGGCCAGATAAGAAGAAGATGTCACAGGCTCTGCTCTCTTATTGGCATGTCAAGGATGAACTCGGCGTTCAAAATGGACTACTGATGCGTAGCTGTCGTCTTGTTATTCCAGCAAGTATGAAACTGGAGATCCTAGATAAGTTGCACGCTGGACACTTCGGGATTACAAAAACAAGACTTCGCGCACGTGAGACGGTATGGTGGCCTGGAATTTCGGAGGAGATCGCGGAAACGGTCAGAAAGTGCAGTGTCTGTATCCAGGAAGCCGTCTCAAAACATGAACCTTTGATACCAACGAACTTTCCTTCACGACCGTGGCAGAAGATTGGAATGGATTTGTTCAAGTTCGAGAATAAGTGGTATCTAGTCGTCATTGACTATTATTCTCGCTATCCTGAAATGGTTCAGCTGGATCGGCTCACAGCCAGTGTGGTGGTGCGTAGTTGCAAATCCATATTTGCCCGACATGGAATACCAGAAACTGTTGTAAGCGATAATGGGACGCAATTTGGAGCTGCTCGTGAATTTGCAAATTTCGCAAGGCAGTACGGATTCACACATGTCACTTCAAGTCCTCGATTCCCGCAGAGCAATGGGATGGCAGAAGCAGGTGTGAAAATTGCTAAGTTGATCCTCAAGAAAAATCAAGACCCATCGCTTGGACTCCTGGAGTATCGATCGACCCCTTTGGAGAACGGTTACAGCCCTGCTGAGCTTCTAATGGGACGTAAACTCCGAACGACCTTGCCAATTGCACCAGAGAATCTTAATCCAAAGTTGGTGGACTCTCAGACCCTGAAAAGAAAGGAGGGGAAAAGGAGAAAGGATATGAAATCCAGATATGATCGACGCTGCGGAGCTACGGACATGGAGGAGCTATCCGAAGGTGACACGGTTTGGATTACAGATATGCGAACCTGGGGGATTGTAAAGAAGAAAGCATCGACACCAAGGTCGTATATGGTTGATACTCCAGTTGGGACTTTACGTCGAAACAGGTTCCATCTACGAAAAGGATATGCAGTGCAATATCCAGCCGACCCATCGACGCCGACCTTTTCGGAGGAGGAACTGGTTGAAAATGAAAAGACCCCAGTTGTGGATTATCCCTCTAACGACTCAGAAGACGGCCAGATAAGAACCCGGAGTGGACGAATTGTTAAACCTGTGGATCGCCTTCATTATTAATTATATTATGCATTTAAAGTTTGTAATGTATATATATATTTCAAGTCTTGAAAAGGGGGATGTGCTGAGAACATGTAAGAAAATATCTATGTATGTTTTCCCACGTGACGCAGCGGAGCGTGACCTCGCCAGCACGGGTGAGTCAGTTGTTGTTTGGCTCTCTGTATAGATGGACATTAAAACAGCTTGTTTCTTTTTTATTTTACAAACCCATTCTTAAAAATTATTTGCCACACTGTATATTCTGAATAAATATTTTTTCAATAAGGTATTTTACAATAACCTACTTAACACTATTATTCTTATTTTCATTTTTTATTATATATATAATTTTATACTTATTTTAAAACTTCTTAACTCTCAAGAAATTCACTACCTATCATTTTTAACAATAAAATTATAATTATATAACGATAATGTGTATATTTGAAATACAATTCATATCTTCAAAATATTCATTTATATAATTTCATATATTCTTTCTAAAGAGTTTTAAATTATAAGTTTTGAAAAAATTTTACCTTTATATTCATAATATCGTTTTTTAATATATATTCAGATATTTTTGGACCTTCTTTGAAATATTTTACCCCCACATTTTTAACATATACTTTATTTCTAATTGTTATTGATACTTTAAATATGATATTCATTTCATTTATAATTGTATATGCCAAATGTTTTACCACTTTATGGATTTATTTTTATACCTCGAAAAAGATATTTAGTTTTTAAAAATACCCTCCATTTTTTTAATGACAAATACTTTTGACCTAGTGTTTTTAATTATGATTTTAAATTAAATTTATTAATGTTTTTTACAAAACATCATTTTCAATTGATTAATTTTATACCCCTTTCAAAAATAATACACATGTATTTTCTTTTAAAACAACAATAGAATACTGAATGTTTCCTATTCTTTGTACCTCAAACTATAATTGTAATACAATGTTGAAGAATAAACGTTTTAAAATTGTGGCAGTTTTGTATTTTCACCCTCAAAACATGTACTTCCTATTTTTTTTTATATTATAGATAATTTCTTCAAAATATATTTGTTACTTTATATTATTCACTATATATTATTGTATTTAACAAAAATATTTCACAACCTCCAATTCACTTCATTTTTATTCCCAAGACCATATTAATATTTTATTATTTAAACATTTTTCAATATCTCCATATTACGTTTCATAAATGTTATATATTATTATATTAACCTGCATCGTATTGCAAAAGAAAATGTTACTCATTGCCTCACATTAACCTGATGTTACATTTTGATTATAAGCATAATGTATTTACTCTATAAATTTGTCATAAATTCCATGATATTGATTTACAATGTAAATTCCCTTAATTTATATTCAATAGAGAGAATCACCTTTATTATATACCTTGTTTAACGGCTTAAATTTTAACAGTTCTCATTTGAAACCCTGATTAGTTGAAATTTCATTTTTGGCCATCTTTTTCACATACTATGGAATATTAAGTTTATTTATTTTGGACAAATGTCATTTTAGTATAAATATATTTTAAGAATAGATTGTATACAAAGGTGTTTTAAAAGAGAAACTAATATTTTGATATATTAATAACTTGTATATTAACTCAATTTTTTCTTATTTATTTTTTTAATAAATATACATCATTATTCTTCATATTTGAATATTTTTATTTATCCCACCACCCTCCTCTTTAAATCTTTATAATTAATTATTTTATTTTATATAATATTATTTTTATTCATATTTTCACAAAAGCATCATTGAATAATATATATTTTGAAGAATTTGTTTGCCATCAAAAAAATAAACAATATTACCAATATTTTTATCAATGTTTTCTCTCTTACCAATGTATATTTTTGTTCATTATTGGCCTTACTTTGTGCTTTATAAATTTTATTCACTTTCAAAAATAAGTGGTATCTTGTAGAGAAATTTTCTTTACTAAATGGCAAATTCATATTTATTACATTTTTTTATAAAACTTTATCTATATATAAACACTTTCTAATTTTAATACACCCATATAATAATTGAATCTTTTGTTTCATTTTATCATAAAATATTATAATTGCAAATTTTGGCACAAATATTTTCAGTAAAAATATTTTTAAAATACTTTTTAGAAACCTCAATTTTTCACTTTTTTTCTATATAAATAATTTCTCTGTAATCTCTTCTTGAAAATTTCAAAAACCATTTGACACATTTCATTTTTGTATCCTCAAAACCATAACTATTCAATTAGAAAATTCTTTAATTTGAAACCTTGAAACCTTTTTTATTTTCAATTTTTACCCATTTGATCATAATATGATATGGACAATATATTCGTTTTACCAATATTATCAACCACTTTATATTAATACCCGTAAAATACATTATTTTTCTAAACATCTTCATGTCTTATTTCCGATTTTTACCTTAAATTTGTCTTAAAAGAAAATCTTATTTTTCATCCCCATTGTTTTTTTTTACTCTTATTAAATAAATAGTAAATTTTAGAACACCTTGCTAAGTTTTATACCTTTAATGACAATGGTATATTAAGATTTTTTATAACATTCATTTCAGTTCAGTGAAATCATTTAGGAATTTATTAAAATTACCTTTCCTAATATATTTATATTTTACACGTTCAATCTAATATTTGACCCATCTTCACATTTTCTCTAATCACCTTTGAACAGGTTTCATTTCACTAGCTGTAATATATGGTTTTTTTAATTCATATCATTTGGGGCATATTTGATGAACCATTTTATTAATTTATCATTTTTACCATTACCACTATACCATTTTATTATTTATATTTTAATGTTTATAAACCCTTAAAACCATTTTTTTAATTTTCAACATTTTACCTATTTGATTATAATATTATAAGGAAATTATAATCATTTTATCGAGATTCTAACCACTTTATTTTAATACCCTTAAAATACTTCATTTTTCTAAAGACCTTTGAACATTTTAATATTAACAATTTCATTTGTTTTATAATTATTGTCAAAATTTTTATTTCAATTATTATAAATTTAAAAGATTTTAGACCACTTTGAGTATCTTATTTACTTTTACACAAATGTTTAACAACATACCTCATTTTAAATGTAATTTATACCTTTAAAAAATTCGTTTCATACATTTATTTTTATATTTTAAATATATACCCATATATACACCCTTTTAGATTCATAACCATTTACAAAGGAACGGATATATTTTTAACACACTTAAATAATACACATTTTAGATCTTTTCTAAATTTTTCAATCAAATATTTCAAATTTTTCATTTATTTTATTCCCTCAAATCACCTTTGAACATGTTTCATTTTTCGTTTCATTAGCTACTATATAAAATTATTTTAATTCATATTATATTGGGCATTTTTGAAAATAATCGTTTTATTTTTATAATTACCATTATACCATATTATTATTATTTTAATAATATTTGTTTTATTGATAAAAACCTTTTGACATATTTCATTTTTGTATCATTAAAACCATCATTATACAATTATAAAAAACCTTAATTTTGAACCCTCAAACCTATTTTTAATTTTCACCAATTTTACCTATTTTTTATAATATGATAAGAAAAATAAGATTCTGACCACTTTTATTTTACTACCCTTATATATATAAAATATATAATTTCTTTGAACACCTTTAAACATTTTATATCAACAATTTACATTTGTTTTCATTGACATTTTTATTTTGGGCATATTTGATAAAACCATTTTATTGTTTTAATTTTTAATATTTTTAACATTACCATTATACAAATTTATTATTGATATTTAAAAAAAAAACGAAACCTATTTTTCTATTTTTAACATTTTTACCTATTCGATTATATGATAAGAAAAAAAAATTTCATTCTATCGAGATTTTAAACAATTTATTTTATACCCTTTTTGTGTACACTTTATTAAGTACATCATTTCTCTAAACACCTTCGAAACATATTTTTTATCAACTCTTTATATTTGTTTTAATATTGGCATTATTTTTATTTTTATTATTATAAAATAAAAATATTTGATTACTTTGAGTACCTTTTTTACTTTAACACAAATATATATTTATAACAATATACCCAATTTTGAAAAGTAATTTATACCTTTAAAAATCCATTTCATATATTATTATTATATTTGAAATATATAACCATATTTACCCCTTTTAGGTTTATAACCATTTAAATATATATAAAGAACAGATATTCCTTTTTGACACTTAATAGATTTTTTATATATTTTCAAAATGTTCAAGATAATAATTTGTATTCCCTCAAAAACAGATTTTCTCGAATCACCTTCAAACATGTTTCTTTTTAATCTCATATAAGATGCGATATAAAGTTATTTTAATTTTTCCCCTTATCATTATACCATTTTATTATTGATATTTTGATAACATTTATTTTATTGATTGTAAACCCTCAAAACCTTTGGACATATTTTATTTTTCAAAACCATCATCATACAATTATAAACCTCAAAACCTATTTTTAATTTTCACCATTTTTACCTATTTAATTATAATATGATTAGGAAAATGTATTCATTTTATCGAGGTGTAAAACAATTTATTTTACTACACTTAAAAATACAAAATTTCTATACACCTTTGAACACTTTTATATCGACAATTTACATTTGTTTTATAATTATTGTAATATTTTAATTTTGGGCATGTTTGATAAAACCATTTTATTTTTTTTATTTTTACCATTACCATTATACCATATTAAATATTGATATTTCGAAACCTCAAAACCTATTTTTCAATTTTTAACATTTTTATCTATTCAATATATGAAAAGGAAAATATTTTTATTCTATCGAGATTTTAACCACTTTATTTTATACCCTTAAGTACATAATTTTTCTAAACACCTTCAAACATTTTACCTCTTTTACCTTAGTACCTTTTTTACTTTTACACAAAAATATATATATTTATAACAATATACCTCTTTTAAAGTGTGATTTATACCTTTAATTTATACCTTTATTATTATATTTGAAATATATGTCCACATTTCAGATTTATGCCCATTTACATATTTATAAGGAGAAGATATACTTTTTGACATTTAAATGATACACATTATATATTTTTTTATAATGTTTCAACACCATCTTTATTTTTATTCCCTCAAAAACACATTTTTTCTAGTCACCTACAAACATGTGTCATTTTCATTTCACTAACTGCCATATTAAATTATTTTCTTTTCCTATCATTTTGGGCATATTTGAAAAAAAAACATTTTATTATTAGAATTTTCACCATTACCATTATATCATTATATTTTTTATTATAAACCCTCAAAAGTCTTTTGACATATATTATTTTTGTATCTTCAAAACCATCATTATAAAATTATTTAAAATTTTTATTTTATACCCTCACAATCTATATTTTTTAAATATTTTTACCTATTTGATTTTAATATGATGAGGAAAATATATTCATTTTATCGAAATTTTAACTTTTTTAATACCTTAAAAATACTTAATTTCTTTAAAACACCTTTGAACATTTTTATATAAACAATATATATTTATTTTTATAATTATTGTCTTTTTTTTAATTTTTATTATTGTGAATTTAAAAAAAAATAGACCAATTTGTGTACCTATTCAACTTTTACACAAAATATATATATTTGTAACAAAATACCTCATTTTAAAATATAATTTATACCTTTACATCTTGATTTCATATATCCATTATTATATTTGAAATATATACCCACATTTACCGCTTACGATATATAACCATTTTCATAAGGAACAAATATTCATTTTTGACACTTAAATAATATACATTTTATATATTTTTCAAAATGTTTCAACACCATCTACCATTTTTATTCCCTCAAAAACATATTTTCTATAATCACCTACAAACATATTTCATTTTCGTTCCATTAGCTGCAACATAATGTTCTTTTAATTCATATCATTTTGGGCATATTTGATAAAATCATTTTATTATTTTTATTTTAATCATTTTTACCATTACCATTTGACCATTTTATTATTGGAATTTTGATACTTTTATTTTATTGATTATAAACATCAAAACCTATTTTTTAATTATCAACATTTTTACCTATTTGATTAAAATATGATAAGGAAAATATGTTCATTTTATCAATTTTTAACCACTTAATTTTAATACTCTTTAAAAACATAATTTTTCTATATACATTTAAACATTTTATATCAATTCAAATTTGTTTTAGAAATATTGTCTTTTTTTTTTTCATTATTAATTTTAAATATTTTAGAACACTTTGAGTACATTTTTTTACTTTTAGACAAAAATATATATTTATAACAAGATACCCCATTTTTAAAATGTAATTTATACCCTTGAAAAATTCATTTCATATATTAATTACTATATTTTGAATATAAACCCACGTTTACCCTATATTTACATATTTATAAGAAACAAATATTCCTTTTCGACACATAAATAATACACATTTTATATATTTTCGAAATGTTTAAAGGCCATCTTTTTATTTTAATTACCTCAAAAACACCATTTCTCTAATTACCTTTGAACATGTTTCATTTCATTAGCCGCAAAATAAAGTTCTTTCATCTAATATCATTTCGGGTATATTTGAAATAACCATTTTATTATTTTAAGAATTTTTTAAAATCATTTTTGCGATTACCATTATACCATTTTATTATTGTTATTTTGAAAACCTTGATTTTAAACCCTCAAAATCTTTTGACATATTTGATTATTGTATCTTCAAAACACCATCATCATGAAAAACATTTATACATAAAAAATACATAGCTTTTATAGCACTCAAGTCGAAATGAAATAAAGTTGAATAATTTAAATACAATTTTACACCCTCAAAACCTAATTTTTTTAATTTTCAACATTTTACCTATTTGAGTATAGTATGATAAGGAAAATATATTCATTTTATCGAGATTCTACCACTTTTATTTTAACCCCCCTAAAAATACATAATTTTCTAAACACCTTTTATCATTTTTATATCAACAATTTACATTTGTTTTATAATTATTTTGCCATTATTTTATTTCAATTATTATAAATTTTAAAACTTTTAGACTACTTCAAGTTCCCTATTTACTTTGACACAAATTTATAACAATATACCTCAATTTGAAATGTAAATTATATATTTAAATATTTCATTTCATTTTGTTTATCATTATATTTCAAATATAAACCCACGTTTACCCCTTTTTAATTTCTAACAATTTCACATATTTATGAGGAACATATATTCATTTTTGACACTCATCTTTTTTATAATGTTTCAAGGCCATTTTTATTTTATTCCCTATAAAAACATTTTATCTAATCACCTTTGAACATGTTTCATTTTCATTTTATTAGCTGTAATAAATATAAAGATATTTCAATTCATATCATTTTTACCATTATACCATTTTAATAATGATATTTTGATGATATTTTCATATCAAAACCTTTTTGTTTAATACCCTTAAAAACACATCATTTCTCTAAACACCTTTGAACACTTTTATATCAACAATTTATATTTGTTTTTATAATTATTGTGCTTGTTTTTATTTTATTATTATAAATTAAAAAAATATTAGACCAATTTGAGTAGCTATTTTACTTTTACACAAAAATATATATATATTTATAACAATATACCTCAGTTTAAAATGTAATTTATACCTTTAAAAATCATTTCAATTTTTAAGATATAAAATTAGGATATTAAGATATAAGATTAGAATATTTAAGGTTTATAATCATTTACATATTTATAAAGAACAGATATTTTGAAACTCAAATAATATACATCTTAGCCATATTTTTATTTCCTCAAAAACGCATTTTTCTAATCACCTTTGAACAGCTTTCATTTTGATATCAATAACTGCAATATAGAGTTATTTTATTTCATATCATTTTGGGCATATTTGATAAAATCATTTTACCATTTTTATCATTACCATTATACCCTTTTATTATTGATATTTAAATAATATTTATTTTATTGATTATAAACCCTCAAAACCTTTTGACATTATATTTCTGTATTTTCAAAATCATCATTAAACAATTATAAATATTTTCTAATATTAAACACTCTAAAACCCATTTTTAATTTCACCATTTTTGCCTATCACATATAATAAAGCGTCTGTTCGTTGAAGCCGAATAGGATTGGTCCATTCTGTGTCACGTGTTCAAGTTACGTAGTTAAGTGACGTGGCCGGCTGTAGGTCTGTTTGGTTTTTGTTTTCATCCTTTATTTTATTCTATTCTGACCTTATTAGTCATTTTTTGCTTTCGGCAATTTATTCGGTGAATATTTGAGGAATAATATTTTTTAAATAATTTTATTTTTTAATTTAGCTTGATTATTTTATTTTTATAAACAATGTCTCCTAAAAGAGCCCTTTCTATTGTTGAGGCCATCGAAGCAAAGCAACGTCGTATTGAACAGCAGCGACAAAGACGTTTAAATTCACCCGTAAGAGAACGGCATAATGAACAACAACGGCAATACCGAATGAATATGAGCGAAAATCAAAGAGCCCTTCAAAGGGAAAACAGGCTGAGGATGCAAAGAATTCGACAGGGAGATAATCTACCTTTGCCAACAGGGACATGTTTCGAGGAAGATCAAATTCCCCTGCACCTTTGTGGCCAACTTGATCAAGTTTGCCCAAAATGTAGAGCAAAGTATTTCGAATTGGAACAAACGACATACAGTAAAACTTTTCATAAATGCTGTTCCAAAGGAAAAGTCGAACTTGAACCGATTCAAACCTCTGAACTACTTGAAAGTTTAATGACTGGAAAGCATCAACTTTCAAAGAACTTCATGGAAAACATCCGTTCCGTCAACAGTGCCCTAGCATTCGCTTCAATGGGAGCAAACCTTGCACCTCCTCCTGGATATGGGCCCTATTGTTTCCGAATCAACGGACAGATTTATCACCGCTCAGGTGCCTTGCATCCTGAAAATGATGATCATGTTGCAATGATGATCATGCAAATGTCATTATTTATGATGAAGCTACCATGGCACCAAAAGATGCTCTTAGATGCATTAATAATCTCTTGAAAGAAATCATGCAAAATGAAAAACCACTTGGTGGTAAAATTATTGTCTTTGGAGGGGACTTCCGACAGACTTTGCCTGTTGTTCTACATGGAACTCAAGCTGCAATTGTAGATTCAAGTATTAAATTTCATCCTCTATGGAAAAAATTTAATATTTTGAAATTAGACAATAATATTAGGTCAATTGACCCAGAGTTTAGTGCCTGGCTTTTAAAGCTTGGAAATGGCGAGCTAACAAATGATCTTGGCTTAGACTCCGATACATTTGAAATACCATCTGAAATGGTTTGCAATGGCGATTTAGTCAAAGAAATTTATGGAGATAAATTGCTTCCTTCTGACTTTGAACAGTATACCGATAAGGCTATACTTTGTCCCAGAAATGTGGATGTTGATGATATCAACAACCGAGTTTTAGATATCCTTGAAGGTGACTCCATAACATATTTCAGCTCAGACTCAATAGATGATGCGACACCTGAAGATAATGAGAGCTATCCACCGGTATTTCTCAACAGCCTTAACCCTTCGGGAATGCCACTTCATAAGCTGAAGCTATAAGTTGGAGCAATCATAATGCTTCTTCGAAACTTAAACACAAAGCGAGGTCTTTGTAACGAGACGAGATTAGTAGTAACTAAATTGTTTCCTAATTTAATTATTGCAAAAGTTCGGACTGGCACTGCAGTAGATCAATCTGTATTTATTCCGAGAGTTTACTTGGCCCCAATACATTCTGAGATTCCTTTCATTCTCAGAAGGGGACAGTTCCCTGTAAAATTAGCCTTCGCTATGACAATAAATAAATCACAAGGCCAAACCCTTGAAATGGTTGGCATCTGTTTACCTGAACCAGTTTTTAGCCATGGTCAGTTATATGTTGCTTTTTCTAGGGTGAAAAGCTCTAAGTGTGTTAAAATAAAAATAATCCACGGAAGCAAGCAAGGAAGGCTTCTTGAAAATAGTTCAACTTGCTTCACCAAAAATGTTGTTTACAAAGAAATTTATTCATTGTAAGTTCACCTCTTTTAAAGTAAAAATGTTAATTAAAAAAATATCAATAAAATGACCCGAAAGGTAAAATGTTGCAACGCTCGGAAGGGGATCGATCCCTGACGGACCAGGAACGTTATTTTACCTCGAACGCTTCCGATTACATATTATTAAGTATCAAAAAGGAATGTGAGAAATAAAATTAGGAATCCACCTGCTCTAGCCGATCCCGTCCTTGGACGGGCTTTTCTACTAGTTTGATTATAATGTGATGAAGAAAATATATTCATTTTATTGAGATGTTAACCACTTTATTTTAATACCATTAAAAATTCATAATTTCTCTAAACATCTTTTAAATTTTTATATCAACAATTTACATTTGTTTTATAATTATTTTAATTTTTTTCATTTCAATCATTATAAATTCAAAATTTTTCAAGACCATCTTTATTTATTCCCTTAAAAACACATTTTCTCTAAACACCTTTGATCAGGTTTAAATTTCATTTCAATAGCTGCAATATAAATTTCTTTCAATTCATTCCATTTTGGGCATTTTTGATAAACAATTTTATTGTTTTACCGTTTCTACTACTGCTACTACAGCATTTTATTTATTTTTTGTTTTAAAACCCTTAAAACCTATTTTTAATTTTCAAATTTTACCTATTTGATTATAATATGATAAAAAAAGTTTTTTTTTATCGAGATTCTAACCACTTTATTTTAATACCCTTAAAATAATTAATTTTTATAAAAACTTTTGAAGATTTTTATATCAACAATTTACATTTGTTTTTTAATTATTGTCAAACTTTTAATTTCAATTATTATAAATTTGAAATATTTTAGACCACTTTGAACCTTATTTATTTTTACACAAATGTTTAACAATATACCACAATTTAAATGTAATTTATACCTTTAAAAATTCGTTTCATATATTTATTATATTTGAAATATATACCCACATTTACACTCTTTTAGATCTATAACCATTTACATTAGGAACCATTTACTAAGGAACAGAAATATTTTTAACACTTTAAAAATACACATTTTATATCTTTTTGAAGGCCATCTTTATTTTATTCCCTTAAAAACACTTTTTTTTTCAAATCACCTTTGAACATATTTTCGTTTCACTAGCTGCAATACAGTCGAACTTGGATAATTCGAACCCCAAGGGACCATAAAAAAATTCGAATTATCCAAAAATTCGAATTAAAAACGGAAATTCTATTTATAGGAAATTCTAGGGACCAAGATAAATATTCGAATTAAAGAGGTTTTCGAATTAAAGAAGTTCGAATTATCCAAGTTCTACTGTATAAAATTATTTTAATTCATATTATTTTGGGCATTTTTGAAAATTATACCATTTTATTATTTTTTGATAACATTTATTTTATTGATCAAAACCTTTTGACATATTTCATTTTTGTATCTTTAAAACCATCATTATACAATTATAAAAAATCTTCAATTTTGAACCCTCAAAATCATTTTTTTTTTCAAATTTCACAATTTTTACCTATTTTTTTATAATATGATAAGAAAAATAAGAAATTCTGACCACTTTTATTCTACTACCCTTAAAATACATAATTTCTCTGAACACCTTTAAACACTTTATATCAACAATTTACATTTGTTTTTATAATTAATGTCATTATTTTTATTTTGGGCATATTCGATAAAACCACATTTTATCATTTTTATAATTTTACCATTACCATTATACCATTTTTATATTGATATTTTGAAACCTTAAAACCTATTTTTTATTTTTTTATCTATTCGATTATATATGGAAAATATTTTATTCTATCTAGATTTTAACCAGTTTATTTATACCCTTGAGAAAGTTCATAATTTTTCTAAACACATTCAAACATTTTACCTTAGTTCCTTTTTTACTTTTACACTAAATTATATATATCAATATTAATATACCTCTTTTAAAATGTGATTTATACCTTTAAAAATTCATTTTGTATATTTATTATTATATTTGAAATATATGCCCACATTTCAGATTTATATCCATTTAAATATTTATAAGGAAAAGATATACTTTTTACATTTGAATATTAAATATTTTATATTTTTTTCAGAAATTTCAACGCCATATTTATTTTCATTCCCTCAAAAACTCATTTTCTCTAATCACCTACAAAAATGTGTCATTTTCATTTCACTAGCGGCCATATAAATTTCTTCTATTTTCCTATCATTTTCACCAATACCATTATATTTTTGATTATAAACCCTCAAAACTCTTTTGGCAGATTTTATATTTGTATCTTCAAAACCATCATTATAAAATTATTAACAATTTTTTTTATACCCTCACAATCTATATTTTTCAATATTTCTACCTATTCGATTTTAATATGATAAGGAAAATATATTCATTTTATCGAGATTTTAACAACTTTTTAATACCTTAAAAATACTTAATTTCTCTAAACACCTTTTAACATTTTTATATCAATAATATATATTTATTTTTATAATTATTGTCCTTTTTTCCTTTTTATTATTATGAATTTAAAAATAATTAGACCAATTTGTGTACCTATTCAACTTTTACACAAAAAATATATATTTGTAACAATATACCTCATTTTAAAATATAATTTATACCTTTAAATCTTGAATTCATATATCCATTATTATATTTGAAATATATACCCACATTTACCGCTTTAGATTTATAGCCATTTTCATATTTATAAGGAACAGATATTCATTTTTGACACTTAAATAATACACATTTTATATATTTTTCAAAATGTTTCAACACCATCTTTATTTTTATTCCCTCAAAAACATATTTTCTCTAATCACTTACAAACATATTTCATTTTCGTTCCATTGGTTGCAATATAAAGTTCTTTTGAATCATATCATTTTGGGCATATTTGATTAAATAATTTTATTATTTTAAAACCATTTTTACCATTACCATTTGACCATTTTATTATTGGTATTTTGATAACCTTCATTTTATTGATTTTGATAATTTTTATTTTATTGATTTAAAACCATCACAAAACCTATTTTTTAATTATCAAAATATTTGCCTATTTGATTATAATATGATAAAGAAAATATGTTCATTTTATCAATTTCTTAGCCACTTAATTTTAATACCCTTAAAAATACATAATTTCTCTATAGAAATTTAAACATTTTATATCAATTCAAATTTGTTTTAGAAATATTGTCATTATTTTCATTTTTTTAAATTGTTATAAATTTTAAAAGTTTTAGACATTTTTTTAGTTTGAGTACATTTTTTACTTTTAGACAAAAATATATATTTATAACAATATACCTCATTTTTTACATGTAATTCATACATTTGAGAAAAATTCATTTCATATATTAATGACTATATTTGAAATATAAACCCACATTTACCCTATATTTACATATTTATAAGAAACATATATTCCTTTTTGACACTTAAATAATACACATATTACATATTTTTCGAAATGTTTAAAGCCCATCTTTTTATTTCAAATACCTCAAAAACACTATTTCTCTAATTACCTTTGAACATGTTTCATTTTCATTTCATTAGCCGTAGAATAAAGTTCTTTCAACTAATATCATTTCAGGTATATTTGAAATAACCATTTTATTTTTTTTTCAAGTTTTTTTTATCATTTTTGCCATTACCATCACATAACATTTTATTATTGATATTTTCAAAACATTTATTGATTTTAAACCCTCAAAATCTTTTTACATATTTGATTATTGTATCCTCAAAACCATCATTATGAAAAACATAAATACATAAAAAAATACATAGCTTTCATATCACTCAAGTCGAAATAAAATAAAGTCGAATATTTGAAATATAATTTTACACCCTAAAAACTTTGTTTTTATTTTCAACATTTTACCTATTTGAGTATAGTATGATAAGGAAAATATATTCATTTTATCGAGATTCTAACCATTTTATTTTAATCTCCTAAAAATACATAATTTTCTAAACATCCTTTAAAATTTTTATATCAACAAATCATGTTTGTTTTATAATTATTGTCATTATTTTATTTCAATTATTATATATTTGAAAACATTTAGGCTACTTCAAGTTCCCTATTTACTTTGACACAAATTTAGAAAAATATATCTCATTTTGAAATGTAAATTATACATTTAAAAATTTCATTTCATTTTATTTATCATTATATTTCAAATGTATACCCACATTTATCCCTTTTAAATTTATAAAAATTTCACATATTTTAAGGAACAGATATTCATTTTTGACGCTAATCTTTTTTATAATGATTCAAGACCATTTTTATTTTATTCCCTCAAAAACATTTTCTCTAATCACCTTTGAACATGTTTCATTTTCATTTTATTAGATGCAATAAATATAAAGATATTTCAATTCATATCATTTTTACCATTACCATTATACCATTTTAATATTGATATTTTGATGATATTTTTATATCAAAACCTCTTTGACATGTTGACATATTTTGTTTTGTATCCTTAACCATCATTATACAATTAGAAAAATATTTAAAGGTACACCCTCAAAACCTATTTTTTTAATCTTCTCATTTTTACCTATTTGATTATTTTATAATAAGAAAAATATAGACTTCAACCAATATATTTTACTACTCTTTAAAAGTACATACTTTCTCTAAACACCTTTGAACATTTTATATCAACAATTTACATTTGTACGATTATTAATAATTAAAAACACTTTAGAGGTCACTTTGAGTACCTTATTAACTTTTACACAAATGTGTATTATACCTCATCTTAAAATGTAATTTAACCTTTAAAAAAACTCGTTTCATATATTTATTATCATATTTGAAATATAAACCCACATTTACCCCTTTTAGATTTATAACCATTGACATATTTAAAAGGAACAGATACATTTTAACACTTAAATTCACACTTTATATATTTTTCAAAATGTTTCAAGACCACCTTTATTTTATTCCCTCAAAAACACTTTTTTTAAAATCACCTTTCAACATGTTTCAATTTTATTTCACTAACTGCAATATAAAATTCTTTTAATTCATATTATTTTGGGCATTTTTGATAAAACCATTTTATTATTATTTTGATAATATTTGTTTTTTATTGATCAAAACCTTGACATATTTTATTTTTGTGTGTAACATTAAAACCATTATTATGCAATTATAAAAAATCCTCAATTTTGAACCCTCAACGCCTATTTTTAATTTTCACAATTTTTACCTATTTCTTATAAGAAAAATATTTGGATCAATTTTATTTTATTCCCTCAAAAACACTTTTTTTCAAATCACCTTTCAACATGTTTCAATTTATTTCACTAACTGCAATATAAAATTCTTTTAATTCATATTATTTTGGGCATTTTTGATAAAAACCATTTTAATATTATTTTGATAATATTTGTTTTATTGATCAAAACCTTGACATATTTTATTTTTGTAACATTAAAACCATTATTATGCAATTATAAAAATCCTCAATTTTGAACCCTCAACACCTATTTTTAATTTTCACCATATTTACCTATTTCTTATAAGAAAAATATTTGGACCAATTTTATTTTACTACCCTCTAAAATTCATAATTTCTCTGAACACCTTTAAACATATCATATCAACAATTCACATTTGTTTTTATAATTATTGTAATAATTTTTATTTTGGGCATATTTGATAAAACCATTTTATTATTTTTAATATTTTTACCATTACCATTATACCATTTTATTATTTTACTATTGCCACTATAGCATTTTATTTTTATATTTTGTTTTTAAACCTTTGAAACCTATTTTTTAATTTTCAAATTTTACATATTTGATTATAATATGATAAAAAAAGTTTTTATAAACCTATTTTTTAATTTTTGACAATTTATCTATTCATTATATAAAGAATATTTTTCATCCTATCGAGATTTAACCACTTTATTTTATACCCTTAAAAGAGAGAGAGAGTACATAATAATTTCTCTAAACACCTTCAAACATTTAACTTTTTTTATTTTTACACAAATAAAATATATAACGAATGTTTTAAAATGTTATTTAACCTTTAAAAATTCATTTCATATATTATTATATTTTAAAAATATTCCCATATTTACCCCTTTTAGATTTATTATCATTTACATTTATAAGGAACAGATATTCATTTTTGACACTTAAATAATAGACATTTTATATTTTGCAAAATATTTCAAGACTATCTTTATTTTATTTTCTCAATAACACATTTTCTCTATCAACTTTCAACATGTTTCATTTTAATTTCATATTTGCTGTAATATAAAGTTCTTTTAATACAAATCATTTTGGGTGTATTTGATAAAACCATTTAACTATTTTTATTTTTACCATTAACATTATACCATTTTATTATTATTTTGATAACATTTGTTCTATAGATCAGAACCTTTTGACATATTTTATTTTTGTATCATTAAAACCATCATTATACAATTATGAAAATCTTTTAATTTTGATCCATAAAATTTTTTTTTTTTCAAATTTTAATTTTTACCTATTTTTTATAATAAGAAAAATATTCTGACCACATTTTACAACTCTTAAAAATACATAATTTCTCTGAACACTTTATATCAACAATTTACATTTGCTTTTATAATTAATGTAATTATTTTTATTTTAGGCATTTTTGATAAACCATTTTATTATTTTTATTTTTAATATTTTTACCATTACCATTTAACTAATTTATTATTCATATTTCGAAACCTTAAACCTATTTTTAAACATTTTACCTATTCTATTATATGATTAGGAAAATATTTTCACTCTATCGAGATTTTAACCACTTTATTTTGAACCCTTAAAAGTGCATCATTTCTCTAAACACTTTCAAACATTTATTATCAACAATTTACATTTGTTTGAATACTATTGTCATTATTTTTATTTAATTATTATAAAATAAAAATATTTGAACACTAAGTTCCTTTTTATTTTTTCACGAAAATTCATTATTTATAACAATATACCTTTTTTTAAGTAAATAAAACCTTTAAAATTTCATTACATATATTATTATTATATTTGAAATTTATACCCATATTCACCCCTTTTAGATTTATAACCATTTACATATATATAAGGAACATATATTCATTTTTGACACTTGAATAATAGACATTTATATATTTTTCAAAAGGATTCAAGACCATCTTTATTTTATTCTCTCAATAATACATTTTCTCTATCTCCTTTGAACATGTTTCTTTTTAATTTTATTTGCTTCAATATGAAGTTCTTTTAATACAAATAATTTTGGGTGTATTTCATAAAACCATTTCACTATTTTTATTTTTACTATTTTTAACATAACCATTATACCATTTTATTATTGATGTTTTCATAACATTTATTTTATTGATTTTGAACCCTTAAAACTTTGAAATATTTTATTTTTTAATACTTAAATCCATCATACACTTAATAAAAAAATCATTAATATAAAACCCTCAAAACATATTTTTTAATTTTCACATTTTTACCTATTTGATTATAATATAAAGAAAATATAATCGATCTATCAAGATTTAACCATTTTATTTTAATACCTTTGATTATTTTATGTCAGTAATTTACACTTGTATAAATATAATTGTCATCATTTTTATTATTATAAATTTTTAATTTTTAGACCCCACTTGGGTACCTTATTCACTTTTGAAGAAAATAAATTATTTAAAATATACCTCTTTTGAAATGTAATGTATACCTTAAAAATTCACTTCGTATGTTTATTATTATATTTGAAATATATACCCACATTTACCCCTTTCAGATTTATACCCATTTACATATTTATAAGGAAAAGTTATTTTTTGACACTTGAATAATACTTTTTTTTTCAAAATGTTTCAAGACCGTATTTATTTTTTCCATCAAAAACACATTTTCTCTTATCACCTACAAACATATTTCATTTTCATTACAATAGCTGAAATATAAAGTTATTTTGATTCATATTTTGGGGGATATTTGATAAAACCGTTTTATTATTATCATTTTCACCATTACCATTATACTATTATATTTATTTTAAACCCTCAAAACCCTTTAGCATGTTTCATTTTTGTATCTTCAAAACAATCATCATTTAGTTATAAAATGTCTTTAATTTAAACCTTCAAAACCTATTTTTTAATTTTTCACCATTTTTACCTATTTGATTATAATATAAGGAAAATATACTCATCTTATCGAGATGTTAACCATTTTTAATCCCTCCAAAAATACATAATTTGTCTAAACACCTTTAAACACTTTTATATCAACAATTTACATTTTTTTATAATTATTGTCATTATTTTTATTATTATATATTGAAAGGGTTTTATACCACTCTCTCTCTCTCTCTCTCTCTCTTTGAGTGCCCTTTTTTAGACAAAAAGTATATATATTTATAAGAAAATACCTCGTTTTTTAAATGTAATTAATACCTTTAAAGAACAATTTAATATATTATATTCAAAATATAGACCTACATTTACCCTTTTTAGATTTAAAACCATTTACATATTTATATGGAACAAAAATTCATTTTTGCCACTTATATCTTTGTTCAAAGACTATCTTTTTATTCCCTTAAAAACACATTTCCTCTAAACACCTTTGATCAGGTTTCAATTTCATTTCAATAGCTGCAAAATAAATTTCTTTCAATTCATTTCATTTTGGGTATTTTATAAACCATTTTATTATTTTACCATTTTTACTATTGGCACTATAGCATTTTATTTATATTTTGTTTTTAAACCCTTAAAACCTATTTTTTAATTTTCAAATTTTACCTATTTATTTAAAATATGATATGGAAAATATATTTATTGTTTCGAGATTTTGGCCAATTTATTTTAATACATTTAAAAAAACTTAATTTTTCTAAACACCTTTGAAGATTTTTATATCAACAATTAACATTTGTTTTTTAATTATTGTCAAAATTTGAACCTAATTTATTTTTACACAAATGTTTAACAATATACCATATTTTAAATGTAATTTATACCTTCAAAAAATTCGTTTCATATATTTATTATTATATTTGAAATTTATACCCACATTTACACCCTTTTAGATTTATACCCATTTACATTAGGAACCATTTACAAAGGAAAAGATATATTTTTAACACTTAAAAAATAAACATTTTTTTTTTTTACCTTTTTGAAGGCCATCTTTATTTTATTCCCTTGAAAACACATTTTTTTCAAATCACCTTTGAACATGTTTCATTTTCGTTTTACTAGCTGCAATATAAAATTATTTTAATTCATATTATTGTGGGTATTTTTCGAAATAATCAAATTAATTTTTATTTTTACCAATACCCTTATACCATTTTATTATTATTTTGATAACATTTGTTTTATTGATTGGAACCTTTTGATATATTTTATTTTTGTATCATTAAAACTATCAATATACAATTATAGGACATCTTTAATTTTGAACCCTCAAAACCTTTTTTTTCCTATTTTCACCATTTTTACTTATTTTTATAAAATTATAATATAAATAACGAACGATTCTGACCACTTTTATTTTACTACCCTTATATATATATATATATATATATAAAATACATAATTTCTTTCAACACCTTTAAACATTTTATTTCAACAATTTACATTTGTTTTTATTGCCATTTTTATTTTGGGCATATTAGATAAAAACCATTTTATTATTTTTAATATTTTACCATTACCATTATACCATTTTTATATTGATATTTTGAAACCTTAAAAAATATTTTTATTTTTTTATATATTCGATTATATAAGGATTTTTTTACTCTATCGAGATTTTAACCACTTTATTTATACCCTTAAAAATGCATAATTTACCGAAATATCTTCAAACAATTACCATTATACCTTAGTACCTTTTTTTACTTTTACACAAATATATATATATATTTATAACAATATACCTCATTTTAAAATGTAATTCATCCTTTTAAAAATTCCTTTCATATATTACTATCATATTTGAAATATATATATCCACATTTACCTCTTTTAGATTCATAACCATTTACATATTTATATGGAACAGATATTCTTTTTGACATTTAAATAATACACCCTTTATATATTTTTTCAAAATGTTTGAAGATCATCTTTATTTTTATTTCCTCAAAAAATTAATTCTCTTATCACCTTTGAACATGTTTCAATTTCATTTCTTTAGCCGCAGTATTCGCCGCTGCAGTATAAAGTTTTTTAAATCGTATCATTTTGGGCATATTTAATAAAGAAATATTTTACCATTTTTACCATTACCATTTTTACCATTACCATTATAACATTTTATTATTGATATTTGGATAAAATTTTATTGATTATGAACCCTGAAAACCTTCTGACATATTATATTTTTGTATCTTCAAAACCCTCATTAAACAATTATAAAAATTCTCTAATTTTAAACCTTCTAAAACCCATTTTTAATTTTCACCATTTTTGCCTATTCGATTATAATGTGATGAGGAAATACATTCATTTTATCGAGATGTTAACCACTTTATTTTAATACCCTTTATATATATATAAAATACATAATTTCTCTAAACATCTTTGTACACTTTTATATCAACAATTTACATTTGTTTTATATCAACAATTTACTTTTGTTTTATAATTATTGTCACTATTTTTATTCTTATTATTTTATAAATATAAAGTTTTAGACCATTTCAGACAAATTTGAGTGCCCTTTTTACCTTTAAACAAAAATATATATTCATAAAACATACCTCATTTTAAAATGTAATTCATACCTTTAAAAACAATCATATATTATATTTGAAATATATGCCTACATTTACACTCTTTAGATTTATAACCATTTACATATTTATAAGGAACAGATATTAATTTTTGACACTAAATATATTTTTTAAAATGTTTCAAGACCATCTTTATTATTATTCCCTCTAAACCACATTTTCTCTAATCACCTTTGAACATGTTTCATTTTCATTTCATAAGCTGTATTCTTTTAAATCGTATCATTTTGGGAATATTTGATAAAACCATTTTATTTACCATTATCATTATGCCATTTTATTATTGATAATTTGAAAACATTTAATGATTTTAAACCCTCAAAAACATTTTATATTTTTTTGTATCTTCAAGACAATCACCATATATTTATAAACATATTTTAAACCCTCAAAACCTTTTTTTATTTTTAGCTATTTGATTATAATATGATATGGAAAATAAACATTTTTATCGAGATTTCAGCCATTTTATTTTAATAACCTTTAAAGTCAGCAATCCTTAAAACACCTTTGAACATTTTTAAATCAACAATGTACGTTTGTTATAATATAATTGTCATTATTTTATTTTAATTATTATAAATTAAAAGGGTCAGACCACTTTGAGTAACTTTTTCACGTTTACACCAAAATATATAAATTTGTAACAATACCTAGTTTTAAAATGTAATTCATACCTTTAAATTTTTCTTTTCATTTATTTATAATTATATTTGCAATATATACCCATATTCCCTCTTTATATTTAACCATTTACAAATTTTAAAGGAACAGATATTAATTTTTGACATCTCAATAATATATATTTTATATATTCTCAAAGAGTTTCGATGACATCTTCAATTGTATTCCTTTAAAAACACATTTCCTCAAATCACCTTTGAACATGTTTCATTTTCATTCCATTAGATGCAATATATGAAGATCTTTTAATTCATATTATTTCGGGCATATGTTTGATAAAACCAGTTTATTGATATTTTTACCATTTTTACCATAACCATTTTATTATTGATATTTTGAAAATAATTATTTGATTTTAAACCCTCTCTCTCTCTCAAACCTATTTTTAATTTTCACCATTTTTACCTATTTGAATATATACTGATAAGGGAAATATACTAATTTTATCGAGATGTTAACCACTTTATTTTAATACCTAAAAATACTTCATTTCTGTGAACACCTTTTAAAACCTTTTTTATATCACACACACAACCAATATATTTTGTTTTAATATCATTGTCATTATTTTTATTCTTATTATTATCAATAAAACCTTTTAGACCACTTTGAGTACCTTTTTCACTTCAAACAAAAAATATAAATTTGTAACAATATACCTCATTTTAAAATGTAATTTATACCTTTAAAATTCATTTAATATTTTTTTATTTTTCAAATATATACCTACATTTCCCCCTTTTTGGTTTATAACCATTTACATATTAATATGGAACAGATATTCATTTTTTGACACTCAACTACTCATCTTTATTTTTATTCCCTCAAAAACACATTTTCTCT
Source organism: Cordylochernes scorpioides (assembly GCA_030710605.1). Classification (NCBI taxonomy): domain Eukaryota; kingdom Metazoa; phylum Arthropoda; class Arachnida; order Pseudoscorpiones; family Chernetidae; genus Cordylochernes; species Cordylochernes scorpioides. The sequence continues at coordinate 32,864,563 of CP092866.1, read as the reverse complement.
ATAACCTACAAACGTGCTTCATTTCATAAGCTGCTATATGAAATTCTTTTAACTCATATCATTTTGGGTATATTTGAAATAACCATTTTATTATTTTTAACGTTTTTTCAAACATTTTTACCATTACCATTTACCAATTTATATTTGATATTTTGAAAACATTTTAATGATTTTACACCCTCAAAACCTTTTTTTTTTTTTCAATTTTCAACATTTTATCTATTTGAATATAATAAGAAATATATACTCATTTAATCGAGATTCTAACCACTTTATTTTAATCCCCTAAAAATACCTAATTTTCTAAACACGTTTGAACGTTTTTATATCAACAATTTACATTTGTTTTTATAATTATTGTCATAATTTTATTTCAATTATTATAAATTTAAAAATATTTAGACTACTTTTCAAGTACCTTATTTACTTTTACACAAATTTCTAACAATTCACTTAATTTTAAAATGTAATTTATACCTCTGAAAATTTCATTTCATATATTTATTATTGTATTCGAAATATACACCCGTATTTACCCCTTTTAGATTTATAACCATTTACATATATATAAGGAACAGATATTCATTTTTGACACTTAAATAATATACATTTTTTATCGTTTTCAAAATGTTTCAAGACCATCTTTATTTTATTCTCTCACTAACACATTTTCTCTATCAACTTTGAACATTTGACATTTTAATTTCATATTTTCAACAAATGAAATTTGTTTTAATACATATCATTTTGGGCGTATTTGATAAAACCCATTCACTATTTTTATTTTTTTTATTTTCACCAAATCATTAACCCATTTTAATGTTAATATTTATTTTCATAATATTTATTTCATTTATTTTAAACTATCAAAACTTGACATATTTTATTTTGTATCCTTAAAACCATCATCATAAAATTATTTTTAAAAAACATTTGAAACCTCAAAACCTATTTTTTAATTTTCACATTTTTACCTATTTGATTATAATATGATATGGAAAATATATTCATTTTTATCATAGTTTAGTCACCTTATTTTAATACCTTTTAAAATACAGAATTTCTCTAAACACCTTTGAACATTTTTTTATCAATAATTTACATTTGTTTCAATATAATCGTCATTATATGGATTTTATTTATTATAAATTAAATATTTTTGGACCACTCAATTACTTTTTTTACTTTTACGCAAAAATATATATATTTATAAAAATGTATCTCAATTTAAAATGTAATTTATACCTTTCATTTCATAGATTCATCATTATATTTGAAATATATACCCACTTTTACCCTTTTAGATTTATAACCATTTACATATTTATAAGGAACAGATATTTTACCATTATACAATTTTATTATTTATATTTTGATAACATTTATTTTATCGATTTTAAACCCTCAAAACCTTTTGGCATGTTTCATTTTTGTATCCTCAAACCATTATTATACCATTATGAAAAATCTAAACCCTCAAAACTTATTTTTTTAATTCTCATCATCATTATCTTTTCGATTATAAAATAAGGAGAATATATATTTTTTTTTTCGAAATTTCAACTACTTTATTTTAAGGCCCTTAAAAATAAATATTTCTTTAAGCACCTTTAAACATTTTTATATCAAAAATTCACATTTATTTTAATTTTTTAATTGTTATAAGTTAAAATATTTTACACCACTTTGAGTATCTTTTTTACTTTTACACAAAAATACATATTTATAACAATAAACTTCATTTTAAAAGTAATTTTATACCCTTGAAAATTCATTCCATATATTTATTATTATTTTTAGAATATATACTCAAATTTATCCCTTTTATAATTATAACCATTTCAATATTTACAAGGAACAGATATTCATTTTGGCATTTGAATAATACATGTTTTATTTTCATTTTTAAAATGTTTCAAGACCATCTTTATTCATTTAATAACACCTTTTCTTTAATCACCTTTGAACATGTTTCATCTTTCATTTGATTAGTTGCAATATAAAGTTATTTTTATTCACATCATTTTGGGCATATTTTATAAATACATTTTATTATTTTTTCTATTGCCATTATAACATTTTATTATTGATACTTTGATAACATTTATTTTATTGATTTTAAACCCTTAAAACCTTTTGGCACGTTTTATTTTTGTATCCTCAGACCATCATTATACATTTATAAAAAGCATAAACCCTTAAAACATATATTCACTATTTTTACCTATTTTATTATATGATAAGGTAAATATATTCATTTTAATGAAATTTTAACATTTTTATTTTATTACCCGTAAAAAACACATAATTTTTCTAAACACCTTTGAACATTTATATATCAACAATTTATATTTGTTTTTAAATTATTGTCATTATTTTTATTTCATAATATTTTTTTAATTTTAGACCACTTTGAAAACTTTCCTTTTACAAAAAAATATGTAATATATACCTCATTTTAAAAAGTAATTTTACCTTTAAAAGATTCATTTTTAAAGATCAAATAAATACCCACATTTTCCCCTTTTCAGATTTATAACCATTTACATATTTATAAGGATCAGAAATTCATTTTTCTCTTAATACACATTTTATATATTTTCAAAATGTTTCAAGACCATCTTTAATTCATTTCCAAAAAAAAAAAAGATATTTTCTCTAATCACCTTTGAACATACTTCATCTTAATTTAATAGCTGCAATATAAGTTATTTTTATTCATTTCATTTTTGTATATTCATTAAAACCATTTTTATATCATTTTTACCATTACCATTATATCATTTTATTATTGATTTGAAAATATTTATTAATTTTATACTCTCAAAACCTTTTGATAAATTTTGTTTTGTATCCTTTAAACCATCATTATGCAATTATTAAAAAAAATTAATTTCACACCCTTTAACTTATTTTTAATTTTTAACTTTTTACCTATTTGATAATATAATTTGATAATAATATGTATTCATTTTATGAAGATGTTAGCCACTTTATTTTAATACCCTTTAAAATACACAAATCTCTAAACACTTTTTAACATTTTTATATCAACAATGTACATTTGTTATAATTGTCATTATTTGTATTATAAATTAGAAGGTTTTAGACCAATTTGAGTAACTTTTTCACTTTTACACAAAAATAAATCTGAAATAATATACCTTATTTTAAAATGTGATTTATACCTTTAAAATTCATTCATTTTTTTATATTTCAAATATATACCCACATTTTCCCTTTTGGATTTATAGCCATTTACATATTTATAAGGAACAAATATTCATTATTGACCCCTAAATATTACACATTTTATATATTTTTTAAAAATCTTTCAAGACCATCTTTATTTTATTCTCTGAATAACATATTTTCTCTAATTACCTTTGAACATGTTTCATTTTATTTCATTAGCTGTGATATAATATTCTTTTAATTCATATCATTTTCGGCATTTTTTATAAAACCATTCAATAATTTTTATTTTTACCTATTTCACCATTACTAATATACCATTTCATTATTGATATTATAATAATATTGACTTTGTTGATTTTGAAACCCCAAAACATTTTGGCATTTTATTTTTGTATCCTTAAAACCATCATCATACAATTATAATATATTTCAAATACAATATATTTTAAACCCTTAAATTTCCTCATTTTTACCTACTTGTTTATAATATGATAAGGAAAATATATTCATTTTTTCGAGATGAGATACAATTCTAAAAAATAAAGGTAAACCCTCAAAACCTTTTTTTTTTATTTTACCATTTTTACCTATTTTAATATAACTTAATAGGAAAATATAGATATTTAAACCAATTTATTTTACTACCCTTTAGAAACACCTAATTTCTCTAAACACCTTTGACATTTTGCATCAATAATTTACATTTGTTTGATTATTAATAAATAAAATATTTTAGACACTTTCAGTACCTTTTTTACATTTACACAAAAATATACATATTTAAAAAATTTGACTTATTTTAAAAAGTAATTTACACTTTTATTCATATCATTTTGGGCATATTTGACAAAACCATTTTATTATTATTTCTTTTTACCATTTTTACCATTACTACTAATACCATTTTATTATTTATATTTTATTGATTTTAAACCCTCAAACCTATTTTTAAATTTTCAACATTTTACCTATTAGATTATAATAAGATAAAGAAAATATATTCCTTATATCAAGATTCTAACCACTTTATTTTAATACCCTTAAGAATACATAATTTCTCTAAACACTTTGAACATTTTTATATCAACAATTTACATTTGTTTTATGATAATTCTCATTATTTTAATTTCAATTATTATATATTTTAGAAATTTTAGACCGCTTTGAGTACCTTATTTACTTTTACACTAATTTTTAACAATTTACATCATTTTATATTGTAATTTATACCTTTAAAATACTTCATTTCATTATTATATTTTTCCATATTTTTATCTCCTTCATTTTTATAACCATTTACCACAATTCCATTTACCTCATTTTCATTTCATTAGCAGCAATATAAAAATCTTTTGAATAATATCATTTTGGGCATATTTACTAAAATCATTTTTTTTTATTTTTACCATTTTTACAATTACCATTAAACTCTTTTATTATTGATATTTCGATAATTTATTTTAATAATCAAAACTTTTTTATTCCCATTTTTGTATCCTCAAAACCATCATTATTCAATTATAAAAATCTATAATTCTAAACCCTCAAAACTTATTTTTTAATTTTCACTATTTTAAACCTAATTGATTATATTATGATAAGAAAAATTTACTCATTTTATTTTGATGTTAACCACTTTATTTTAAATCCCTTAAAAGTACACATTTCTCAAACCTTTCTTCATTTTGGGCAAATTTGCTAAAACCATTTAATTATTATTTTCACCATTACCATTATACCATTTTATTATTGATATATTTGTAAACATTTATTTTATTGATTTTAAACCTTCAAAAATTTTAGGACATTTTATTTTTATATCCTCAAAACCATCATTATAAAAAATATTTTATTTTAAATTTTCAAAACCCTTTTTTTTTTCAACATTTTTTACCTATTTGTTTATAACATGATACGGAAAATATATTCATTTTTATCCTCAAACCATCATTATACAAATATAAAAAAATAATAATTTTAAACCCTCAAACCTATTTTTTAATTTTCAACATTTTTAGTATTTGATTTTTGATATATGGAAAACACTTTATTTTAATATATACCTGTAAAATATATAATTTCTCTATACACCTTTGAACATTTGTTTTTATATTATTGTCATTATTTTATTTTTATTATTATACATAAAAAAATTTAGATAACTTTGAGTAACTTCTTTACTTTTTCACACAAAACAAAATATATTTATAATATGCTTATTTTAAAATGTAATTTATACCTTTAAAATTTCATTTCATATATTTATTATTATATAAGAAATATATACCTACATTTACCTATTTTAGATTTATAGCCATTCACATATTTAAAAGGAATAGATGTTATTTTTGGCACTTGAATGATACACATTTTCTCTAATCACCTTTGAACATGTTTAATTTTCATTTATTTAGCTGCAATATATAAATTTCTTTTTTTCATATCATTTTGGGCATATTTGATGAAAATAATTAACTTTTACAATTTTTTCTATTACCATTATGGAATTTTATTATTATTATTATTTTGGTAACATTTACTTTTTCGATTTTAAACCCTCAAAACCTTTTCTTTTATAAAAATATTTTTACCTATTTTATTAAAATATGATAAGGAAAATATAATCATTTTATCAATATGTTAATTACAATTTTAATACCAATAAAATACATAATTTCTCTAAACACCTTTGAACATTTTTAATTGAATTTGAACATTTTAATACCAATAAAATACAAAATTTCTCTAAACCCCTTTGAATATTTTTATATCAATAATTCACATTTGTTTCAATATAATCTTTGTATTTATTTTAATTATTATTAATTGAAAAATTATAACCACCTCAAGTACCTTTTTACTTTTATGTAAAAATATATAATATTTATAACATGTACCTGATTTTAAAATTAATTTATACCTTTAAATTTTCATTTCGAATATTATTATTTTTGAAATATATATAGCACCTTTACCCCTTTTGGATTTATACTCCATTTACATATTCAAAAGGAACCTTTATTCATTTTTGACACTTGAATAATACACATTTTATATCTTTTTCGAAGAGTGTTTCAAAACCATCTTTTATTTTTATTCCCTCAAAAAACACATTTTCTCTAATCACCTTTGAACATGTTTCATTTCATTAGCTATGATACGAGTTTTTTTAATTCAGATCATTTAGGGCATATCTGATAAAACCATTTTATTTTATTATTTTGATCATTTTTACCATAAACATAATACTATTTTATTATTGATATTTTCATCAGATTTATTTCATTGATTTTAAATCCTCAAAACCTTTTGACCTATTTTATTTTTTCTATCCTCAAAACCAATATTATACAATTATAAAAAACCTTTTATTTTAAACCCTGAAAACCTATTTTTCAATTTTCACCATTTTTTCCTATATGGTTATAATATGATAAGAAAAATATATTCATTCTTATCGAGATTTTAACAAATTTATTTTAATACCCTTTAGAATACATATTTTCTTTAAACACCTTTTAACATTTTTATATCAACAATTTTCATTTGTTTTAATATAATTTTCATTATTCTTATTTTTAATTTTATAAATTAAAACATTTTAGACCACACTATGAGTACCTTTTTTACTTTTACACAAATAATATATATTTATAAAACTACCTCATCTTATAATGTAATTTATACTTTTAAAATTTTAATTTAATTATCATTATATTTGAAATATATATCCACATTTACCCCTTTTAGATTCATAATCAATTACATATTTATAAGGAACCTTTATTTATTTTTGACACTTAAATAATATACATTTTATATCTTTTTTTCAAAATGTTTCAAGACCATCTTTTTATTTTTATTCCCTCAAAAACACATTTCCTCTAATCACCTTTGAAGATGTTTCATTTTGATTTCATATTAGCTGCAATATAAAGTTCTTTTAATTCATATCATTTTGGGCATTTTTTATAAACCATTTCCTTATTTTTATTTTACCATTATCATTATTCCATTTCATTATTGATTATTTGATAACATTTTATTGATATATTCATGTTTTAGAAATTTTTAAACACCTTTTTGAAACATTTTTATTTTACACCTTAACCCAATATTACGATTTTGAAACTTAGTCAAATTCAAGTTTAGTCAAATTCAATAATTGCTAAAAATTTTATATGAATTTTAACATTTTTAATAAATTAAAAATAAAAATCGCATTCGTTATCTTACAAATTTTCAACCATAATTGTTATACCTGCATGACATTGGTTTTTAAACTTTTTGCACTACTTTTGTTTTGTTTTCATATTTGTATATTCAGCAAATATTAGGGCCACAATTTTTTTATCAAGATATATTTTAAAAATTATCAATATTTATTACAATACCTTTCACAACTTTAAAATATATAACCACATTTTAATTTTTATACCCTTAGCTCCTTATTTATATACCCATTTTATAATTTTAATTTCAAAATATTTAAAATCATATTCATTCTCAATGATCATAATCAAAATTTTAATTAAAACCTTTAGATTTATACCAGAAAAATAATATTTTCTCAAATCAGCTTTAAATGTTTCATTTTATTTTTTATTTTCACACCAAGGTGTGTTTCTTAATAAAATTTTCTTAAAATAAATCCTATCATGTCGTATCTAATGAAACATAACCATTTTATTTAGTAAAGTTTTGTAAACAATATGAGACTTATACTTCATGAAAAAAATATATATTTTTTATAACATTACATAAATGATATTATATTTAAGGAAATTTTTAAACCATCTTCAATATATATTTAAATATACATGATTAAGACCATATTTAAATTTTCCAATGATTTTTATAAAATATTATATTATTGCATTTTTATAATTTCAAATTCATTTTTTACACTACAAAATTTCAACATCTTTATTTTTATACCCTTAAGGTAAAATTAATTTCCTAAACTTCAACAAATAAGTAAGAAATAGAATGTTTATGGCATTTGATTTCACAATTATTATTTTTTTAATTTCAACAAACACCTTATTTTTAAAATGAATTGCCTTCTTAAATTATAAACACTCACCCTCTCAAATTATAAACAGCCCTCAAACTCGATGATTTCTAAAAACCAATATTTAAAATTCTAACCAAACCTCATCCTCTCAAATTTTAACCAGACCTCATCCTCTCAAAATGTACGCATTTTTATCATTATTAGATATTTTTGTGGACATTTTAATCAATTCATATTTTTTATATACTGTTGATATCATTCCTTTTCGGCGATATATGATTCCTTCTTTCTAATTCCTTTTCTGATAATTGTATATTTAGTAAAAACTTTGAAAATTTTATGAATACACACTTTTTAAGATTATTCAAACAAAATTTAAATCACCTAATAATAACTTTCATAATTTATTTTAAAATGATCAAATTTGTATATCAATGCCCTTAGCAAGGACCTAACCACATTTATATCTATAGCCTTTCAAGATTTAAAGGCAAAAATGTATTTTAAACTTGATGTGTAATTTTTATTATTTCATACGAATTTCATTGATTACTGAAAATATTTCTGCACCTACACAATATAAGACCTAAATATTCAAACAAATCCCTTATTTAAAATGAACTTTTAAAATATTTTTATATTATAATTTTTAAACCCTCAAGAATAAATTTCCTAATTTTTTTATCAATATACTTCATTAATATTTTCAGATATTTTGTTGCATTGTTCATACAGTACTCATATAGACATTTTTTTTTCTTATAAATTTTCTAATACCTCTTCAGAGTTTTTGATATCTTTTCCCTCTTTAGACCATTTTCAATATTAATGAAAAAGTGTTTAATAAAATGAATTGTATTTTTGTTGTTGTTTTTTTAATTCTATTAATATTTTTGAATATTTGAAATATTTAAGATATTTTTTTTTGAAAATCTCTCTCATACTTCCAAAAAATTTATATTTTAACAATATATTTCATTTTAAAACCAAAATATCAACTCTTTAATATCCATTTTATATATTTATAAGCTATCTCAATATTCTCAAATCAAATTTTAGGACAAAAAAAAATGTTTAAAACTAACAATTTCCTTTTATACACTATTAAAATATTTCAAATCATATTCTTTTATTATTATTATTATTATCACATTTTAACATCTGTATTTTGATATCCTCTAATGATAGACATTTTTATTTGATGGATTTGATATACTGCACAACTCTTTATTTATTTCATAATTTATACTTTAAAATATTGACTTATAATTTGAGAATATAATTTCAAAAATAAATACCTATTTTGCTTTTATTCCTCTCTGAGAAATTTTATTTTCTTTAAAGTATATTTTACTTTTATACTATACCTATATTACACACACGCAAAGCCTTTATTAAGACGTTAGTCTTATACAGATTCTCCGTACAAGGTGCAATAACTATACCTATATTATTGTTATAATATTTTAGTATTTTTCATTCATCTTTGACTCTCTTAACACATATTTAATCAAATAAATTAATATTGGTTAACTTTTAAATTCATTTATAATTGCCCTGTACTCACATATAGAATACTATTATCATATTCTTGAAAATTAAAAAATCTTTTAACATAATTTACTCTCTGTGTGCTTTTGAAGTTTTCTACAATTTTTATGAAAAAAGGTAAATTCCTGTGTTCATTATTGCATATATGCACCCTCAAATGATTAGTTATTTCATTTGTTTATCATTATATATATATATATTTTTTTTTAATTATCCGCCAAATTCAATAGATTTTACATATTCAAGAAAGTTATTAAATTTTCAAAATTTCTAAATTTATAAAATATGAATTATACCTTTAAAACTAGGATTTTAAAAAATAACATAAAAAATTTAAAATATTTTATGCCCTTAAAACACATTTGTTTTTTTTTTTTTTACTTTTAACAAATAAAAATAGGAAAATTGAGGATTTTATATATTATGTAAAATTTCAATGGTTACTTGACTTCATCTGAAATTTTTTTATACTTTTAAAGCTACAGTGAGTATGGAGGTTGAGGAAGTATATGTTCTCTTTGACATTTTACTTTAGAACACCTGACCTATCCCTTTCAACATTCTTAAACCTATTCCTTTCAAATTTCAAACCTAATATCTTTCAAGCTTATTTTTACATTTTCATATTTTAACCTGCTACCTTTCTAACATAAGACCTATCCCTTTCAAACTCAACTTCAAATATCTTATTTCACATTTTCAGATTTCAACTTTCTACTTTTCATATAAATTATATGTTTAAGACGTACTTTTCATATGACCTATGTCTACAAATTACAACCTATTAAACATCTAACCTATCTCTTTGAAATGTCAACCTATTCATTACCTTTCAAGCATCTTAAAATGTCCCTCAATTATTTTTACCATCTCATCATTTTATCAATCAGTAAATATACTTTTGCAATGTATATTTATATAACTTTCAAATTTTAAAGCTATTTGGGCTTTTCAATTCTGTTTTTTCAATAAAATGTTCTAGAAAATTTCTGTGATACATGAATATTCCTTTCAAAATATATATTTATAAGTTTTTTATCTTGCCACCTCTTCAATTTTTTTTATTTAAAATAATTTTGCTTAAATATATATTCTTACTAGAAATCACTATTTTGAATTGAGGTAATTTCTTTTTATTTATATAAATATTTGCTGGATTGTGTAGATGTGTGTAACATTTAATATTTGTGGCATTTATCATTGAATCCTAGAAAATTGTCAACCCTCTTTAAACAAATTATAATTATTCCCTTTATACCTAACAACCATATGTAGAATTTTAAATTCATTTCCTTTATACCTCAGAACTATACACAGAATTCGACAATATACCTTTTTTTTAATATTGAAGATAACTCTATATTTGTAGTGTATATTTATATGTATCATATTCAAATATTAATGCCTATACCTTAAAAACCAAGGTTGTATTCACTAATACTCCCATTGTTATTCATATTACCATTATTTTTTAGCCAAATTTGAACCATCTTGGAAAAAATTGTAAACCCTCAAGATATTTATAATATTCAATTTAGATATTATATTTGTCAAAATTTTAAATGCCCTTCAACACATTTCATTTTATAATACTTTTAAAATCGTTGTCATTTTTAAACCCCTATTTTATAATACCTTTATTACGTGTATATTTATAGTTGATTTTAAAATAGCACCTCAATTTTTCAGATTAGCAAAATATTGGCGTCTTTATTTTAATACAACAAGAAAAAAAAATGCCCATTTCCTAAATTTTTCGACAGCTAAACACTAAGCCAAAGTATAGAAAAGCCTCTATCTATTATTATGTAGTAAAAATAATAATAATATGTATTTCTCTTAGAAATCAAGCCTCCTTTGGGCATAGGGCATTGGGCAAGACCATTATATTGAGCGCATTCAAGTTTTATTTTTATTATACCAATCTTACAATATGACAAGATCTAGTAATTTTTAATATTTTGAATATTTACCTTGAAAGGACACACCTCATATTTTAGGTTTTATTCTTTTTGGTCCTATACAGATTAGAATAGTAACGCAATTTTTTATTAGCAAAATTTAGCTATCTTTATTTTATTCCTCAAGAAAGCCCATTTCCTAAATTGTTCAACAGCTAAATATTAAAATAATTGTATGATTTTTTAAAAACTTTCTAGGTAAAATTATATATTAATAATAATGATATATATAAAAATTCTCTTACAAATTTAAACATCCTTCAGGCATGAATTGATATTCTCAAGACCATAATGTTTTGCACATTATAATATTTGTTCATGATGCCTATCTCACAATACTACTGCATTACTGCAAACTAATATTTTCTTTTTTTTTAATTATATTTTCGATAAAATAGTCATATTATGTAAATATTATATTTTGTCTTTAAACTTTACAAATCTCCATTTATCATACTTTTACTCTTTTGACTATCTGTCTTTCTCATCTTAAATTTTGACTTCCCAATCTTTAACCCTCCAAACTGGTTTAGTAGCTTATTTTGATATTTTACCCTTAGCTTTCTATCTCACAATTCACATTTTTTTTCCATTTGTAATTAAAGACCTGATCTTGAACCTTCATTTTACCTTGAAAAACAGAAATATTACTTTTTGCTCTATTATTTTTAATTACATTATCAGATTATAAATCTGAAAGTTTTACAAAATTTTTATTCAAGTTTCTAAACGAATATATTTGTCTTTCGGGTATAATTATCTTTAATAATAGACCGCACATGTAAACAACTACCCTTTTACCCTATTTGGCGTAAAAAATATATGTCACTGCTATATTAATAATAATACTGCACATTAATCAATATTTCATATTGGATATATATATTAATAGGCTTCGCATTTGATTGTATTTTTATTTTATCCCACCACCCTCCTCTTTTAAATTTTTACCAACAAACAACAACAAAGCTTTATTAAGACCTTTTAGTCTTATACAGATTTTCCAAGCAGTTTAAACCTTTACCATATTTTTTCATTTTTTAATATTAAGACCACTTCAAAATTTGATATATATTTTCTATTTTAATATAATTATTTCCTTTCAGATCTTAAATGTTAATATTGTCTCAAAGAGCCAGTCGCATTCATATTGTATACTCAAATTATATTATTTCAAATAGTTATTTTTTTCGGACACCTGAAAACTTTTTATATGCTCATGGAATGTAATTGATATTTTTATAACATCTATTTCATTTATTGATCACACACTTAAGAAAATTTGAACACCACTTTTTAATAGATTTATATTTAACACACCTTTAACACCATATATTGAACCATTGACAATTTTAACTTGAATAAGATTTTATATTACCAAATTTTTATCATCATTTTGTATACCTTTGAAACTTTTGTATACCCTTTAAAATCTAATCAATATTTTTGAAATAGTTAACTATTATATTTTTATCGAAACAAATTTAACCCCTTACATTGTTATTAAATGGTAGAAGTTTCATATTTTTTACAATATACCTCACGCTAATATAGTTTCTCTGCCTTATAAATTTACAACCTACTTTTGAACTTGTAATTTTTCTTTACACTCATATATTTAGCAAAATACACAAAAACAAAACCTTTTCAAAACCCTCAAAAAATTTTTTTTTTTCAGATGAAACCTTTTACAAAATATTTTACATTTAATTTAATATTATTGTTATTTTTATTTTATTTTTCATTCAAAAAATGTTGACCTTTTTGAGTACCTTTTTTTACTCTTACACAAAAGAAATATATTATTTATAGCAATATACCTTATTTTTAAATGTAATTGATACCTTTAAAATTATGATGCATTAGTGCGCCATCTGTTATGAAAATACTTGCAAATTGCAGCAAGGGCAGTAGAAATTTGTTTCATTTTTTAAAAGAATCATATGTCTATAATAGTTTCAAATTTTATAAATTTAAAATATTAAATGTATATTATTACATATATTCTAAATATATATTATACCTTTATATATTATAATATTTTTACCCATTTAAAAATTTATAAACAACATATTTGTTTTTAACACTTGAATGATACTCATTTCATACCTTTTTTTATAATTTTTTTATACCCTCAAAATACATATTTTCTCCAATCACCTTTGAACATTTTTATTTTCATTTTATAAAACCTACAATATATAATGATTTTAAAAGTCTTAAAGTAATTCCTATATTATTATTTGATATATTTTTTTTATTTCTTTCGTTTTTTGCATATAAAAATGCATTGAAACATTCTAGAATATCTAAAAAATACATACCCTCATTATGATTTTTTTTTATATTTCATAACATTTATTTTTATTGATATTTATACTTAGGAAAATTTAAAACCACATTTTTTGAAGCAACCTTATTTGACACCCTCAACCCAATATTACATGTGTAATTTTTTTCCTTTTTCACATATTGTTTAACAAATTTAAAACATTTTTTTAACAGGTCTATTTTGCCTCTTACCACTCTAGATATACACATTTTGTTCTAATTTTCAGAAACATGAATTCAGAAATTATACATTTTATAATATTCATTTCAGATATTGTATTTGGCAAATATTTAATACTCATTCAAGTAATTTTTAAAATCATATATATACCTTTTAGAAATTGTAATTTTAATAAATTCCGTGTAAAATAATACCCTTTTATTTTAGCTATTTTTATTTTTAGCAAAAGAAAAAGTACCCATTTCCTTAATTGTTCAACAGCAAAACAATAAGTAAAAGTATTATTTTAAAAGTTCTTAGTTACTTTTATACATTATTGTTTTAAAGATTATTTTATCAGTTTTATTATTTTAAAGATACCTATGTTTATACACTTTGATAAAAATCAAATATATACTAAATTACTATTTTTATGTTATAATTTACTATAAAATTATTTTATATATTTGTCCAGCAATTTATTAAAAAATTTAATCTCCTTTATTAACTCAAAATATAAGCATATAACATAGGAGCAAAAATATGACTCCTTTTTTACCATTTACTTATTGAAGCACCTAACAAAATTTCAACGTTCATACCCTCATAAAAATTCCTTAACATAAACTTTGTGTGTGTGTTGGTGTGTAAATACTAGTTTAAGTCAATTTATTATTAAATTTGTTGTATTCAATTTTTCTCATATTTATTCTTTCCTTTTTGTAATTACTAAAAATATATATTTCATTAGAAAATTATGAAAATATACTTTTTATTTTTAATATTAATATTTGATTTCATATTTTTTTATCTTTATGGAAAAGATTAAACCAATTTACAGACACCTTTGAAGTTTTGAAGTACTTTTAAATATTATTTTATATTTAGGTGATGTATTTGTTTTTCTATATAATATTGATATATATTCTATCCATTCAAAGTTTAAAATTTTTCAACTTTTCACACCTGACAATTTATATCTCATTTTACATTCTCTCTCTCTTTCTCTTTCTTTCTTTGTAACCTATAATAATATTTAAAATATAACATTTTCAATGATTACCTAGATATCAGTATTATATATATATATTTTTTTTTTTTATGTTTAAACTAGCAATACTATTTCCCAAACTTTAGATACTTGCTCTCACCCAATGAACTTTAAGACTTCTTTATTTCCTAAATTCTGACCAGACCTCACATTCTCAAACTCTGACCAGACTTCACCCTCCCAAATTATAACCAGTTCTCAACCTCTACTTCTAAACACACACCTCAAATTCTAAACAGATCATAACCTCTCAAATTTTTACCTACCCTTTTTAACACCTCAGATATATACCCTTCGTATTTAATCTTGTAACCATTTACAAATTTGACCTTTCAAATATAAGACCTATATTTCTAAAATATCAGACTACCTTCAGTCTAATTTCAAGGTTCACGCTCTTACATTTTAAATTTGAAACTCTAGTTTAATAATTTTAACTTCAACTTATATCACAATTTATTTAACCTTCTTTTATAAATTTATAGAAACTAACACAGATATATTTATTACACTCCATTTACACAATAATTTGACCATTATATAAAAACACCAATAATTTATAATCATATGATAATCTTCAATTTTTTTGAATGTTTCGTTCATATATCATTTATATTCAATAATATGACAATCCTTAAAGATCATTAATTTCTCATATTATAAACATCACTAC
This sequence comes from Cordylochernes scorpioides, assembly GCA_030710605.1. Classification (NCBI taxonomy): domain Eukaryota; kingdom Metazoa; phylum Arthropoda; class Arachnida; order Pseudoscorpiones; family Chernetidae; genus Cordylochernes; species Cordylochernes scorpioides. The sequence continues at coordinate 32,848,621 of CP092866.1, read as the reverse complement.
AAACCATCTTATATATTGCTAAAAAACTATATTATTTTTCCAAATATATTTTATTGAACAGAATATCATATTTATTCATACACTTTGTACATCCATTTAATAATTAGGGTCCATCTTATTATTACTTCTATATTATGTTCTTTTGTGTCTTATGAATTTACCACCATTATTTTTATACCTGCATGACCTTTGTCTTTCTTAAATTTTAGAAGGCATTTTAAAGGATTAAAATTTGAGCATTTAAAAATATTAAATTAACATTGCACACACAATATACCCAATATTTAAAGATACACTCTAATATTATACCTTCCAAATTAGAATACACCTCTCTTAAAATAGGTTATTTATATTTTTAAGTTTGCTACCATTTTTCTCTTAAAATTTCAACTATTCAAATTCTAAAATAATAACTAATATTTTTAATCTCTAAAACGAAGTTAGGTTTAATTGGCAGATTTTACATTCTTTGTGTAACCTATAATCATATATTTCAAATATAAACATTTTCGTTGTGATGTCAATTTTTGTACAACGTTTTTCAAAACTAGGTCTACTATTTCTAAACTAGAAATACTCCCTCTCAGCTAAAAAAGGACCGCAAATGTAATCAAACCTCACACTCTCAAATTATAACCAGACTACAACTCTAATCAGACCTCACATTCTCAAATTATAACCAGACCTCAACTTCAATCAAACCTCACCTTCTCTAATTATAACCAGAACACAACTTTAATCAAACCTCACCTTCTCTAATTATAACCAGAACACAACTTTAATCAAACCTCACCTTCTCAAATTATAACCAGACTTCAACTCTAATCAAACCTCACCTTCTCAAATTATAACCAGACCTCAACTTTAATCAAACCTCACATTCTTAAATTATATAACCAGAACACAACTTTGATCAAACCTCACCTTCCCAAATTATATAACCAGAACACAACTTTAATCAAACCTCACATTCTCAAATTATAACCAGAACACAACTCCAATCAAACCTCACATTCTCAAATTATAACCAGAACACAACTCCAATCAAACCTCACATTCTCAAATTATAACCAGAACACAACTTTAATCAAACCTCACTTTCCCTAATTATAACCAGAACACAATTTTAATCAAACCTCACATTCTCAAATTATAACCAGAACACAACTTTAATCAAACCTCACCTTCCCAAATTATAACCAGAACACAACTTTAATCAAACCTCACATTCTCAAATTATAACCAGACTTCAACTCTAATCAACCCTCACATTCTCAAATTATAACCAGACCACAACTCTAATCAAACCTCACCTTCCCAAATTATAACCAGAACACAACTTTAATCAACCCTCACATTCTCAAATTATAACCAGAACACAACTTTAATCAAACCTCACCTTCCCAAATTATAACCAGAACACAACTTTAATCGAACCTCACATTCTCAAATTATAACCAGACTTCAACTCTAATCAACCCTCACATTCTCAAATTATAACCAGACCACAACTCTAATCAAACCTCACCTTCCCAAATTATAACCAGAACACAACTTTAATCAAACCTCACATTCTCAAATAATAACCAGACCACAACTCTAATCAAACCTCACATTCTCAAATTATAACCAGACCACAACTCTAATTCTGCCTTTCTCATCATAAATCTTGCCTTTCCAATCTTTAACCCTTCAAACTGGAACCTTTAAAATTTACGCTGGACTTCTATTTTCACAATTATTCACTTTTACCTTTGGTAATTAAAAACCTGACCTTGAACCTCTATTTAACTTATTTGGGAAAACAAAAAAAAAACATTTAAAACAACTCACTAGATCAACATTTGTTCTAACCTTTTGGCCATAAAATAGTTGGGTCCTATCCTGATGTTACTGCTATCTCAACCTTTATACTGCACATTCATAAATTTATATTTTATATTGGCTAAATATATACATTAATAGGCTTCGTATTTTAATATATTTTTATTTTATCCCGCCAACCTCCTCTTTTAAACCTTTTCCATATTTTTATTTATTTAGTAATAAATCAAGATTTCACTCCAAATTTGGTATATTTTATAATTTAATATAATTTTTTTTCATTGCTTAAATTTTAATATAGCCTTAAATTTATAACAAATATAATATTTTTAGTTTTTACTACTCTTTATATTAACAATACCTTTTTATCATTGGATATTTAGTATATTTATGACCATTTTTTACTCTCAAGAAATATATTGATCAAATTTACAAATTTGCAAACACTTTTTGTGCTTCTTCTACCTTCATGATCATAGACCAAGTGGAATTTCAATGGATATATTTTAAAAGACCGTTTCTCTGTCTTATAAATTTATAAACTACTTTTTATATATATATAATTTTTTAACACTATATTTAGCAAATCACATAAAAATGTAGTCTTTTCAAAACCCTAAAAAATAAACTAATTTTTAAAGAATATACTTCGTATTTTAAATGTATAATTTGTTATATAATATTTTATATAGTTGTCACATTAATATATACCAATTTACATACACCTTTCAAAATATTCCTCCTTAAAACTTTAAAGGTCATTTTTATATTTTAATGAAGAAACCTTTCAAAAATAATATTTCATATTTATTGTGATTCCAGATTATATTTTGGAAAGAATGTATACCTTCAATATTTGTATTAAAAATTGATATAGTAAAAATTTGAATACCTTGATGTGATATTTTATCCTATTTTAAAAGCAACTTCTTTAACCCCTTGTATTTTTTTATTTTTTTTTTAACAATATACCAGTTTTTCAAATATGAATTATTTCTATATAACTTGCATTACAAAATACTTTGTGTGTGTGAAATCACACTTTTTATAATGATGTGATTATCGGAATATTACCAGTTAACCAGTTTTTATTCTAGTTTTCAGAAAACGTGATGTAAATCAGAAACATCAATACTATTTATAATATTCATTTATAGAAATTATTATATGTAGCAATATTAAAATTGCCTATAACACATTATTTTTAATACTCTTAAGACCATATACTGTAATTTTTGAAACCCCATTTTATAAGTATATTTTGGAACATGTATTTTTTAAATAAATATTTTCAATATAATACCTTTTTTTAATTTTACTCTTAAAAACCAATTTTCTTAAAACCCTCTTTTCTTTTAAACTCATAACCTATAAAATAAAGCCAAACGAGCTTTGTTTTTACACCCTAAGATTTTCTTTTTGCACAAATATTTTTAATATATCATACCCATGTGTAATATCACCTTTTGTTAAAATACCTTTTAAGCAAAAAAAGCAGTTGGGTTCACATTCAAAATTTTACCTCTAAATTTGAAAATTTTGTATTTTAATATACTTTTAATGCGTATTTATAGATGTGATTTATATAATTTTTCAAATATTTTAAGAATTGTTCACATTTTTCTATAATGAAAAAACTTAAAACCAATATTATTTGTAGACCATAACTCACATTTCTATTTTTATTAGTTTTGTGCTTATTCAAATATAAATGATACCTATAATGATAGTTTCAGAATTTTGATACATTCAATATTTAGCCTTAGACCATAATGATTATATTTTCATTTAATAATATTCCGGATTTTATTTCATACAAATTTGAGGTAATTCTTGAAATATATTCCTTTTTTTTACCAATATACCTAATTTTATAATTGAATTATAATTTATACACATTTTATAACTTTATTATTATATTTAAAAAATTAAACCACATTTAACCTTTATTTTAAACTTATATAACTATATGAATACCCATTTTTATAATATTAACCTTTTTAAAAATATTTCATTCTCATTCAATAAGGCTTATTAAAAATGTAACAATTTTTATACCCTCAAAAATACATTAGATTTATTAATAGCTACATTATGAAGTGATCTCTATACTACACCTACACCTCTGACAAAACCAATATTATTTGAAGACTAAAACACACATTTCTATTTTTATTAGCTTTCTGCTTTATAAATTCAAATATAAATGATACCTGTATAAATGATGCCTATAATGATAGTTTCAGAACTACAGATACATTAATTTTTAGACTTAGACCATAAAGATTCTATTGTCACTTAATAATATTCCGGATTTTAGTTCATACAAATTTGAAAAAAAAAATTTAAAATATATTTTTTTACCAATATACCTAATTTTAAAATTGATTATATTTTATACATATTTTATACCTTTATTTTTATATTTAAAAATTTAAACCACATTTAACCTTTATTTTAACCTTATATACATTTTCAACCATATGAATACCCATTTTTATAATATTAACCTTTTTAAAATATTGCAAATCGTTCTCATTCAATAAAGCTTATCAAAAAATGTAACAATTTTTCACCCTCAAAAATACATAATTTTAATATTAATACCTACATTATGAAGTTATCTCTAATATACACCTATGACCTTTCTACATTTAAATGTAGATATTTTCAAATATTCTTCCTTTATTTCAAAAAATATTTCAAAACATATTCATTTAATTATGGTGTAAATTTTCAATAGTAGTCATATGGTCATACTTAATTATTACCAACTTAGGTAATTTTGATATTTTCATTCTCAAACCCTCAAGGCCATTTTTATATTAGCCTTTTTAAAATATTTCAAATCATTCATTCAATTAGCCTTATCAAAAATGTAACAATTTTATACCCTCAAAAATACACTAGTTTTAATATTATTATTACCTACATTATGAAGTGATCTCTAATATACTACATCCGTGACCTTTCAACATTGTTAATATTTTCATATATTCCCCTTTTATCCCAAAATATATTCATTTAATGATGGTGTAAATTTTATATAGTAGTCATATGGTCATACTTAATTATTACCAACTTTGACACTTTTGATATTTTCATTCTTAAACCCTCAAGGCCATTTTTATCTGAAATGTTGAAGAATAAGCCTTATATAAATTATATATAGATATTATATCGATATTCATATATATATCATTATATATTTAATAAATTTTAGATCATTTTGAAGAATTTTATATTCGCAAAAATATTACAGCTATTAATTTTAACAATACAACTCATTTTGAACATGTAATTAATGTCTTTGATATATTCTCATTTTGAAATATGTATTATGCTTAAAATATATAAACCATATTTTCCCCCTTTATATCAATCTTTACGACAATGGAATTGATATTTCATACATTCAAAGAAAATTCAAACCATCTGAAGCAAAAATAGATTTGCACACCCTCTAATAATTTTATAACAAAATTTATCTTAATTTTTTGTAAATACATTTTCTTTACCCTTTCAACCTATTATGTCAAATTTCAATGAACATTTGAAATTTATAACAAATATCTATTTTCATGTGTACTATTCTGGATGCATTATCCTTACCTTGTCATCATAGTAAATTCAGACCATCTATCAAGAAATAGAGTATTGAAATTTACAAAAAGCTTTTCTCTCAGCCTTACTTCCTGTCTTTTTACAGTCTTCCCAAAATCCACAACCCCAAATTCTATTATCTTATCCTTGCTTACTATCTATTGCCCGCCTCACCACTCTCAAGGTTTTTGATGTTATTTTTCAACTTTAATCCGTAAAAACCCTAATTGTCTCTCTATTCGAGGAATCTACCTTTCCAAGATGAAATAACCAGCTTCCCACTGTCAACAACCATATTATGTGCTCTTTTGATGTAGCCTAGTTATTACTGTGTCTACTCCATTCCCTAAATATAGTCACAGAATCTTCAACAGATATGTACATAGACCCCGACCCTATTAGCAAAATAGTACAACTTACAGGAATATGCTTAGGTATGATATTTTCACTTGATAATCACCATTTCCAAGAGTTCTGAGGCACTCCGATGGGCAACTCTTTATCAAATGTTGTGCAGAATTAGACATGTCCCGTATTGATTGATCACCCTTCAACACTATAGACATTTTTTCTTTGGCAGAGATAATTCTGTTTTCTGCATCTGTTTGTTTCACCATGGAGATATTATTTTAAAAACTTCACATATTAATAACTCTCACCTTAAAATATCTTTCACAGTAGAAAAGGATAATAATGACGTCCTTCTGTTTATAGATATATTAGTTTGAAACCCTTTAACAAAACCCTACTACAATCTTCTATAAAACACTCGACACCTTCATATACCAGCTACAGTTCCTTTTCCCCCTCAGCCATATGCTCAATATTGTCCAAACCCTCACTAAGCATCTTCAAACATATTGTTCTTACCACTTTTAAAAGAATTAGAATAGTCAAACATCGTTAATTACCTCAGTATCTGAATATCCAATATAATTTATTAACATATGACATTTTAACCCTGATCTACCTCACACCCCTAATCCCTACAAATCACATTGTATTTTCATATTCCTCCGTCTTCAATGCCATATTTTAAAAAGATGATAATTTGGCATCGCAAAAACATAGAGCACAAAAGCCAACACCACTTCTGACACCTTATCCAAACCTAACAGTGTTTACTCAGTTAATTTCAGTATATTTTTAAATATATAAACCACAAAAATCTCTTTTAATAAGAACTATATATTTATATTTTAACAATATAAATAACACCGTTCGGTGATATAAAAATTTATTGGATATTCCAAATTTTATTTTTCTTATAAATTTAAAACCTACTTTTTTGAATTCAAGTTATTTTTCTTTACGTTATCATATATTTAGCAAAGCACAGAAATGAATACCTCAAGAAATAATTCAAGAATATACTTCATTAATCCAAACATAAAATGTGTTGAACATTTTATATATAATAGTGAAATCAATATATACCAATTTACATACACCTTTTGAAATATTCTTAAAACCCTAAAACCTCTAAAACCCTTTTTTTTTCAAAATGCTTCAAGATTATTTTTTATACCCTCAAAAATACATATTTATTCGTGGTTTATTTTCATTTTATTACCTACAATATAAAAGTTCTTTGAAATTTAATAAAGTGACTTAAAATTTGATCATTTTGGTGATTAAATGATTAGATATTTTAGATGACACTCAGAGAAAAATTAGAATTTCCTTTAACACATATCATTTTAATACCCCTAAAACCACTTATTGTAATTTTCAAACTATAATTTATTTTAAAATAAAATATTTTAGAACTCGTATTTAAAATATTTCCATTTGAAATTATTTCCTATTTTTTTCATTTCATACTTCAATCAAATTCATTTAAAATTCTTTACAGCTTAAAAGTTTACATTTGAAACCTTAACCTAGTCTTTTACAAAGGAATTTTTGTATAATTTCAAAACATTATTTTTTACACACCATTTCATACCATTTATTTAATATATCAAATTCATTTAAAATTCTTTACAGCTTAAAAGTTTTCATTTGAAATCTCTTAACCTAGTCTTTAACAAAGGTATTTTTGTATAATTTAAAAACATTATTTTTACACACCATTTCATACCATTTATTTAATATATATTTTTATAATGGCTAAATACACTCTTTTAATAGGTTTTGCATTTGAATATATTTTTACTTTATCCTACAAACCTATTTTACCCTTTATTTTATTTTTGGAATTAATATAGTATTAATTCAATATTTCACCTCTAAATTTGATATATTTTGTATTGCAATATAAATATTTTTCATACACTAGTTCAAATATTTAAATCCTATATTTTAAGAATTGTTTACTTTCAACAAAATGGAAAAAAAATATTATTTGAAAACCATTTTCCCTCTTACATTTACTTTGTACTTTAAATATTCAAATAAAAACAATGCCTACAAAATTTTCAATAACCTTTTGGTACAATAATGATGTTGACACTTCAGAGTCGCTTCAGAGAAACTTCTATCTACACCATAATGCTTCTCTCTTAAAAATTTCTAGTATTTTAGTTCATTTCAAATTTGTGGTAATTCTTATTTATTATTTTCACAACTAAAAATTTAAGATTACAATATGCAACTCTTAACACCAATAGTTTGGTTTCCTATTGAGTTGGCTATTGGCTTTCCATTGAGAATAATTTAAATGTAGTTATATTGTTGATAATAACTCGCCCAATTCATTCTGATTTTCTACTCGTATCTCATTTTCTTATTATTGATTATTAGTAAATTTGTCTATAATTTCTTAACCACTTTGGACAATTTTTCAAGTATATATCTTTTAAAACTTCAAGATTATAAAGTAGTACTTTATGGACTATGTTTTGTAAAATATTACTATTGATATATATAGCATTCATCTTGAATATTGTATATTTAGCAAACACTTTGAAATATATTCTTTACACACTTTCAAAACGAACAAAATTTAACCTCTTAATAATGCGTTTCTTATGATCATATCTGTATATTAATTCACTTAGCAAAGACCTAACCATATTTCTATACCCTCATGAAAATATACCTCTTTGTAACTATGCAAAATTTGAAAGTAAAAATTTTATTTCAAACTAAATGAGATTTCCATAATTACAGTGAAATTTTAATAATTATAGTAGAAATATTTCACCATGCCCATGTAGGTATATTGATACCTTTTTAATATATTTTATCTATATGTTCATTATATTATTTTTTAAATATATAAACCACACAACTCTTAATTTTAGAACTTAGAGAACCATTTTTTCATATATTAGCAATATAAATGATAACCTTTACGCCCTAAAGTAAAATTCCAATATTTATGGGATATTTTTTACATTTTTTGTCATATAAATTTACAAAAACTTTTAACTTGTTTTATTCTTCACACTATCATATATTTAGCAAAGTACAGAAAAACACATTTTCAAAAATTTTGAATAAAATTTGTTGAATATTTCAAACAGTAGTCAAATTAATATATACCAATTTACACACACTTGAAATTTTCCATTCTTAATATTATTGTCATTATCTTTCTTTCAAATATTATATATTTACAAATTTTATATAATTTTTTAATGCCTTTTTTACTCTTAAACAAAATACATTTTTAATCTTCAACCTCATTTTAAAAATGTAAATTTTTATACCTTTAAAGATATTATATTCAAAATATATGACCACATTTAGAACCCTTTTATATTTATAACCATTTATATATTTATAAGACCCTATATTCATTTTTAATACCTAAAATTTTATATCACTTTTTATATTATATACTTTTTATTTTATAACAATTTTTTTACTTCGAATTTCATACCTTTTTTCAAAATGTACATTTTTATACCCTCAAAAATATATTTTCTCTAATCACCTTTGAACATGTTTTACTTTCATTTTATTACCTGAAATTTGAAAGTTGAATAAGTTTTAATATCTTTTATTCATAAAAATATACAATATATTCTAAAAAATCTGAAAACATACCTTCATGACGTTATTGAATGTCATTTCCTCAACATTTTCATTGATATTTTTGTTTAGGAAAATTTAAACCATCTTTTTTAATACATACATATTTTATACCCTCAACCCAATATTGCATATTTTTGCACCTTTTGTAAGTATAAGATATTTATACACATTTTTTTAATACCTTTGTGTTAGTTTTCAACAAATAGATATACCAAATGAGAAATATTTATTCCATTATTAGTAAAATTGTAATAATTGATATCTATGTATTTTACCTCTAATTTTAAAGTTTATTTTATACATTTTTAATATTTTATAAATATGATTTCATTTTTCATATTGTCTAAAATTTATAAATATGATCATTTTGTGTCTATCACTAATATTATTACCTTTTTTTAGTTTAAGGCAAATACCCTTTACATTTGTTGTATATTAAAATATTTATTTTACAAATTTGCAATAACCATTGGACTATTCTACCCTCAGGACTATAAACAACAAAATTTTATAGTAAATTGTACTTCATTTAATGATATTTAGACCTTGTTAAGACATTTCCTAATTTTAATACAGTATTATAATAAAGTTTTTTTGATTGTGACCACCTTTTCCTTTAATTTCATTTTTGAAAATATACCTCAGTTTCTCAAATATATTCTTTTTATACCTTGTATTTGTTATATTGTTTTTTTAATACAAATTCTATGTGACATACCATTTCCCTTTTTCTAATACCATTTTTTTTTAATGCAATTGATACCTTTATGAATTTGATTTTATATATCAGTTTTAAAATAAACCCACTATTCACTTATACCTTATTTTAAGAATAAACCTCAATTTTCTCCTCTCAAATGTTTTGAAAATAAGTTCATAATTTTATTTTTATTAATGCTTTGTTAATAAATTTTTAATATTTTAAATTTTTCCCTAAACACCCTCAAAGTCAAAAGTAATTTGCAGTTTTATAATAGTTGTATTCAATATTACCATGTTTTTTACACAAGTCATATTTCAATTATTATTTTTTAAACCAAATTTAAACCATTTAATGCTTTGTGTTAATAAATTTTTAATAGTTTTTAAATTTTTCCCTAGACACCCTCAAAGTCATAAGTAATTTGCAGTTTTATAATAGTTGTATTCAATATCACCAAATTTTTTACACAATTCCTATTTCAATTATTATTTTTTAAACCAAATTTAAACCATCTCAGAAAATGTTTTATACCTTCAAAACGTTTAATTTTCAACATAATCCTCATACCTATACATTTTTCCAAAAATTACAATTGATATATTTTAGATAATATTCATTTTTTATATATTTAGGAAGATTAAAGCTAAATTATTTTTATACACTTGATAACTTTTTGATAATGTGTAATCCCTCAAAATTTCTAACACAAATTACATTTTTATACCTTTCTCAAAAATATGAACAATTTTATACATATAATACATTTTTTACACAATAGTTGCATAATATAACCAGTATTTTGATATACATTGTGATAATCTTGTCAAATTTACAAACAGCTTTGGACATATTTCATTTTTATACCCTCAAGACCATTAAAATCAACACATTTGAATATATTTGGTGTTCAATTGTATACCATTTTACCATATTTAATTTAGAATTTGAACCATTGATAAAGTATTCACTATTTTAAATACTTGAAAATATATTAAAATATTTCAATTTTTTACATTTTTATACCTTTCTCAAAAATATGAACAATTTTATACATATAATACATTTTTTACACAATAGTTGCATAATATAACCAGTATTTTGATATACATTGTGATAATCTTGTCAAATTTACAAATAGCTTTGGACATATTTCATTTTTATACCCTCAAGACCATTAAAATCAACACATTTGAATATATTTGGTGTTCAATTGTATACCATTTTACCATATTTAATTTAGAATTTGAACCATTGATAAAGTATTCACTATTTTAAATACTTGAAAATATATTAAAATATTTCAATTTTGAAGAGCATACCTTTTTTCAAAAGTAAATTTAATAATACTTAGTTGTTATTCAGTTTTTTATACCTTCAATATATGTAACCTTCAAATTTTAAACAATCTTATCTTTACCTTTTACAAAATGTAACTTTTTGATTGTTGATATATTTTTTGATATTTTAGTTTTATATATTATATGATTATATGTTTTCTTTTAAATGATTCACCATGCCCATACATTTCATTTGATAAAACAACTTAACAACTTAATGATCAAATTGATTCAGAGTATATTATCAAAATTTCAGTCATTTTTTATAGCACATATGACCTTTCAACAATCGATGTTAATTTTAAAATACCTTGTTATTATTTATAGTCATTATATATTATTGGCGTTTTTTTCATATTTTAAAACTTTATATTTTTAATGAATACCTTTTTTGCAAATTTTCCATTGTTTTTTTTGCGCTAGTTTGTTTTTACAATAATATATATAATACACTCATTCTTTGTCTCAGGAATTTACAACCACTTTTAAACATTGTTTATTACCCAAAAGACCCTAATATTCTCAGAAGATTTGTAAATTTTATATTTATAAACCTGTTTTTCCTTAATATAATAAAATGTCCAATTATTTTGAATATAGACAATTTAAAACCACAAAATATACTATATATTTTATAACATTTTACTAAAAAATTTAGATGACCAGTTATACGCTATAACAAGTTTTTTGTTTGTTACCCACAAGACGCTAATATTCTCAGAATATTTGTAAATTTTATATTTATATACCTGTTTTTCCTAAATATAATAAAATGTCCAATTATTTTGAATATAGACAACTTAAAACCACAAAATATACTATATATTTTATAACATTTTACTAAAAAATTTAGATGACCAGGTATACGCTATAAAAAGTTTTTTTCATCTTTTTAATTCAATTTGAAATTTTTATTGTACACAATACACACCTTAAAAATTCACACATTTTGTTTTGTAGACCAGGTCAAATGTGAACCATTTTTGAAAGAGAATTTTGAAAAATTGTATTAAGAATATAAAAAGAAACGCAAAACAATATCACATTATACAAGACCTAGTGATTTGTCAAATATACTTGGAAAATTAAATATAACGATTATACAATATTATCTTACTTTTTTTCTTTATCTCACAAAAATTATATATTTTAATCCAAGTTCATAATTTTCACTGTAGATTACTCTCACGTTTTATAAGAAAAAAAATATTTTTAATTATACAATTATTTTATACTATATATATATATTATTTGATTTCAGTAACTAACACTGGTATTTTTTAAATGCAATTCAAATAAACAAAAAAACTAAAAGCATTGCTCTCAAATTGTTGTATTAAGCTTTGTATAAATCTTGGATAGGTTAATAGCCCCGATATCTTTAAAATGGATTATAAAACCATAATATCTATGGAGAAAAGAAACGAGAGAAAATAAATTAAGAAAGACAAGAATTGAGCATAAATAAAACTCCACATTATCTCATAAGCAAAAATGCCAGCATTCATAAATGCAGTACAAAAATGATGCATGATGAATATAAATTACAGAACACAATGGTCATGTCGAATAAATTTCAATAAACCATATCCCAATTTGAATATTGGTTGTTAACGCAAACACATCAAAGAATATTTCTAAATATGCCACTCATGCAAGAGAAAAAAACATCCTGGTTTGCATTCCCAACAATTACTAAATATTGAAATATTATGGCTTATATTTTGGTCTATAAATAAATCCAATCTTTTGTCTTCTATCAGCAAAAAAATTAAAGTCATTTAATTCCAGGTTAAAATATATGCCACCCCAGGGATATCAAAAAGTTCCCTCTGTATACAAAATTCGATCACTTTCCTACAAGAGAATGAATGTCTTGTATTTTCTATCTTAAAAATATACTGTGAATGGCTTCTTTTGAAAATTTCCCAAAAAACAATGCAAATTTACCGGTCAAATACTGTCAAAAATGCAAATTATTGTAAATTGATTATCTTTTATGCATCAACCAACACAAGTCATCAACCAACAGTGCAAAGAGTTAAATATTTATGGAGTCTTAAAGCCTTTTCTTAAATTCTTAAAAATCTGAAGCCCTTTTGTTATTAATCCTAGCAAAAATGCTCTATGCATATCATTTACATTACTCCAAAGCTTGCAAATATACATAATTCTACCATGCCAATCTCTTGTTAGATGAGGGTTAAAACTCTTTACACATCTTGACACTCTTATTCAAAGTAATATCTATGGTCCTTACCAAATATCCCAACTTCTCTATGCAATATACTGACACTTATTTTACCAAACATTCTTCAATAAATTACACGCTTAGATATTATTTTCAAATTTATAAAAATATTTTTATTTTTTAATACCAACTCTAGCATACTTTATTGACATCAGTGTGCACAATTAGACATTGCTATTCTTGCTAAACACTCAAAATTTGAAAACAAGTAGAAAACGAGTTAACAAATATAGATAGTATGCGTTGAACCACCTTCGTATGCAAACTTGAAATCTAGAAATTGATATTTTCTTTTTAAAACTAGCAAAATGTTTATTGACTGAATTTTGCATAGCCCTTACTAACAACTTGACATACAAGATCTAGCAAATATAAAAATTGAGATTTAGTTCTTAAAAAGTAGCAAAATGTCTATTGACTGAATTCTGCATAGCCCTTACTAGCAACTTACGATATCTTGAGAATAGCTTCAAACTGAAATGCCCTAAAAATGATTACCTTCATAAAGATTCCGCTGAGAGCTAAAACATATGGGGCTAAGAAGCAGCAGAGAACCAATGACAAACATTTTTATCCTTGATATTTATAGAATACATTCACATTTTCACGACAGGATAAAAGAAATGATTTTTCACCATTATCGTCTAAAAGTAGTTAAGTGTTTGGATAATTAATAAGAAATCTCCTTATGCCAATTCAGTATTGTTTAGATGTCAGTAAAATGTCAGCCAAGGTCTAGGGCTTTAAATAAACTACAAAAATTTACCTCTTTTTGAACTGATTTCAACTTGGTGACTAAAAAGCCTAATCATTCAAAATGATTTATTATTAATCATGATATGAGTATACATGAATAAACAATCCATATACAACCTCAAAATAAGCTAGTTACAGTAGATTCACAAAACAAATATGCTACTCATTCAAAACATCGAGTTTACTTGCGTTAGCCACAGACCAGGTTACACACAATTATCCCTATACCCACATGTTAGAAAAAATGGCTCCCTTTAAAATCGGCATATTCCAGCATAAGTAAAACCTTATTACAAACGCCAACTTTTCTAACTCAATTTGAAACTGAAAACATATGAAATATGGTTCAATTTACAGAAAGACAACAAAATCTTAAAGACCATCAAAAAGGTTCAGTTCATAAGATCATTATGGAATGCAAAAATAGGTTAAGCAGATAACACCTATGAACTTGAAAAAGGTTAAGGTCACCAAGATGATGAAAATAGGTCCAAGGCAAAACAACCCCAAGAAAATGAAAATAGGTCCAAAGCAAAACATTGTCGTAGCCTTAGTTCATAAGGTCACCAAAGGACATGAAAATTTTATAAGATTACCAAAGTTTATATGGAAATGTGGAAAATATTTCTAGAAATTTCAAAGTCAAATTGTCAATTGTGATTTTAATCCATTGTTTCAATTCCTTAGTAAATCAAACTCTCAAAATATTTTCATGTAGAAAATGAACTTTAGCACAATTGAATTCAAAAATAAAATGCGATATCAAACCATATCCATACTGAAATCATCCCGATACAAAAATTTGGATGAAAAATTGGCTCTAAATAAACAGTCCCGACACTAAAAATTGACTGAAAAATACTTTTAAAATTCATATTTTTCTATTCTGCTCAAAACAAGAGCTACCCGAGATAAAAATGTTCATTCTGTACATAAAAGCACAAAGGAAAAACTATATATTCAAAGGCTACCACTAGGGTAAATGAGAATATATATACCTATGGGAAATCAGAAAATGCAAAATCCGAGAACAGCAACTAAAGATAGAATGCATGTTAAAAAATACCAATGTTTATAGTCTTGAAGCTTCTTTAAAAAGATTTGAACATTTGAATTGTTTTAACAAACTATTCTAGATAAAGACGCAAATGGGAAACTTTTCTATATACACTCGCAGCTTAAATTTGATGAAAAAAAAAAGAAAAAATGAAGAATCGAAGTTTTCAAACAGTGCGTTTTATGTCAAAATAATATTAATGCCCCCTCAGTATTTATTTTGGAACTTTTAATTCTGAAACTATGAAACACACCTTATATAAAACTAACTGATTAATATAGATTTTAGTATTTAGCCTTGACACCAAATGATGCGAAAAGCTTTAAATTCAAAGTCAGTCTGCAAAATTTGTAGATTTAAAGTCAATGCTACCAATGCTCTACTATTTTTGTACATTTAGACATTGTAGAGATTTAAGTTTAGAAAAAAATGCCCAATTTATAAAAGGAATTCATTAAAAAGCTTTTTTTTTTTTTGGCTTGTGAGAATATTATTAATCATATAATTTTCAAAACCATTTTTGGCCTTTTTTTTTGGAAAAAAATTACAATACTATTGATCTAAATTTTTACCCCTTATTCAAAGCCAAATTTATAGGCCTGGGTTAAAAAATGGAATTTCATTTAAAACGCAAACTCACAATTTTACATCCTCTAAAGCCATATTTTTTGGCTAAAATGTACTAAATACGCAGATTATACTGCACTTGTGAAGACTGAATTTTCAGCGATTTACGCTTTCTTGATACCTGAAAACGGTGTACCTTACCCATCTTGATAATCTGGAACAAAATATCTGAAAGACGTCGTTTATATTATTATTAGGATCAATAATAGGAACCAGAGTCATGAAGAATCCCATTACTTTTATTACAAGCCAGGTAAGGGAAGGAAGGAAGGACTACAGAGTTTGGTTACCATTTACACTGATGTCCGGAAGGTTGGTAGCTTTTGACAAAAGTACGGAGTGCACCTAGAATGTAGTCCTCCAGTGATCCTAGAAGTCTACGCCGTCTCTTAGAATTTCCCGGCTCCACACGAAGTTGGCTCATAGAAGAAACATGAGATCAACTCAACTGAAAAATAGAAGGGGCATTTTTTTTTAGCATTCCAATCATGTCTCAAGAAAAGGCATGAGTAACCTTACCCATTGTCAGTTTTAATCCTTATCACAGACCATTGTGATATAAGAAAAGTACGATGGACATGCCTGAGCACATCCGAAGTCATGACTGGTTGGTTACCCTAGAAAAACCAGCAGCAATTTTAAAAAATATCAAGTCATCAAGGAAAGTTACATTTTACAATGAGTGGATACAAAGTAATTTGACTTTTTACCCACTCACTGTAAAATAAGCTAAGTAATTTCTTTAAAACACAATTTTTTTAAGGAAATTAAATTAGCTTTATAAGGGAAAAACAATCGTTATCATTTAGGATAAACATTAGTTGTTTTTTTTAAATCTAATATTTTTTTAAAACAAAAAATGTTACAAACTCAGATTTCTATACCTTCTAATGCAGAGAAAACATTATACGGATCCCCCATGAATACGCAGTTTCCCAGGAGTTGTAATTCAACTTTCATACCTAAATAAACACAAAGTACAACCAATAGAAATCATTCAAATAAAAATAGCAATTGTTCAAGTCTATATAACACTTATGTTCTCCCTATATATCCCAATAATATATGCGTAACACTAATTTCTTTTAAATTATTTCAATTTTTTTTTAAATCGAGAGTGGATAAAATAGAATTACACATTATTACACATATTTCAAAATGTATGCATATAAATACATATCCTCTCGGTAAAATCTTTCAACATTTTGTACACAACAACGTTATTATTTTCCCCCACCATAGCAATAGTAATATACATAACAAATTATTTTTCACAACTGTGCCTAAAGCATATTAATATTTTAATTTTGTTTAATTTTAAGTTTTATCTCTTTTGAAAGTTAAAAACGTGTGTATGTATTCGTGTGTGTTTATAAAGGGTAAAAGGTACTTACCCCACAGTAGAGAAGGAAAAATAACACTTACCTCAATCTTTGCTCAGCCGTCTTCAGTCTTGAATATTTTGCGCCGAAATTTGCCTAGCCCTATCCGCATCGCAGTTAGAAATGGTGGGAGATTCGCCATTAGGGCGAGCGAAAGACGTGCGAGGACGCCCTAAGAAGCGAACGAACCAACGACTGAAATAAGACTGAGGAACCCCGGAGCTGAGCCCCCTTTTATAGACCGGTGGAAATTTCCATCCCAGCAACAAGTTCGACCAATCAGAACACGCCACGTCATGGCGCCGCAGCTTGCCGCAATGTTGGCAACCTCCCAACGACGCCATTATTGACCTCCTCGTCTGAATCGAGAAATTTCTCGAACCTTCCATAGCTCAATTTTGAGATGTTGTTTATCAGAAATATTTGAGATTTTCTATTTAAAACTTAATTATTTCTAACTAATAATATTTTTTACTATGTAATTTTATTTATATTTTATATTTTCGATTTTTTTTAACAAATAAGGAATATTAATTAAAGGAATAAAACATTTATAAAATCGATCATTTACGTTTATCGAACGTGAATTAAATAATCTTATGAGTACTCACAATTATTTATATTGAGAAAGTGTTTTTCATAATATTCGAATGTTTTAACACTTGTGAAAATATAGTCCATGTTTTTTTTTTTTTTTACATAAAACGTGTAGTTTTTAAAATGTTCATATTTATAAGATAAAATATTTATCAACCCCCCCCCCCCCCCCCCCCCCTCCTTTAAATAATTTACTTTTGCTAACCTAAGAATTTCACGCATCGTCATTTTGATTCATAAAACTCAAAAATCTATCGAGAATAAATATACAAATATGTTTAAAAGAAACAGATATTTGAAGTACACAACAACTATATTAATTATTAATGTTGTGTACCAATAATAAAAATTATAAAATATGTGTTGTAAAGACGAATAAGCAACAATAAAACTTGATTTAATGTTTTAATATAAAAGGCTACAATTTTTCCGCCCTTAATTCAAATTTATTTCCTAATTTATTTTTTTAAGAAACATCTATTTATTTTTATGATTTTTGATCATTATTATCACTAGTATACACGTGGTGCAATAACGGGGAAATGGCACCCCACCCCATTCCATTTAAAGGAATGAAGATAAACCCAGACATGACTAGATCCTACAGAAGCTGTAATAACTGTCACAACACCCAACTCATTCCGGACCACATATACAGTTGCCCGGCCATCCTTGCAGTCCTCTATATGGCAGACATCAATCCAGAAGAGGACATCCATACGAACATGGCACCTTTGTTGCGTATTGTAATCAGGGTGCACGGACCGATCTGATCTGCTCCATGGACAAGATACCACCACCACACGTGGTGCAGGCCATGATAATCATGATGGGTAGCTGTTGAAGATATTACTGTGAGTCACATATCTATACATGTAGAAACCAGTTCGAGTTTTGCACTCACAAATATGCAAGAGTTTTGTTACTTGCACTCACTAGTGGGGTTGGACTTTTATAAGAATCGGGGGCCATTGAAGTAAAATTTCTTCTTCAGAAAAAAAAGAGCCCAATGCAGATCTTGATTTTGAGTCGTCACTGTCGAAAATCAACAGTTTATGCCACTTCGCCACATTGAAAAAAAAAAGCAATAAATACAATAGGAAAAAAGTACAAATATGAAATTGTACTGGGATAAGATAAATAAATTAAGAAAAAAGCATCTTCTTATCGTGCAACTGAAAGTTTCTGATGGCTTGCGCCATTTATCGGAATAAATATCAACTATTCTGTTGATTTTTTATTTTTCCAGAATTGGCCAAATATTCATTCTTTACTAATCAAGAAAAGCTAACCACGTACGCGTTTTGGGCTGTTGGCCTTCGTCGTGGCTTTTTCTTAACAAATTCAATATCCATGGAATAAGTAATGTTGAAATGAAGGTTCTTATAAACTAGTATCTATACAAAAACCTTTTGGAATAACTGTTCGTTGTTTTCAAATATTTTCTCTCATGTGTAGAGAATTTATTAATTTACCACACAGAGGTAAAAATCGGATGAAGCCAGATCAGGACTGTAAGCTGGGTGAGGTATCAGATTCCATCCATAACATGCAACTTTTACCAGCGTTTCCTGCACAGTCTGGCATTGTCCTGGTGAGATGTGATTGGAAAATGTATCAGTATTTTTGTTCAAATTGCCATCTTTGAGCTTTTCTGATTATTTTAAATATAATTCGTTGTTTTGATGGGGGGAATCATGTGTTTCCAGAATATCTCTAAAAATGAGGTCATGGCATATAATTTTGTCTTTTGGAAAAAGAAAGCGTTGGCTTATTTTTTCCCTGACTTGTGGTGTTTAATAGTTCGATTGTATCAATTGAGGCTTGGACCAAAGAGTCGTAGTGCAAAATCCAAACCTCATCACACGTTATGACGCCTTTAAAAGTCTCGCTTAGATGCTCCCAAACTAGAATTGAAGGTGTCTGAATAAATCTCTTACCGAGTCTACATCATTTCTCGCGTTAGAAATGTTTTCGCTTATTTTGAGCTCAATTTTCTATATACAATATCTGATAGCAGTTTAAGAACACTTCCTTTCGAGATGGACAATCTTTCCATCAACTTGGAAAATCCTTATCATCTGGTTATTCCTGACCATTTCCTTCAAACGTGCGAGATTTCAGTCTGTAGCTACAGAGGATGGTCTACCTGGCCTCACATTGTCTCTGATGTCGAAATCCTCAGTCTGGAAGCGTTAGACCCATCTCTATATTGTACTTCTATCCAATGTTTCGCCTCAATAAACAGTCTTTTGGTTTGGCTGAATTACAGTAGTTGAAATGTGTCGCCGTGTTATCGTATTCTTGTGTTCACTTAGGCCCCATATCTATAAAAAAAAAAAGTCAAAGATAATTAATTATGACCAATGATAATCTCCCTATTTGTTAATGGAAAAAAATCGTAAGGCAATGAGAATAGTTTCTTTAATATATAAACGGTTGTACAAGCTTTCGAACAAGAGACGCCTTCTACGGATACTATACATCAAAGCAGTACAAGTGGTAAGAATTTATATATCTACACACGGATGAAAATGAATTTTTATGAAGTTTTATCATTTTCAGAGTAGTTTTATATAGTCATGAACCGGGATTGAATCCCGCGTTAAAATTTTGTTTAATATGTGAATAACCTTCACATATTATTCATTGTTCAATTACCATGAACTAGGTTGCTCTTGCTGAGCGGTACCTATTTATGTGATTTGAACCAGACACAGGGAATTTCTAATTCAAAATTTCGTTTATTTTTGTTGGATGATCATCTTGATATGAAACTAGATCCCTATATTGTGTAAATAATAGAATGCTAGCTTTCACACAGGGTTCTATATGATCTCAGCCAGACATATTACACAATCATTTATATCAGAAAAATTCTAGTTAAATGCAGAGTGAGAGAATATGGTTTTACGGGCTACTAACCAAAGTGTGACTAGTTAAATGGAAGAATAGGTGTAAAATATAAAGGTTAACGGATATAAAGGTGTATGATAAAGATGAAAAATGTGTATGATAAAAAAATGAGATAGAAATTCCTGTGGCCAGAGATGCAACATACCACCGAATATATCAATCCGCTAGGTTATAGATCAAGTTAAAAAAAAAAAATTCATATAAAATGTTCTACAAATAGGTTTATATGATTATTTTACAACTGTCTAACTATGAATTCCATGAATAGGAACACGTCTATAGCTAATTATATCTAGATGATGACTTGCAGACGCCACTTTGGTCTTCTCCCTCAATAGAGATCTAATCGTCATCTAAAGAAAGTATTATCTACGTATAATATATTTGGGCAGACGATATTGGAGAAGTCACGTGTTACAAAAGACGCGTCGCCTACGTCTTCCTCGCTAGATGTCAAGTTATTGATCGCACAGGCGCCATGTTGGCTTTCACTCTCAATAACACGGCGGGCGGCGTATCACGTGATTGGGATAATGAACCTCACTCTTGTTTATTGACTTGGTCAATTTTTTAAAATCGTAATCTATAGCATACCAGTATAACCAGTCCTAATATAATATATTTTTAATGCTTAATTAATTATATTGCAGACATTCGATTATATTCCGAGTAGAAATGTAGGGTACATGAAGAAATAACAGAAATAGTACCAGTATTAAGCATTATTACTATTATTTTTTAAAAATCTAGTCACATATAAAGATAATATGAAATTTATATGCATGAAATTTATATAAATAAATATATTAATCTGGGTAAATTGGAGGAAAATAAATTTATTATATCTGGATTTACCCAGGAGTCTCTGCGAGTGAAAAATAATAATAAAAGCTATAATGATCAATTTAATATTAATAGTGAAATTAATCAGTGATTTTAGAGAATTTGTCAGACCCTGTTTGATCATGTCAGGTCCTAGGACCGTGTTCTCGTCATTTTTACTCTCTGTTGGTTAGTTGATTAATTTGGTGTATGGCTGAGTATCATATCAGGCACTAAGGACTCGCCATTTTTTCTATTATACGACAATTTGTCTGACCCTGTTTGATCATATCAGGCCCTAGGACCGTGTACTCGTCATTTTTACTCTCTGTTGGTTAGTTGATTAATTTGGTGTATGGCTGAGTATCATATCAGGCACTAAGGACTCGCCATTTTTTCTATTATACGACAATTTGTCTAACCCTGTTTGATCATGTCAGGCCCTAGGACCGTGTACTCGTCATTTTTACTCTCTGTTGGTTAGTTGGTTAATTTGGTGATATGGCTGAGTATCGTGATCATATTTTTAATCTCGAAATTTTGGTTGAATAATAAAAAATAAAAAATAAAACTCACAAGAAAATTTTCGTTTTCGCGATTTCGTACTTTTGATTAATACGATATAGAATGACTCAACAAAAGCAGAAATTGCTAAGAAAATGTAAAAAGGATAATAAGTTAAGAATGATAAATATCGAGAACAAGATGCCTTCTAAGGAACAGAATTGTTGATTAATAAAATTATGTTGACCAAGAAGTGGCCAGTCCCCTGAAGACATCTTAGAGCAGAGTGGGCTCAAAGAAGTTGTAACAACAATGATTTATTCAATAATATAATGTTAGAATAAGATATGACAACCATGTAAACTAAGAGGCTTCCTATAATATAGAAATCGCGAGAAAAATTCTTAATTTTGCAAATACTGCTAAACACAATCGTCAAGCTACATGGCTCTCTCTTTTCTCTAGGAATATTATACATATAATATGCATATATGTCTGAAGAATAGCTAGGTAACTCTAAATTTTACGTTAGTTAGTAATTTTGGTATATTCAGGTAGCGTCTTAGAAAGATGTTCTGAACTTGGTCAACTACTTTTATTTTGTCAAGTTCCCAAAAGGGTGCGGCGTATACCATGTAAAGAAAGATTGTCGGTTCAAATAATTTCATTACCACATTTAAAGAGTTCGTCTTGGATTTTGTCAAGACCTCCCATATGGCACCAATTGATGCCAAGGCTTTGCCCTTGTAATATGCAGATACTTAGTTAGTTAGTTAGCAATATATACTAAGGGGAAAACTTTGCTCTATGTGATCTTCGTTTTCAACACCACCTAGTTGAACAGCAATTAATAACCGCATGAAACAACATATATACTATGTTCTTGACCATCTTAACACGTTCACTGAAACCTGTGCTCATAGAGTTGAAACCCATGTGACAGACAGGTAACAGAGTGGCGTATAGAAAAGAACCTACAAATAATTAAATCGAAGAATTCTGAAAGGATCCAAGATATTGAGAAAAGAATAGAATTCACGGAGATGAAAATGAGAGAAAGTAATTTATTTTTTTTACGGAGTCGAAAAGAAAGAAAATGAAAACAAGGGATCAATCTCTCGCAAAAAAAAAAAAAAAAATAATAATAACAAATAAATAATAAAATAATAATTAAATGGAAAATTCATCCTGTGAGGAAATTCCAAAATTATAATCCCTTGTATCATAGGATCATTTGAAAAGGAAAATTTAATTTGATTGAAACAATGAGGATATATTGACCACCTCTGAGTGTCAATTTGCCCAGCGTCACACAGCGTATATAAAGGGAGACAAATGGCGACCGCAGAAAGTGCCTGAAGATGTGACATCGTGAAGATCAAGGAAGTAGCAAGTGACGAACTTCTCTTGAATACTAAAGAATCACGTATCATGCAGGAGCCCATACCTGAACGTTGTTTTCCTCGTACAAATGTGAGCATAAGTTTAAAAAATGTTCTTATTTTATATTCAAAAATACGATACTATATAAAACTAGACCTTTTTAGGTCCATGATGGTCAATATAACAAACCGAAATTGTTTGAAAACGACATTGCTGGAAGAATACGTATTTGTTTACTATTCTTTCATTGCTATATCGTTACTTTGGATTATTTCCCTTTATAAGACCTGCTCATAAATCCACTATTTTTACTTGTTGAACTACATGGCACTGTCAAGATTTCAGCTGGGCTAACCAACTAGGCCTAACTTGATCATCTATCTCTATAGTACTCAACCATCTTATAAGAGAACAGACTGTTTAAGTAAAAATAAAGGAAACCTCTTCCGTCAAAAATAGGACGCCATTAATTGACCATCCCCGCAAACTACGGCCTCGGGTCGGTGTCAAAGACACTACACCATCTTTGGTAAACTGAGAAGCGCCCACATGGAAACCATGGTTTCGGGATATATTTTTGCCATAGATATGGCCTAGCCACTTTGCCAGCTAAACACCATGTTATATCCTTGATGGCGTGTAGTAATTAGAGAAGGTCACAGTAGATGTCATATTTGATAATAACTTTTTATAAGACTAAATTATATGCAATATATCAATGGTTACAAACAAATATATTCATGTATGGTGATAATAAGAAAGAACATTATCAATGACAACAATAAGCTGTTGCCAAGAATGAAAATACAACACACCTCTTTTGCGGATTGTGAAGATTTAATTTGATCCCTCGTAGATCTCTTGGAATATAAAGTCCGACCAAGACTGATGAAGGCCATTAGCCAGAAACCATGGTCTTTAGGTAGACGCTTCTCAGTTTTCCAAACTGGTGTTGTGGCTTTGACATTGACCTGAGGCCGTTAGTTTGAGGGGACGGTCAATAGATGGTGTCTAGTTTTGACGTCTTTCGAAGGGAGAGAGGTGTCCTTTATTTTAATAGATCATTATTTTCCTAGCAAATTTCCATCTAGACTGTTTAAGCTGTTCCTGAAAATCTACTGAAAACCTAAGACTAGAATCTGTCGCTGTTAGTACCTATACTATGTATATAATGCCGATAGTACTTTAGCTGAAGTTATCTGCTAGGCGTATATTGAGCATGTCTTTGGGCCTCTTCGTTATCTTGGTTTGGATCCTTGATTCCTCTTGAAATACAAGGTTAGCATTATTTCATAGGCTTTAAAACACACCGCAGGACTACCCGGGAATATACCGTCGCTAGTTGAACACCGCGGACCTATTCTCTCCAATCTCCATCTATAGAACTGCTACTTCCTGTATTGGATTCTATATTCAGCACTTGTAGGAGTATTTTGGTGGTGTTTTTGATTGAGTATATTACAAAGAATCCCATGTTTTCAATTAATAACTGCGCGTAACCCGTACTATTGTAGCGTACGAAAGTCTCCAACTATCTAGAGCCATGTTATCAATTTACAAATTCTCTAAAAGTTATTTAATAAAATCAATTAATCATTCAGGGCTAAGTCTCTTCTATAATTTAATTCCCTAGCTATGGGTTAACATGCTCTCTCTTCAACAGGAGCAATTAGGAGTATAACTTCTAGCTAACTATATTGTCACGGATTTCCCTGTAAAATAAGTAATAGGAATCAGGCAAACAGTAGTTTTCTATTGAAAGTTTATTCTACCTACATGTCAAGCTTCTTTTCTATCGACAATTTTGGATAGTATTTACATAATAATTATTATATGAAAATTTACATGATGAATTGAAAAATATATATGCAAATATTATACAGTGACAATATGTATATACGCCGAAATATAATTAGCTAGAAGTTTTACTACTATTTGCTCCTGTTGAAGGAATGTTAGGCCTGATAGCTAGAGAAATAAAATTATAGAAGAAACTTAGCCATGGATGCTTTATTGATTTTATTAAATTATAAGTCATGGGAAGAACGTTTATTCTAAAAGTTATATAAAAAGAAGAATAAATATGTAACGTTATGAGTGAGTCAACAATTCCTCAATGTGAGTCATACCTGAATCTTCAGAATTCTTAGGTCAGCAATATTCTTGAGGGGTGTTTTTGCAATTGAGTACATTGCACATATACACATACACAAAGCTTTATTAAGACCACCGGTCTTATACAGATTCATCACAGGAAGAAATAAAAGATAGAGCTCCTATACTCCAGGCAGCGCAGCACTCAACAACAGCCTCCTGGTCCGACGCATGTCCAATGGCCACATGTTCCTTCGTGCATACGCATTGTACATATACACTGAGAGATGACCAAAGTTAAGTTACACCTGGTTTTTGCTCCATAACTTTAAAAATAAGGCACTTAAAAGCACAAAACAGCAGTCAGGTATTTAAAATGACATGATACGTAAGAAATTTTGCAAAGTTATTCCGATATACACATTAGATACGGTCACTCAAACATTTATTGTTTCTCTGGCTAGGTCTCTCGCCTGACTCTGCTGCTTTTTGTTGACTAAACATCTTGAATTGTTTATATTTTCAAGTTAATAATTTTTCTTTTGTACTTTAATGGTTTCTAGGCATCGTTTAGCTAATTCTTTAAGGTGGCGTGCTATTGATGGATGAAAATGGGATTAAGCCAAGCTGATGCAACAAAGCGTTTAATGTTTCAAGAATGGTGGTCTCACGCCTCTCTGGAAACAGTTTCAAGATACAGAGGATGTGATGTCAGAAGACCTGTTGCAAGAAGTCCAAAAGTCACAAAACCACAAGATGACAAATTTTTGACAATAGCTGTCAAACGCAATAGAGAGATATCACGCAGGATGCTTGTTTCTGAGCTTGAATCTGGTCACTGTAAGAAAATTCCTGTCCAAACTGTGCCCAGAAAGCTTAATGCTGTCGGTCCTATGCAAGACGCCCAGTTGCATGCATTCCCATTATCACCGTTACACAAAAGGAACACGCTTGAATTGGAGTCGTCAGCCTTAAGACTGGACAGACAACGACTGGAGCAAAGTTCTCCTCACAGATGAATCCTGATTTATCCTCCAGAGTGATTCTCGACGATACAAGACATGGAGAGAAGCTGGAACACCGATATAGCCCATCAAATGTAATAGAAAAGACAACGTTTTAATGGTTTGGTGTGATGGTGTGGGCAGGTATCTCTCTCAATGGACGCACCGATCTGCATGTGTTTGAAGAGGTTCCCTGACTGGTCAAAGGTATCGTGATGAGATCCTAGAGCAATATGTTCTTCCGTAGGCTCATACAGAAGTCACAGATTTCTGTGTTAACAGGACGATGACGCTCGTCCCCACAGAGAAATCCTGGTGACTCAGTATCTTCAAGAAACTGGAATTCAAAAATGGACTGGCCCAGTCTCCAGATTTGAATCCGAATAGGAAATGCCTGGGATGCCTTTTGGGAGATAGGTAGCCCGTCTTTGTCCCTCTCCCAGAAGCCTTGAAGAGCTCAAGACTGCTCTCTGAAAATACTAGATTCTATTTCCTATTGAACTGATTAACAACCTAGTAAAGAGTATGAGAAGCAGGTGTTAAGAATGTATTGCTGTAAGAAGGGATCACACCTATTATTAAGTGAGTATATATATTTTTTTTTACATTTGTAAATCTATTTTCTGAGCTCTGACCATTAATCTCATCCCTAAATTATTTATAAACATATTATGGAGTATTTATAATATAAAAAAGAGAAAACAAAAAAATGCTTCGGTGAAAACTACTTTAGATAATTTTAAATCAGTAACGAAATACCAATTGTAACTTAACTTTTGGCCACCAGTGTATAATATATATAATTGTTTGCTTCAATATAACTATAAAGGTTTCAAAAAAAAAAACAACATATGTAAAGGTATGTTTGAATCAGCATTTTGATGTGAGTCATAAACTTGATGATGCAGATTTCTTATGTCAGCAATATTCTTGGATCTAAAGTAAATATGAGAAACCCCAAGATGGAGAGAATCGATATGGGTATTGTGTATATATAAGGGGATTGAATTTATACTTGTACAACATAACACAAATATAAGCCATATAATATAAAAAATAACTATAATAATATACACAAAAAAACCTTTATTAAGACACACAGGTCTTACAGAGGATTCTCCTTGGGGTTACAAGACGGAGAAATCTATGAAAGTGGGAAATATACAAAGGGGTAAAAATTAGAAAGATTATATACACATGATAAATATATACAGATTATTATTTGAATGATCCTATGGAAAATAAGAATATGTGATTCGGAAAAAAAAAACTATAATAATATACAAAAAGAAGCACATTTATCTTTAAAAGTGTATCTTCTATGCTGATTTTCACCATTTTAAGCACACATAATGCAGTTTTCTTGCATTTTTAAATGTATAAATACTTGTTCCTTACTGGGAACTATCTTACAACCAAATTTCATAGTACACTCATGAACAAAACTTAGAGAAATGGAAAGTCTTTGATATCGCGCCTGTCGTCTTTTTATTATATATATATATATATTTTTTTTAAGGAGACTGGGGCAATTTTGTTCACCCTTGGTTATCTCGTTTGTCTTCAATAAATGTCACTGTGTATCAAATATCAGAACAATTATCTGAATCCCGATATGCATGCTAAAAGGTACAACTTCTTTAAGTTTTTTCTATGAGTGGATTTGTATCTCTCAATTTTTATAACTTCATTTCATTTTATCTTAAACAAGAACTCTTTCTTAAGTAGAAGTGTATCCGGATATTTGTCTCGACCTTGAGTGGCCTCTAAAGAAAGGTTTTGTGCAATATATCTTTTTTTATCCAGTTCATCAGAGTTTGTGCCACAGAACTTTCCCATAGACCATCAGGTTCCAGTTCCAAAATAACTTTATCAGGTGCCGCTCAAAAAGAGCAACCTAGATCATCATATTTACAATGGGGTTCACCACATTTGACATTAGTGTCTTTTTGGGTCTGGATTCTCAGATCCTTGGGGATCTTGTTCTTGAGAAGGTTTTTTTCTGGCTTATTTAATATTCAAGATCATTTTATTATTTCATTTTTTCCACTTTTAGTCATTCTAGCTTAGTTGATGAAGAATTTGTTTCAGTTTTAAAGTTATCTTTTTTCTTTGTTCCGCATTTGTAGTTTGTGGCTTCCTTAAAAATGGAGTTTTCACATTTTTCGGATTTTTTGTATATCACCTTTATAATGTAGGTCCCTCTTTTTTTACAGGGCTAAAATGGTGCTAAATTAAATGGTAAAAGTAAACGGAATATTATGAACATCTAGACACTTCGAGCAGTATAATAGGACATGTAGGGTTGAAAAGTTCGAAGACTTGGCAGGATATTATGTAGATGTTGCCTGAACCTTAATGAAAGAAAGACGTTACCATTCACTCTCCAATAGGTTAGGAGGGAGAGAAGACCACAGAACACCATCAACGACCTTTCTATTTACAGAAATGGGGGAACCAAGAATAGAATCTGTGCGGGAGATAAGAAATCGGACTTTCACTAGTTACTAAACATTCAAAGTGTTTTTCCCCCAAACAGCAATTTATATTTTTCTATTCAATAATTATATTTTTATCAATTATTTTATCTTAGATAGCGCGTGATCATATAAAAATACTATGAAATTTTGAATATATATATTTTTTGCCTAGCAATAGAAGTAGTGGTTATTTTACTTTCGTATTGTATGTTTCACAATTAACTTACTGTTACAAGATACTGGTAATGGTTTCCATATATATAATTCATGGCTAACTTTTGTTACCTTGTTGATTGTTGTAGATATTGAGATTCAAAATAATAACATTGATATATCCTAGTCAAAATTGTGAAGGAAAACATAAAGAACACAAATCAAAATTATGAAAAAAGGCATCTCCTTATCGTGCAAAAAAAATGCGATCTCACGCAATTCTGGCCTTAACTACCCGTTTCATGATTTTTCAGGATGCCTAAATGACCAGTTTTTTGGTCGTTGAGGTACAGCTTGCACCACGCTGATGAAGGCCAACAGCCCGAAACGCGTCCGTGGTTAGCTTTTCTTGATTAATCAAGAATGGGTATTTGGACAATTCTGGAATAATTAAAAATCAACGAGAATAGTTTATATTTATTTCGATAGATGACATGCAATTAGAAATTACTACGAACAGGCGACTGTGGCAGTCAGATGGAGGGGTTCAATTACAGAAAATATTAAGATACATTCGGGCGTTTTACAAGGAGAGCCACTATCGCCATTACTTTTTATATTATTTATGACGGACCTGATTAAAATGTATGACAACTCAGATCTGACGAGTGTATACCTTCCGGAATTTGGTGATGTTCACCTGCTGATGTATGCAGATGATATTGCTATTATAGGGGAGTCGAGGTTAAACCTCCAAAAAAAGATTAATATATTGAAGGAATATCTTGGTGTGAACGAAATGACACTGAACGAGTCTAAATCGAAGGTTATGGTATTTCGCAATGGTGGTAAACCCTCAAGAGAAGATAGATGGTACTGGAATGGTAAACCTCTGACGGTAACAAGAAGATATAATTACTTGGGATACCCTCTGGTCAGTACAACTAAAACCACTCAAGCCGCAAACTTTTTCAAAGGAAAAGCACTTGCGGCAATAAATGCTACAACCCCAATATTGGCGAAATCAAAAATTAATTCACTAAACTCTGCAATGAAACTGTTTGACTCAATTGTGATGGCTGTTTTGATGTATGCTGCTCCAATTTGGGCAACAGAGTATAAAGATTTATTAGACCATATACAAGATACATTTATTCGTAGGTTTTTGAGTTTGCCTAGATATACACCAGGATACATAATAAGACCAGAAACAGGCCGCGTCTCATTAATAATAACAGCTCTGAAATTGACCTTGAAATATTGGCTGAGGGTGCTGAGTATGGATACAAATAGACTGCCTCGAATTTGTTTAACTAGAATGAGGCAATTATCCTGTGCTACAGGTGCGCCCATCGGTTTTATAAAACAATTAAGCAATCTACTTAATAATAACGGATCTTCGTGGCTTACTTATTGTAATGATCCTGACTCACTAAGGAATGCTATCCCTGGAATATTAAGAACTGCGATAGAGCAATCAATACAAAACGACCTAACAAGAATAACCCAATCAAAGTTATATTCCCACTATAGAGACATATATACAACCTTTACCACCGAAGAATACTTCTTAACTGAACTCCCTTTTCCTATCATCAGATTAATTGCACAATTTAGAACCCTTTCAATTTTTTTCAGAGAACACCATTTGATTTTATTGAGGCGTGAAGACCTGAAATGCACTTTCTGTGGATCAGGAATAACAACGGAGATGTTGCATTACATATTTGACTGTGCTGCTCTGTCTGAGGAAAGACGAAAACTAAATGATAAAACGGGGCAACTTTGTCCTTCATTTCCGGCACTGATTAATGAAATATCAAAGAATAGGTATATAGCGATGGCGATATTTGGATTCCACAAGACTATATCCCGGAAAAAGGCCTCACAGTGTTCTCCCTATCCCTTGTGAACTGGCGAATCCTGTATAGGGCGGGTGGCCCTAAATAAGGGCTTTTTTGTTGTTGTTGTTATTTCGATAGATGGCGCAAGCCATCAGCAACTTTCAGTTACACGATAAGGAGATGCCTTTTTAAAAAATTTATGCACCTTATCCCAGTACAATGTCACATTTGTACTATTTTTCACTAATCAAAATGCCAACTAGAGCTCTCGGATGTCTTTGAGATAAAATTAATATATATACACTTCATGTGGAACTTGAGGAAGTTGTGCCTTTTAGCATGTATATCGGGATTTAAACAATAACTCTGAAAGATATTACAGTGACCTTTATTGAAGAAACACGAGATTATCATCGAAATACCAGCATTAACATCAATCAATATCTTTATTAATACATTTAGTGAGAAAGACTCTCCTGAGAGATATAACAAATGAGTGGAAAAAAAGAGAGAAATAAATTTGAATGCACAAATGGAAAATTTATAATAATAATGCCACGTGGAAAATTAGGAAAGACAAAGTTCAGGATGACTCAGCAATTTATTTAATATTTTATTTTTAAAGGATTTTATTGATTGTGGAATATTGGGGTCTGCGAGACCCCGCGCGAGTACTAACGTCAGTAAAATAGGCGCGAGTAACTAAGGGTTAATAAAATAATAAATACTTTGCTACAATATTGCCACGTGGAAAATTAGGGAAGACAAAAACTTCAGGAGGAGACAACAATTTATTTCAGGCAAGAACAAACTATGAATGGTAAACAAAAGATAAGCCACGAGGGAAATTTACAGAGTAACAGAATATAATCATAAAAATAACCGCTCTGTTAATAAAAATAATAAAATTAATAAATACTTTGTTACAATATATACTTTTATAATACAAGAAACGCCTCTCTGGTCTGTTATATTACATACATTTTATATATCATATATATTATATACATAGAAGTTATAGGTATCCTACTTGCTCTCCTGTTTATATACAGATTCCCATAAGTGCCAGTATATTAATAATATACTTTTATAACTCAAGAAACGTATCTCTAGTCTGTTATTACTTAGGTGAATGCTTCAGTCTTAAGACTGGAGTGTCAACTCAATCCGACTACTTCAAGACAATCTATCTTGGTTGTAAGATGTTGTCTTGTTGGTTTGTTCATTGGAGATTTTCATGAGAAAAATAGTTTGGTGGTTTCTCCTTGCCTTCCACATCCATATAGCGTTGATCTAAACTTCATATCAATCTGATTCTAAAGTTGATCAATTCTTAGAAGCCGTTTCCAACATCATTCCCTTGGAGCGAAGACTTAACCCTATAGTAGTGTCTTAATATATGATAAAGCACAATTTCGATTATAGATTATAATACAAGAAAATAAGACCTAATCCAAATAATTTATTAGTGTGTGACGTTTCGGCAACAGCATTGTCACCATCATCAGACAAAAATGATTTTATTCTTTTGTCTGATGATGGTGACAATGCTGTTGCCGAAACGTCACACACTAATAAATTATTTGGATTAGGTCTTATTTTCTTGTGTCTTAATATACTTATTCCTCCTAGAGACTTAACCCGGTCTGTTGACGTGTGTTATTTACATAGCAACTGTCATTGCTAACGTAGATGTAGGAGCACCCACCGTATATTCCAGGAAACACAGCTGAGAGGGAGTTGAAGTTCCTGGAAGATGACACCTTCCAGTACTTTATGAAAGTTAACACAATTGAGTCCTATATATCATACTCAAATAAGAAATATACACTCATGGACAAAACTTATGAAAGTGAAAAGTCTTGATATCGCCGGTCGTCTTTTTAAGGAGACAAAGGCAATTTTGTTCACACCTGGTTATCCCGTGTGTCTTCAATAAAGGTCACTGTTTATTAAATATCTTTCAGAGTTATTGTCTAAATCCCGATATACATGCTAAAAGAGGTACAACTTCCATAAGTTTTGTCCATGAATTTAAAAACCTTTTATATGATATTTTCCAGTAATTCCTTTTGATAACTTATCAATACCTCTCCTAATGAGATAATAGAATTCGAATTGTGAAAAATAATGATACTTTTATATATGAAATTTAACTAGAGTTGTCATTTATAGATATCATTATAGACAAAGAGATTTGGAGGAGAGCAGAATTTTATACTCCCTGTTATGGGTTTTGCGCAGAGGCGATATCGTAACCATTGAGGATCTTCCGAAGCTGGATTATTGCTGGTTGAAAACTTACTCTCAGTTATGAGCTCCAGTCAAACAGAAATTAGGTTAAATAGGCCATGCTCTGAAAGGGCCTCCAGATGATAATTGGTTTTTGGAAGGATCCACAAGAGGATGCAGGAAAAGAGGAAGACCAAGAAGAATCTATATCAATGACTGGACTGAAGTAAGAGCTACATGCTACTAAAGAGAAAGTCCAGGATCGAAGAAAATGGAACTCCATGACTGCCAACCTACGGATTGGTGATAGTAACATGATGATGTTGATGTTATACCTAGCCACAGAGACTAGCTTTAGGACCCTCGCCCCAAAAAGAGTTAAAAATTATAAACACTAAATCTATGCTGATCTCACAAACTAACTGAGGTACCAATTGTGTCCTTAATTAGATAGGATCTACCAATCCACGTATAACTTTATACCCTTAGCTATTATATATTGTTTAAAGTAGGCGTGACATTTGTAGAGTTTATCTAGCGAATGGTGTACGCGAGATAATAAATGAAGTCAAGTTATCGCTCCTCTATAAACAGACAGTGGAAATGTGTGGAATAGTTTCAACAAAACAACATAGCCGTTGTTCCGACAGCCAGTTCGTAGATACAAAGCCAGGATTTGTTTTCCCCATAACTAGGCCTCCATCAAACCTCCACATGGCACAACAGCTGGCCTCAGATTTCCCAACTCCGCCGCTGCTGACGTTTCCAGAAACAGCCACGTTTCCATATTCTTTCTTCTTCTTTTCACAATTTAGCTGATTCTTTAATTCATCTGTGTTATTTCTTACATAGCTTCTGCCTTCCAAAGTACCGGAGGAATATGGGAAATGTTTTATTATATGGCCTCAGGTTTCACAACTCCACCATCGCTGACGTTTCCAGAAGCAGCCACGTTGCCATATTCTTTCCTCTTCTTATCACAATTTAGCTGATTCTTTAATTCATCATTCTTACATAGCTTCTGCCTTCCAAAATACTGGAGGAGTATGGGAAATGTCTTATTATAATCTCTTGGGAAAATCCCCTACCCGACGCCTCCACACGTGGGTGTACAACGTCGCTCTAGGAGCGGCTAAGTCAGGAGGGAGGAGGCCACTCATTCGACCTTGAATTTGTAAACGGTTTCTAAAGGTGGACGAACCTTCTATTAGGTCGACAGTATAGGATGTGAAAGGCAAAGCCACCACACATTATTTTCCCCATTAAAATCTTCAATGAATGGACCAACTAAACCAAGGCAAGATCCTCCCACATGACTATAGCTCGATTGCCTTAGAGGAGCCTTTTTGAGGAGGCATACCAGTTTTAAAACTGATTCGCCCGGAAATAAGACAAATCCTCTTGAACATCAAGTTCTAATTGGACTCTTGAATTTACGTCACATCAAGCCATAATACCAACGTTCCCTCTTTTTAGGATTGCCTTGAGATCAAGTAAATAAAGATGTCCCCTTATTATTTAGCATAATTCTTCGGCGTTGGAGAAGCACACACACACACACAAAGTCTTTATTAAGACCCCACTGGTCTTACACAGATTCTCCAGAGTGTAGACAACAATGATCAGGATGAGTGAAGTTTTTTATGTACAATATTGCATGAAATGCAGTAAAAAGCATGGTCTAACAAAAGAAGAAAAAAAAAAGAAAAAGGTTTTGAAGATTAATTATCATTATTATAATGGAAAGACTAATTTATCAGATCCGCTTTCTTCATAACTCTTCTGAAGAAATTATATACAGATAAAGCAATATGTCTATCAGACTTGATAGAAGAGAGTGTACGGTGAAGTTCAGGCGGCCTATCTCAGAAACAAGAGTTTCTCTCTCCGTCTTCAGAGATATACATTCAAATATATGATGTTCTATTTCTGCCTTGATTTTATTTGTGCATAGTATGCAATTTAGTTCTTCTGCTTTCAGATTTTTCACATGGCTTTCTCGAGATGAGAAACAAACAGTATTCTTAGTTTAGCTATTAGGCGCTTAGTTGACAGTGGCAGATCTGTAAGTAGGTAATTTTCCGTGGCTACTGATTTGTGTAGGTATTTATAATGGAGATACATCGTTGAATTGACAATTCGTACTTGATCTGATTGAATAGATTGTTCTATTGTAATATTAATGATGTTGGGAATTTCAGTTTGTATAACAGTGGGATCTGAGCAGTACTTTAGCCAGGGGGGATTTAATATCTGTACTAAGCTTTTTTGAAAGCCAATAGAGGCTTCCAAGCTAGAAGAGATGTTGCGTAGTTGGTCTAAGCACATTGTTGGTAGTCTTGATTTTTTCCATTTTAAGCAATCTAAGCCAAAACTTCAACGTTAATTTGATTGCAGGGACCCCAAGTGTGAAGCGTCCAGTTTCCATGCGCAGTATATAGCCTGGTGTATATTTTGGCAGGTTCAGCAGTCGTCGGAGAAAATTATCTTGGATTTGTTCTATCGTCTTATTTTGGTCAGTTGTCCAGATGGCGTTGGAGAAGCCTCCTCGAATATTTATAATTGTTAAAACAATAATAAACATTAAGAGGAGCTTCTTGTGTAAATTTCTTTATTACCGCAAGCTTTCGAACAAAACGTTCTTCAACGGGCGTGGATAGTAAAAACGTACTAACATGCTATTAGAGGAGAAGAACTAATATATACACCAATAAATTTACATAATGAAGAGATAATAGCGTAAAAAGAGAATACAACATAAATATTTAAAATGAAATTTGCATAATACAAACGTGACGACTAAAAAATAAGCAATAAACTTGAATGAGACTAAAAACTAAGGTAAAAAAACAATGGTTGCCTGTAAAGTCGGTTTTACGGGCGAAGATTTTACGTGACAACGGTAGAATATTTATTGATATGAATATAATTAAATTGCACAATAGGAACAAGGAATTGAATGAAAATAGGAATTGCACAAATTTTAACTATAGAAATATATTTTGTTTACTAAAACATTGTACATGTAAACTTAAACTTAACTAATTCCTATTTGAGTGATTTTGTTGAGGATAGGGCGATGATAGGAGAAATATGAAATGAAAGGAAGTGTTTCTGCTGTAATGTGTCTTGCGAAAGTCAAGTCGATAGTTGTTCCTTTTAACGTAGTTGACTTAGAAACGTTTGATACGCAATCAGGATTATACGTATTTTTCATGAAATTAAGAAACGAGTTGTCAGGCTTTACGTTTTTGTTAAAATCACCACACAGAAGAATCGGTATACTAGAATCAACTTGCACGAACGGTGGCACGTACTGGCTGTTGTGAATGTACGGACCGAGTCCTTGCCATAGTAACATTCCAATATCCTGCATACTAGCTCCTGGATGAATATATACAGCACCGAGTATAAACTTGAAGCTAGTATTAGCGGCGAAGCAAGTAACTTCAGTCATGCACATGTCACCCTTGGTTTTAATGACACGAGTTACGTCTGTAATCGCAACTTGGAACACTTCCGCCGTAGATGTCGATGATAATTTACGATAGATCGCCACTCCACCAGCCGCGTTGGTATTTGAAAATCAAAACACTTATTCAGATCGAAGGTTCAAATTTTTGCTAAATAAATTTGAAATTAAATAAAATTTGTAATTGTAAATGATGAAGTTGAAAATTAAAACATTTACTTAAATTAGATGTTAAAATTCTTGCTCAACACAGTTTAAATAAAGTTTTCTTATATCTGCCACTTTTTCTTAATATTTGTAATTTTAAAGAATCAATTCGAAAATCAAAACATTTATTCAGATCGAAGGTTCAAATTTTTGCTAAATAAATTTGAAACTATTTAAAATTTGTAAAATAATAATTAATTAATTAATTAATTTTAAACTAATAATTTACTTAACACTATCAACATTTATCAATAGTATGACATAACCTATAAACTCAGTTTCTCAACTTTTGTGTCAATCTAACAATTAATCAATCAATCATAGTTTACGATAATGAAATATCAGTGTACAATTATTTACCTTCATTGTTGTAAATGACGAATCTAAGCACTCCACATTTTCACTACAGACACAGCTGACGATACTTTAACCACACGTGTGAACTTGTATTATGACGCTTTCTTGTTTTTCCAACGCCAAGAACGTTCGAGAAAGACAAAGACAGAGACAAGCATGCGCCGATTCAATGCGCCTAATTCTCTAGCGCTGCGCGCGCAGCACTCTCGTTCGGTGACTCATCGTAACGTTACCGGGCGTTACACTTTTTCATAAGTGACTCCCAGCCGCAACCTAATTTAAGACGTTGTCACGTCAAAAATTATTATTAAAACGGCGACATCCCTACACCAACAGAACATAGAATAAAACAGTATATGGAAGTTAAAATCAACAAGACCAAGGCAGGGGAAAGGGAGGGTCCCACCCAGCGCTACCACTATCTTTGAGATATAAGAGGGGGGGGGGGGGGGTGAAAGACAAGCTATTTATAGAGTATCTGGTAAATGTCTGGGAGGTCTATTCTGCGGTTACAACTATTGTTTTGTGTGGAAATAATAGATTCTAGGCAGAGTCGGTGATGTTTGTTATGTATGTGCCGGTATTTAACTTGAGGATGGTCGAGATCAAAACTATGGCCTGTTTGTGCTATATGTGTAAAAATTAAGGATTTAGGATCTTTATTGCGGATGTTGCGTCTGTGTTCTGAAATACGGATGCCAGTGGTTCTGCCTGTTTCCCCAACATAAGAAGTTGGGCAATTCAGGCCCTGTACGGAATAAACTGCGCCGGTAGAGTTTATGGGTAGGGTGGGTTTATCAGATTTGGTGATGTGATGTCTAAGGATGGTGGCTAAGTTGGGGGGACTATTGTAGAGAACTTTTATGCCGTATGACTCTTTTATGACTCTGGATATAGATACTGCGGCAGGGGAGAACGGGATTACATAACATGTTATCCATAGATTTTATAGAAAACATACTTTTGATCCATGTGTCCACAGAACCACTACAATTCATAGGGCCACATGTTGGCTCCCGTTCTCCCCTGCCGCAGTATCTATATCCAGAGTCCTACGCCCATACGGCATAAAAGTTCTCTACAATAGTCCCCCCAACTTAGCCACCATCCTTAGACATCACATCACCAAATCTGATAAACCCACCCTACCCATAAACTCTACCGGCGCAGTTTATTCCGTACAGTGCCTGAATTGCCCAACTTCTTATGTTGGGGAAACAGAGAGAACCACTGGCATCCGTATTTCAGAACACAGACGCAACATCCGCA
Source organism: Cordylochernes scorpioides (assembly GCA_030710605.1). NCBI lineage: Eukaryota > Metazoa > Arthropoda > Arachnida > Pseudoscorpiones > Chernetidae > Cordylochernes > Cordylochernes scorpioides. Next base: position 32,809,763 of record CP092866.1, on the reverse strand, counting down.
ATAAAGATCCTAAATCCTTAATTTTTACACATATAGCACAAACAGGCCATAGTTTTGATCTCGACCATCCTCAAGTTAAATACCGGCACATACATAACAAACATCACCGACTCTGCCTAGAATCTATTATTTCCACACAAAACAATAGTTGTAACCGCAGAATAGACCTCCCAGACATTTACCAGATACTCTATAAATAGCTTGTCTTTCACCCCCCCCCCCCCCCCCCCCCCCCTCTTATATCTCAAAGATAGTGGTAGCGCTGGGTGGGACCCTCCCTTTCCCCTGCCTTGGTCTTGTTGATTTTAACTTCCATATACTGTTTTATTCTATGTTCTGTTGGTGTAGGGATGTCGCCGTTTTAATAATAATTTTTTACCTTAGTTTTTAGTCTCATTCAAGTTTATTGCTTATTTTTTAGTCGTCACGTTTGTATTATGCAAATTTCATTTTAAATATTTATGTTGTATTCTCTTTTACGCTATTATCTCTTCATTATGTAAATTTATTGGTGTATATATTAGTTCTTCTCCTCTAATAGCATGTTAGTACGTTTTTACTATCCACGCCCGTTGAAGAACGTTTTGTTCGAAAGCTTGCGGTAATAAAGAAATTTACACAAGAAGCTCCTCTTAATGTTTATTATTGTTTTAATGATCGTGATTTTAAGAGTTTAATTTCTACAATTTATAATTGTACATATTTGTGTTTATAGTTCCTCCTTAATGTAAGCCTCATAACTGTGTGTATGATTTACCATTGACGAATCTTAATAAACTTGATTTAAAATCTAGGTGTGGTCAACCAGCAATAAGGTAATCCTCCACAGCAGTTGTCGATAGGAAAAAGTCGGCGGATGTCAGAAGACCCAGCCGGCGATGAGGAAAGGACGCCCCTAAAAACAAACAAAGAGAGGCCAGTTTTCCCTGTCGAACTCCCTCTTCGTTAAGAAAAGTGTAAGGGTGTTTTGCGCGCGTTAGAGAAGCAAAATCTCTCATTCTAGTTTTTACTTATACACACAATTGCTAAAATTATCTGTTTATATATATATGATGTGTAATATATTGATAAGTAATTTTAATGATAAGATATTATAAAAGTTGTTGTTGTCGTGTCCAATGAAGAGCCTCAGATGTCTCCATGCATCTCTATCACAGCAGCAGCAATGTCCACTATCATATTATAAAAGTAAAAACTAGAATTAACTGAAACGCATTTGAGGAAGGTGATGCTGAGATCGAGACAACATACACACAAAAGCCTTTAGTAAAACATACTCTTATACAGAGATTTACTATGGAGTTTGTAAATGAAAAGAATAAAAAAAGTAAAAGGTCATCACATTAAATGGTAATAATTAAATTTATAATCAGGAAAACTCGTAATTAAGACAAATCAAGCACATAAATAGATTGGTCTGGGTAAATCCGTGCAAATTTTTTTCTTATACATGGATTTACTAAGGAGCCTCCCACAAATGAAAAAAAAAGTAAAAGCTAATCAAATATAATGTTGTTGTTGTCGTGTCCAATGAAGAACTTCAGATATCTCCATGCATCTCTATTAGAGCAGTCGCAATGTACTCTATCTTGGGTGTGTAAAGCTGCTGCTCTGGGTCCATGTCAATTTTCTACAAGGCTGCGGCCATTGCTGGGCATGATAATATGTGAGTAGGTGTTAGTTCCACACCAGGACAATTGTTTCATGTACTGAAGGTTCTTGTGCCATCTGGATGTATTGTCATTCCTTTGTATTTGAACTTTCCTTGTATTTTGTTGAATTATCTTGTATTTTTCCAAAAAATCAGCATCAAATACTGACATTGTTTTTTTCCTTTGGCCCAACTTTCTGATTTTCTTTGCTAATTAATCCGCCATCTCATTACCCTCGATTCCAACATGGGCAGGAATCCATTGTAGAATGCAGTTTTCTCCAATGGTTCCAGTTGGTTTAGTAACGAGTGTATATTCTGCGTGATTTTAGTGTTGCCCCTTCTGAATTGTTTATAGTTCAGATCTAGAGTCACTGTATTCCAACTCCTTCTGCTTGATGCAGGGAAGGTTGATTAAGACATATATCAAGGGCTTTCAAGATGGCTGTCAGTTAATAAGTGAAGTTTGACGAAATATTTCCTGATATCATATTTAATAGTAATAATAAAATGTAGATAATCTCTGTCTTCTGAGACCAAGAAGGGCTGTAATCTCTCATTTTTACATTCCGATGACCAGTACGATTCATCAAAACACGATATAGATGCCAGTTGATCAAGTGGGCGGAGGTTAAGAGATTGAGCATTCATTACTATTTAAAATGATATAGGTTGCAAAATAAAGACAATCCGTCGTTGGACGAAGAGTACCCCTCTTTGTTGGAAATATTGAAACTTTCAAACAATTAAAGGCCATAACAAGGTTCACTCAAAAGCTTCGGCAGTTATGCGTCATATAAGCGGAACATAGTGAGAAAAAAGGACGAAAGGAAGTAGAGAGTTAGATTAGAAAATAGTTAAAGACAATTTTAGCTTTTTAAACTGACATTGTATTAACGAATCAATTTACAATTATTTTCAAAATTCTCATTATATTGTAGCGTAGAAATCAAGTCTTTGTATATTTATTTATTTATTTCGTCTCAATTTACAGGTGTTACATTCAAGCACAGCTCGCGAGTTACCTTGTCCTGGCTATTTACACATGGTGGTCCCCCCGGACCTTGCAGGAGGGCAGCTGTTGGGCGATGAGCTCTTAACTAAGCGTCAGGGCCGGGTCGTCGGAATCGGGGATTGATATCTCCTTTATTTTGTAGAATATCTTGTATGGTTGGGTTATTTGAATTTTGCATTTGAAGGTATAATTTCTTAACGGAAGTTTGGTACATATCTTCTAGATCGGGTTGGTTCTAGTCCTCCTTCAGTATCTTGTTTGATAGGTTGAATGGAGCTCCTATACTTGTCCGAAGGCAGATTCTCATAAATGCGTTTTATCCTATTTTTGTCTGTGGTTGTAATATATTTGCACCAAACTGGGAGTGCGTATCTTTGTATATCTGGAGATTTGAAAGTATTTATTGATAACGTCACCACGACCACAGTCGACAAATATTAACAAATTAACCAAACTATCTACAGCTAGAGTATATCGAGCAAACAAGCTAGGCAACTAAATGATGATTTTACAAATATAAAATTAAAAAATCTGTTTCAAATATTTTCATTGAATAATTAAATTAAATAATAAATATAAATTATATTTCTTCGTCACACAATATGAAGCTTTCTACAGCTATATAAGAGCATCATGATGAAAGCTTACAATTTTTCCATCAATAAGTGATTCACTTCTCACAACCAATTGTGTTTATTTTGATAACTACTGGGTGATTTTTCTTCCCATAAACGCGATAAATTTCTCTATTAAATTGTACACGGATATCTTTCGGACACAGTGTCTTCAACAGTTGCCTTCTAATAACTACGATTCTACCATTTAGTTACAATGTTGTTGTTGTTGTTGTCGTGTCCAATAAAGAGCCTCAGATGTCCCGATGCATCTCTATCACAGCAGTAGCAATGTCCACTATCTTGGGTGTGTAAAGCTGCTGCTCTAGTTCCATGTCAATTTTCTGTATTGCTGGGCATGAGAATATGTGGGTAGGTTCCACACCAGGACAGTAATTGCATGTCCTATAGGTTCTTGTACCATCTGGATGTATTGTCATTCCTTTATAGTGTTTTGTTATAAGTCTTGTTATAGTTTTTGTCATTTTGTTACAATAGATTAGAGCATTAAAAAGTGTGTTTGTATCTTTAAAACAACTTAACGGGAAACTTAAAAAATGTGTTCAAAGGATCGTTCCTTCTCTATCATATCTGTTTGATATAGACGGAAAACAGCCCTTGTGAATCTCCTTATCTAGTGTTTAGTTGGATTCATGCAGATCGAATTTCAATTTTGTTTAGTTTTTTAAATATATAAACAATAGAAGCACTCTTTCTGTTTTAACTACTTAAAAATCACCTTAGATATATAACTGAAAACATCGGAACTCCGCCTTTGCCGGTCCCAAGCCCGGATTAAAAAGGAGGAGGGGAAGCAGTAACAAGCTCACTAAAAAACCTGGGCTCAGCTGGTCCGGCTGATAGTACCCTGTAAGGGCTCTTAATCCAGGGATACAGGATGAGCAGCGTTTGTACTCCATGTTAGGAGCGGCTGCACATGGCGTCTGTTCCTCATGTTAGAGGCGGCCATTTCTTTTGGAACTAAGTCGGCCTGCCACTGAGTAGTGCTCCCAGTCTTAATGACAAAGGCAGATACATTCTACTTCATCCAGTCATGATGGTGGTCAAATCCAATACTTTACAAGCTTGACACCCTAATATGATTGAGTGGAGATAAGAAAGAAGAAGAATACTGAAAACATAAGAGCGGATATGAGAACGTTTCTTTTTTTATTACGATATGGTTAAAAAAACATGAGATTTTTCAAACCTCAGTTCTTCTACAAGTGTTGTAACAACAACAACAACAAAAAAGCCTTTATTTAGGGTCACTGACCCTATACAGGATTTACCAGAGGTATGCATAAGAACAAAGCAGTGAGACAAAGGAAACAAGGATATATACAGAGTAAAAAGAAAAAGAAAAAAAAACAAAAAAAAAAAAAAACAAGAAAAGGAAAAGAAATAATAATAAGAAGAAGAAAGAGGAAAGCAAGAAATCAACACAAAAAGAGTAGCAGTAAGAAAGTGAGGAGTGAGTATCACTTGGCCTTCTTCTGAGATATGGACTTGTGGAAACCATAAAACGCCGTAGCAATATACGTATTCTGGGTCATATTGTCAATTATTGATGGAAGTGAAGCACAGACTACAAGTGTTGTAACTCTAATGAATATTTATCTCTCTCTTGATCTAACCCGGATTCCTGGATGATACTAATAAACATTGCAGAGAGATATTTATAACCCAGGTTCCTGGAGCACAAATACCCGGGGAATTACATGAAAGACAAGTTTATATATGAGAAATATTATTTGAATATATCTAAACGAGAGATAAGAAAAGAATATTTATTTTTAAAATCTTCGAATTTAATAAAGCATATAATAGGCTATTTATAATATAATTAAAACTAAAGAATGTGACGTGTGCTATGTAGGAAAAAAATTAAACTATGGGTAAACGCAGAACAATTGTAGGAGATCTATTTTCTGTTTACTTTTACTGTTTATTTTTTTGTGTTGAAAAGGATTAACCGTTGGTATTTTTTTGTTGTTACTATAATGGGCTATTGCTTGAGTTAGGTTGAAGGTGCGAATGGTCATATGTGGGGGTTGAAATATCAAAGAACTTTCTGTTTTATCGAAACTTCAATAGGATAAGAAGAAATATTGTAGTAATGTATTTATTATTTTATTAACAGATCAATTTTGATGTTTATATATTTTTTGATAAATTTATAAATTCAATTGCCATCTATTGATAGAATTTGCAAAAAATAAATTTACTGACAATGTGTTTAACCACTGATAGCCAAGCCCTCTCATTTAATAATTTTTATCATTGCAGTAAGGTCTGTAGAGATAATATTTGATGATAAAAATAAACACATTGCCAGTAAATCTAAATGTTACAAATTTTATAAAATTTGCTACTCTGTAAACTTCCCAAATTGCTTCTCTTGTAATTTTATTAATTTTAATTTGTTCTTGATCTATATAAATTGCCATGTCATCCCGAAGTTTGTGTGTCTTTCCTAATTTTCTACGTGATGTTACCAATCTAATTCGTATGGTTAAACAGTAATGTGAGTGAGAGTGAGACATGTACAGACTTGTCGACTGACTCAGTGAGCTGCAATCCTGGCGTTCCCACCGTGGTGTTGGCACTGGTCCAGGTCGCCATTTCGGTCGATATGTCGTCACGTGTTCCTCCCCTGCATCGCTGCTGTCATTGCCATGACGCCATTGTGTTTTCAAAACTTGTCGCTTCTTGTTGTCACTTGTCCATTCATCACGTCTAGACCTATCTCTAATATACAGTAGTTACATACTCATTGCGATAATTATATTTATTTATACTTAGCTAATAAAAATGCATATATTGGATTTAATAAAAGATTTATTTGCCAATATTTCGGTTGGCATTACATTTTTGTATAAACAAAACCATTTTGTTTATACAAAAATGTAATGCCTTGATAAAGGTTTGGCGGTCAGCCAACCGAAATATTAGCAAATAAATCTTTTATTAAATCCAATATATGCCTTTTTATTATCTAATGAATTAAATATGGATTGCTCTATTTCCAAAACATTTATTTATACTGTGAAGACAATTTTTTGACACTTAACGTAATTTTATTGGCCCCTTGTCGATCCATACAAAAGTTTTATTTAACAAACTAAAGAAAAATTTACGTATAGAATTAAAAGATTTGCTTTTAGCTTATTATTTTTTTACTTACGGTATTGCCCAGGTTTAGTTTAAAATAACATGTTTGTTTTTTTATAAATACGGTAAATAACAAAGGTTCTCAGCATTTTTAAAATTTAACTTTTCTCTAATATAAGGATTTTTTTTTTCAATTTTATCTATGTATATATAGATGGCATTTATAAAACACAGACATATCCTTATGTGTGAATTTATTTTTAATTTTTTATTTTTTATTTGCTTTTCTCGTTTGGAGTATCGCTGTTAAACACTTGAAAACGTTGTCACGTAGAAAAAAAAGGAAAGGCAAACTTCAGGATGACAGGCCAATTTATTTAAGGTCACAGAACAACCTAAAATTTATAAATTACTAGACAATTAATATAATTTTATCAATAGCTCCAGGACAAGTCATGTCAATTTTATTGACATCTTGTCAATATATGCAAATGTGCACAGTCTGCCCCTCCGTCGATCCGCTTGTGCCCCCGCATAGAGCAGCTGGACCCACGCTACTAAGCCTGGCGGAACACCGATGGAGATCAGGAGGGATATCATGAAGCCGCGGTCCAGAGTGTCAAACTCCAAGTCAGTGGCAACGACCGCAGGTGGTTCATTCTTTTTGTTGGCCGTGGCGTCAGACACGCTAGCTGTGTTCCATGATGGCGTTCTTCCCGGAATAACGTAGCTTTGGCATTCCGGAACTATGCCGCGACGGTGACGTCGGCCCGAGTCTGATCATTTTCCAATTCTTTAAGGTATTTGGTGAGGTAGTGGCGAGGAGAACATCTTCCTTGTTCAACTTCATAGTCTTTGCCTCCTCGAACAACTTGGAGGAAGTTTTTCCTCACGTTGTTTAGCACCTTGGTAGGAGCAATGGGGAGGGTTACTTTAATTTGTAGGAGTCATCTTGTCCTCTAGAATTTTCTCCTTTTCGGTCGGAGCTTCATATTCCGCGGTGGTGGCGGACGTAGGATAGCAACTGGGTCACAAGTAGCAGAAACCTTCATAGTAGGTGCAGGGGTGAAGCTGGTGCTGCTGTAGATTGACTGGAACGAGCCGCAAGTTGGCTGCCTAAGCTGTTTACCCGTGTAAAGGGAATACTGGAAGTGGACGCTCGGATGTTATGGGGGCAGTTAACCCGAATGTGTCCCATTTTGTGGCATTTGTTGCATTTTTTCCCGTGCGTGATATATACGGGAGTGATTATTCCTTCCGTCAGTATGCTTATTTTTGCTGGCAGTTGTGTTATCTTCATGCCATCATGCATCAGCACGAAGGCATCCCGACGGGTGTCCTACCACTTGCATTTTCCATCCGTTAGGATCACAGGCGTGATGGAGGTCACCTGACAGAAGGGTCGCAGTGCCTTGATGACGTCACTGTCCTCGATGACGAATGGCAGTCCATTGAGTGTGATCTTGTCTGGCTTCTTCCTGTATGGAAAAGCTTTCAAGAGGGCTCCACGGATCTCAAGTCCATCTTCAATTAGGCGCTCTGTAACTTCAGACCGAGAGAGACCAACCAGAATCTGACCTGACATCTTCGCCAGTTGATGGACGCAGTCTTTACCGAGCATGTCTTCCAATGCGTCGATATAGTCCACAGGTGAGAACTCTAGGAACACCATCTGGTCGAAGGTAGATTTTGAAGATCTCACTCGGCATTGATCTAGGAGTTGTCGTGAAGCCTTTATCTATTCAACCACGATGTTGGGACGAGTCCTTTAGTGACGTAGCGCGGCCTTAGTCCGAGACTTCCCAGGCTGGGGCTAGTGGGTGTTTTTCTGAGAAAATGGAGGATCTTCTTGCCGACAGTTGTGAAGCCGTCAGCGTCGTTATCGTTGTCTTGGGCGTCAGTTTGATCTGCCCAACTTTCTTTAGACTGTGTGGAGGCAGTTTCCTTGTACGTCTCCTCAAGCTAGCAAGCTTCCTTTGTACGAATTTCTTTCGCTTATAACTCATCAGTTATTTCAATATGTTCTTTAGAAGGTACATCTTCATGTTCCTCGTGTCGCGGGTTTTCTTCCAATACGTGGAAGCGGTTCAAGCACTCGATATTTTTTGAGTCCACGGCCAAAAATCGCGGAGCTCGTGCTCGGCGTGTACACACACCCGAGATTAAGGGGAGCGGGAAATAAGATAAGGCAAGTATCAGAGTAGGAAAAATATATAAATATAAAAATGAATAATCTGTTCATAAAATAATAAATTTATTTCGCTATAATATCTTCACCTATAGAATCTTCACGTAAAAACCAAAAATAAAAACAATGGGCTCTGTTGTCTATCTTACAAAAAAAAAAATTGCTAAAAGAAAAAGAAAAATGTTTATTAAGAAAAAAAGCACCTTCTGATGATGTAACTGAAAGTTGATCATGACACACGATTCTTTTCTTCTTGAATTAACCATCTGATCCCATTACAATTTCTCATACACACGAACTCTTTTTTTTTAATTAAAATTTTAGAAAAGAAAACATGAAGACTCGTGATATATAAAACAAGAATATATATAAAATATAATTAAGAAAAAATCCATGACAATTACGAAGGAAATAAGTTTGCACAAGACATTCTAGAAAAAAAAAAAAAAGAAGGAAATCCTGGCGACGTCTGCTTCCATTTCCTTCCTGTTGGCAGTAAACTGCGCACGCACACTGTAAGCAGGCGATATAGTTTGAAAATATGTTCTTATATTTATAAAGTGATTTTTTTCTCACGTTTTAAATTAATTTAATTATGTATTCTGCCCACATAAATATCAATCTATATACACTCAATTTTACGATCAATATACAAATATATGGCTACAATTTAATTTACATATTTACACATTGCGTGTTTAATGGCATTCTTCAGTCACAGAACATTTGAATTTGGAAGTCACATTGACTAAATGATGCTTAAATTTCACACACACACACACACACACAAAAGCCTTTATTAAGACACACAGGTCTTACAGAGGATTCTCCTTGGGGTTACAAGACGGAGAAACCTATGAAAATGGGAAATAAAAAATGGAGAAAGATTATATACATATGGTAAATATATACAGATTATAAGAAAAAATAAAAAAATAATAAGAAAGAAAAAAAAAATTGGAAATCTGGATGGGAGAAGTGGAGAGCGAAAAGAGGAAAGAAAACAGGTATTTACATATGGTGATGCTTAAATTTATTATTTTTTAAATTTCTAGTTTTTTATTTTTTTCTATAAAATATATATAAATAAGTTTTAAAACTTTCTTTAAAATATAAATTTATAAAATTTTGCAATGCTTGTATAATTATGTAGACACTTTATTATTCGATTTCTAGATTTTCACTCGCATTTCCCCCTGAAAACTTATTTCTAACAAACCTTAAATAATCAATCATAGGTAAATTTAGTTTAAAGGTTTCTTGACTTTTTTTAATGTTTATCTTTTCGTGTTTTTATGATAGCTTAAGACACAGATGCAATCATTTTGAAGCTGGTTTTATCTTGATATCGCCTTATTTGGTGTAAATATATTCAACTAGCCGGATGAACTGGCTTCGCCCGGTTTCTACTGAAGTGAATACTTGCTTAAGCAATAAAGCCATTTACTATATAATTATTATTCTCTATAAATAGTAGATGTCGTGATAGTAGTATTAATGACAGGTCGATGTTTGACATTCAACAATATTTCAGTATCATTTTCTGTATCAAAATATTGTTGAATCATGGTTAATGTGTGTGCACCTATTTTATTAATCATTTCTAATTAATAATTTTTCATATATTTTGAATTGAAATTTTATATTTTTATAAACAGGTTATATACTAGAAATTTGTATTTTGAAACACTGTGACTACATAATTTTTTAACTTTGATGTGAGAAATAAAATAAATTATTCTGGAGGCTACTGGAGATAGCTATTTTTATCTCATTATTCACTTATATAAATTGGTAGTATGGTTGAAACCCGTTCTGGAAAGATACAAGACATGTCTGAGGGGAGAATCAAGACTGAAGAATCTGCCAAACTGCAACCTGGTGTAACAATATGTAATTTATATGGATTTATATGCCATTAATGTTTTAAATATATTTTAATTGGATAGATAGCGCAAGCCATCAGCAACTTTCAGTTGCACGATAAGGAGATGCCTTTTTCATAATTTATGCACCTTATCCCAGTACAATATCACATTTGTACTATTTTTTCACAATGTGTCGCGGTCTCACGCAATTCTGGCCTTAACTACCCGTTTGATGATTTTTCAGGATGCCTGAATGACCTGTTTTTTGGTCGTTGAGGTACAGCTTGCACCACGCTGATGAGGGCCAACAGCCCGAAACGCGTCCGTGGTTAGCTTTTCTTGATTAATCAAGAATGGGTATTTGGCCAATTCTGGAATAATTAAAAAATCAACGAGAATAGTTGATATTTATTCCGATAGATGGCGCAAGCCATCAGCAACTTTCAGTTACACGATAAGGAGATGCCTTTTTCATAATACGTAATTTAGCTTATAAAAATGAAGGTCGCCTCTTTCGTCAAATAGACATTAAAACTAAGCGCCATTTAATTAGTTTGTTATTTAGCTGGGATAGAAACTGTGACGTCTTCCAGATCTTACTCTGTATTCTGGTGAAAATTCATCCAGATAGTGATGTATATAGTTGTTTAATTGTTTTGCATAATATTTCATTTATATATTGTAATGATTCCACATGCAAATTTTATTCTTAAAGAAAAATGCAGCATATATGTAGATATGTATTAATTTTCTGATAGAAAATTAAATATGTAAAATGATTGGATGTATATAGAGTGTAAGAGGAGAGTGAAAGTATCTTTTTTTATAGAAATAAATAGTTTATAGTTTATAGTGTTCGTCAAGTGCTATTTTTGTTAGGTAGAGAACACAACATATATATAAATTAACTAGCCGAGTGACCCGGGCAACGCCCCGGGTTTACCTAAAGGGCCTGCAGAGACTTTAAAAGTATAGATGGTGGCTTAAAATTCGCAATGGGTATATTCCGAGTTCCTAGAAGCAGCATTTCAAGTAAGGATAAGTAAAAATACTTTCTAAGTATAAATTCGTTAATTCGACCATGTTTTGATTTCCAGAACCTATGAAATTACAAACAGTAATTCGACAATACCGATAATTCGACACCTTGCGATAATTCGACCCTGATTTGATTTCTCAATCTCTGGCCTATCAAATAACAAACGGTAATTCGACAATATTAAATATTCACCACTTCTGATAATTCAACCATTTTAAAATGCAAATTTCGACGATTGATGTTTACTTACAACTTTACTAATAAAAAGGTATTATAGATGCGAGCAACGAAACATTTGAACCCATATAACGCAAATTCATATCCTCACCTATAGGGTGTCAAGCCTAAAGGATGCGAATTCATGTCCCTGATTTCTAAAAATTAACATAAAATTGTAGGCTACCAACGCGAATTTGCGTCTACTGGGATCTTTTCCCATACCTTCTTGCCTATTTATCAGTGGGTTGGGTTGGGGGGGAATGTCAGCTGTCCCAATGTACCTGTAAAATGTCACATGCGACCGAGTTCAAGCAGCCATTATTTTTTATTTATTTCAAGCTATATAGATTACATTAAAAGAAAATAGCATTTTTTAAACATGTTTTTATATGAACAACTCTATTTTCATACGGCCCACTGGACCATGTAACTCTGGAATCATAAGTGCAAAAACAGACATCCCTAAAGGACTCCTTTAAAATATCTTCATGATTCTGTTTTAATAATATTCTTAAACATTTTTAATTTTTTGTTCATATTTATTTACTTTTCAATATAGAAAATAAGATAACATAAAAGGGATAAATTCATTTAATGGACCTCACTAAAAACTGCATTTCTAGCCGAGTGACCCGGGCAACGACCGAGGTTTACCCGAAGGACCCACAGGTGAGAAACTATAGAAGAAAAATTTTAACAAATCAGAAAATGAAATTGCAAACAACAGAACTACACTACTTTAAGGACATGAGAGCACATGCACTGTATCACCACACGTGTACCATTTTCAAAGACCCTGCTTAGGATTAAAACTTCTCAGAAGCATAACAATAGCACCAACCTAGAGTTTAACTGGTGTGGATGCATGCCCTTGGGAGTAAGACTATTGAGAAATTCAGTAGGGAGTTATTTTGCTTCTCCGCATTCTAACACTCCAACTGTTAACACTGAGGAAACACTGACTCATGTTTGGTAAGCAATTTCAGGGTAGAAACTATAGACATTGGATTAAATAAATTATTAATTAAATTGCATTAAATAAAAATTATTAGATGTAAATAAATATTATTAGAGTGAAAAAAAAAAGAAAAAAATTAACAAATTAGAAAATAAAATTTCGAACAATACAACTATATTGCAGATGAGATAAGAGGACCTTATTAAAAAATAAATAAACAAACTGTAATTCGACACTATCGATAATTCGACACTTTCGATAATTCGACCATTTCAAAAATCAAATTTACAAGTTGATTGTTGTTTAAATACAACTTTACCGGTAAAAAGGTATTACAGAGGCGAAGGCAGCCACTGAAAATGCACGAAATTTATGTATAGAGAAATGGGGAAAATTAGTAAATAAAGAGAAGTCCAAAATCAAAATAATTGATAATAGTGTATTAACAAAATACTAATACAATAAATTCCTTTGAATTGAGAAACTATAGACATTAGTGAAAAGTTTATATATAAATATATATAAAATTAAAAAATAATATAAGAAAATAAATCAGAAAAAAGAGATGCCAACTATATTGCAGTGGAGACTACTTATAAAAGGAATTAATCTAAAGGACTCATTAAAAATAAATTTCTATTTTTATTCATATGATAAAGTACTGAATAGCTTACCAAACAGGTAGGTTCATTACAACCTTGTAAGTTTGTAAGTTTAACCCACATATATATAAAATTAGAAATGTAGTTTTTAATGAGGTCTTTCAAATGAATTTATTCCGTTAATATGTTGTCATATCTGCAATATAGTTTTGTTGTTTGCAATTTTCTTTTTTTTTTTCCTTTCAAATATATGTGTCCACTCTGAAATATAGTTTGTAAATTTATATTTCAATTTATTTTCTTATATATATATTTTTTTTTTTTTATTTCCAAAATATTTATTTATGCTTTCACCAATGCCTTTAGGATCTTTGTGATGGAACACGTATGGTGTTTCAGCGCATGTGCTCTCATGTCCTTGGAGCACATATACTGACGTGCCCAAGGTTGAACACACTGTATAGTGTCTGAAATATCTTTGGCCCCTTCGGATACCAACCTTCGCTTCATTCTAGAGAGGCGTTAGTTTTCACTAAGGTTGGCTTTTGCTATGACTATAAATAAGGCTCAAGGCCAAACCTTGGCTACAAGAGCCTGTGTTTACGCACGGACAACTTTAAGTGGCTTTTTCAAGTGTGCGAACATTGGATAGCACACATGTAAAGATGACCCATATCTTGCATTGTATCACCACACGTGTACCATTTTCAAAGACCCTGCTTAGGATTAAAACTTCTCAGAAGCATAACAATAGCACCAACCTAGAGTTTAACTGGTGTGGATGCATTCCTCTGGGACTAAGACTATTGAGAAATTCAGTAGGGAGTTATTTTGCTTCTCCGCATTCTAACACTCAAACTGTTAACACTGAGGAAACACTGACTCAAATTGCATTAAATAAAAATTATTAGATTTAAATAAATATTATTAGAGTGAAAAAAAAAGAAAAAAATTAACAAATTAGAAAATAAAATTTCGAACAATACAACTATATTGCAGATAAGATAAGAGGACCTTATTAAAAAATAAATAAACAAACTGTAATTCGACACTAACGATAATTCGACACTTTCGATAATTCGACCATTTCAAAAATCAAATTTACAAGGTTGATTGTTGTTTAAATACAACTTTACCGGTAAAAAGGTATTACAGAGGCGAAGGCAGCCACTGAAAATGCACGAAATTTATGTATAGAGAAATGGGAAAAATTAGTAAATAAAGAGAAGTCCAAAATCAAAATAATTGATAATAGTGTATTAACAAAATACTAATACAATAAATTCCTTTGAGTTGAGAAACTATAGACATTAGTGAAAAGTTTATATATAAATATATTTAAAATTAAAAAATAATATAAGAAAATAAATCAGAAAAAAAGAGATGCCAACTATATTGCAGTGGAGACTACTTATAAAAAGAATTAATCTAAAGGACTCATTAAAAATAAATTTCTATTTTTATTCATACATGGGTTCAAATTTATATGTATTTTGTACAAAGTTCAAACACATGAAAAAGCCGCATAGAGCTGTCCATGCATAAACACAGGCTCTTGTAGGAAGAACCCAAATATTATTTATAGTCATAGCAAAAGCCAACTTTAGTGAAAACTGATGCCTCTTCAGAATGAATGGAAGTCTGAAATCTGAAGGAGCAAAAGATATGGGTCATCTTTACATGTATGCTATCCAATGTTCGCACACTTGAAAAAGCCACTTAAAGTTGTCCGTGCGTAAACACAGGCTCTTGTAGCCAAGGTTTGGCCTTGAGCCTTATTTATAGTCATAGCAAAAGCCAACCTTAGTGAAAAGAAGCGAAGGTTGGTATCCGAAGGGGCCAAAGATATTTCAGACATTATACAGTGTGTTCAACTTTCGGTACTGTCAGTATATGTGCTTCAAGGACATGAGAGCACATGCGCTAGAACACCATACCTGTTCCATCGCAAAGATCCTATAGGCATTGGTGAAAGTGTAAATAAATATTTTGGAAATGAAAAAAAAATTGCAGATATGACAACATATTAAAGGAATAAATTCATTTTAAAGACCTCATTAAAAACATAAAGTCGTCTGTGCGTAAACACAGGCTCTTGTAGCAAAGGTTTGGCCTTGAGCCCTCTTTATAGTCATATATTTAAGACATTATACAGTGTGTTCAACTTTGGGTACTGTCAGTATATGTGCTTCAAGGACATGAGAGCACATGTGCTAGAACACCATACCTGTTCCATCGCAAAGATCCTATAGGCATTGGTGAAAGTGTAAATAAATATTTTGGAAATGAAAAAAAAAAATGCAGATACGACAACATATTAAAGGAATAAATTCATTCAAAAGACCTCATTAAAAACAACAATTCTATATTTTTATATATACAATATAATCTAATTAATTCAACACACGATAATTCGACCATTTTTGGAAGTCTCGACCTACGGCCTATCATATGACAAACTAATTCGACACTTTCGATAATTCAACTATTTTGGAAAATCAAATTTCAACAGTTGATATTTGTCTAAAACCCCTATTATTAACAACATATTAGACTGCAGAGTGCAAAAATGGGGTTTTGTGTCTGCGGCGAGTCATATTAGCACGCCTAGCTGTTAGGGGAGTGAGTCTTCCACGGCCTTTGCGAGGCATGACAGAAGACGCTGAAAAAAAAAAGGTAAAATAAGAACCAAGCAGAGGAAAACTATAAAACTGAAAGCCAGGACAGGCATAAAAAGAAAATTCCAAACATGTGAGGAAACAATTGATGAAAAAAAAAAGGATTACAAAAAAATACAGCAAAAAAGAAACCAGACACAAAAAGCAACAATTCAGTACACAAATACAGCTTCAGCCTATTTATGAGAAGAAAAAAAACAACAGACACAAAAATGGAGCTAAATTTAAATGAAAAACTATAACAGATCAAGTAATCAAATCAGGCATTATGAAAGATACTGTAAAAAAGAAAATCAGACAAAAGAATAAATGAGATTTTATTCTTTAGTTCATTTATTAAATAAGACACAAAAATGGAGCTAAATTCAAATGAAAAACTATAACAAATTAATTGATGAGGCACAATTTGGATTGTAGATTATAAACACAAGGTAATAAGACCAAATCCAAATAAATAAATAGTGTGTGACGTTACCATCTTTTGTCTGAAGATGGTAACAACGCTGTTACCGAAACGTCACACACTATTTATTTATTTGGATTTGGTCTTATTACCTTGTGTTTATAACAAATTAATAAAAAAAAATAAGACCTAATCCAAATGTCACCATCATCAGACAAAAGAAAAAATGAGATTTTATTCTTTAGTTCATTTATTCTTTTGTCTGATGCTGTTGCTGAAACGTCACACACTATTAAATTATTTGGATTAGGTCTTATTAATGAGAAAAAAAAAGATGCCAAAGAGAGATGAAAAGATGCCAAAAAAGATAACCAGATACAAAAATTGTGCTAAATTCAAATGAAAAACTATAACAAACACTTATAAAAGATAATTATTATAGAATAAAAGTAATAATTCAATCTACAATTCGAAAAATTTATATATTTAAATGAAAAACTATAACAAAGTACTTACAAATTATAATTATAATCAAATGAATCAGAAATATATATTATTTCAAAACACATTTTTACGCATTTCAAAACAAATGAATTGATGATGATAAATGCAAAAAATCTACGATTGTAAAATAGATTAAATTAAAAAATAAAAATAACTGTTAACATTAGCAAAATAAAAACAGGCCTATCATACGAAGAAAAAAATAACGAAAATTTTGGTATATAGATTGTTATGTGTAGTTCAGAATCTTCGGAGGAGATAGCTCAGGACTTTACAATGGAAAACTCTGTTACGGTATTATCTATATAGATATCATAATTAATCTCATTTAAACTTTAAAAACAAGCACAAAACAGATAAGTAACATTTTATGGATTTGTATAAGGATAAAGAAAACACACCTACACTTCTATATTTTATTTGTGGCTATTCTCGGCAGTTAGGACGTGTTAGATCTAGGGCAGGATGCCATAGTACAAGATGTAGTGAGACCTGTATTTATCATAGGCAGGGCCTCCCTGAGGGTTGGATGTGCCCGGGGCGGGATACGCCCCAATCTGCCCACCTTTCTCCACTCCCTCCTATATCCTCTAAATCTTGCAACTTTCAATATTATCGACTCAACATTGAGGATAATAAAATAGAGGTCAAATTGCTATTTCTGGTTAATTATTTGTCCCTTTGAGGCCTTCTTGAGAAGTTCTTTTTAATTGAGTGTTCTAGGAACAGCCCCACTACCTTGGGGGACACTGGGTAAAGAGTGTAGACAATTGACAATTTAGACAATTTTAATGACTCTTCTAATTAATTGTTATAGAAAATAATTATACTAAATTAAAGGGTAACATATAATAAGGGGGTAAATATAAAAAAATTAGGGAAATATATACAGTTGTATATGTCAAAATTTATTCAGCAAGGGAGGCTTCCCCACCTTGAGAGAGTCTTCCTCCAGACAAGGTCTTCTTGAACACTCATAATTATCAATGTTATTTACAATGTAATAAATAGGGGTAAAGAAGAAAGAAAGGGCTAGGCCTAAACTTATATGCAAGCAAATGAGAAAAAGCAGTTTATTTTTTAAAAGAATAGTAATTAGTAGTACATTGACAGAAATGTGGATTAATACAAGTGAAAAAGGAATATACAATATATTATACATAATTATCACACACAAAGCCTTATTAAGAACAGCGGTCTTATACAGATTCACCACAGGAAGAAATAATAGATGGAGCTCCTATACTCCAGGCAGCACAGCACCCAACAACAGCCTCCTGGTCTGACGTATGTCCAATGGCCACACGTTCCTTTGTGCATACGTCATGGTTAGCGAATCACTGAACAGGCGATTGTGGAATCATTATAAATAATTATCAGACATCTATACAGTTTTATACATGGATGGATCAAGGGTAGAGGATTGTCTATAGTTGGGATATAAAATCTTGGGGAGAAATTTGTTTTAAACATTTTCTTGATCAAGAAAAACTAATCTCATAGAAGTTTGGTGCATAGTATCGACCTGTGTCTTCTTCTTCTTCTTAACTCGACTAATTGGCCATTTGAGAATGGTCGTCTAGTCCTACCAAAGGGCTGTACCAAGCAGTGCCAGTAGACGCCGTGGCGTTGATGAAGTGGAGCCGATGTAGCTCTGTGGAGATGGTGGTAGTAGTTTGTTTGGCCAGATTTTCGCCCAGGGATTTGTTCTATGGTGACCGTGGTTTGCAGTTCTAAAACTTCAATGCATGGAGTCTAGCAGTGGGACAGAAAGAGGAGCGGGCTTCGTGGTTGGCTGGAATTCCTTTGGGGTGACAGTGGGTGCATCTTGCTGTGCCTGGGGAGGATTTGATGGGGCAGGAATTGCATGAATCGACCTGTATCTTTACAGTAGGTCCTTTATATATAATCAAATAGGGATTTTATGAGATGGTTAACCGCAAGTACAAACACGCTAAAGTCAATATGGAGCCTTCACGATAACTTGAAGATAGAGCGGGAGAGATAACCCGGGTTGTGTTTGGGCGAGAGACCTTCGAAGATAAGTTGCACAATCTGGATAGATAAATCTTCACACTATCATCTAGTGAACTGAGCCGTTGACACGATTTGTTTTTCTGATACCCTGCCGACCATCTCCAACGGTTCTAAATATACCAACTTCCCTTTGACACAATTACACTCTCTCAAGAATCCGAACAGGACATTTTAAAGGAATGAAGATAAACCCAGACATGACTAGATCCTACAGGAACTACAATAACTGTTACAACACCCAACTCACTCCGGACCATATATAGTTGCCCGGTCATCTTTGCAGCCCTCTATATGGCAGACATCAATCCAGAAGAAGACATCCATACGGACAAGGCACCTCAGTTGGCCGGTATTGTGATCAGGGTACACGAACCGATCTGATCTGCTCCATGGACAAGACACCAACACCACATTCATGGACAAAACTTAAGGAAGTTGTACCTTTTTCTAACATGTATATAGGGATTTAGACAATGAAAGATATTTAATACGTAGTGACCTTCATTGAAGATACACGAGATAACCAAGTGTGAACAAAATTGTCTCTGTCTTCCATATAAAAAATAGACGTCCGGTGGCATCAATATTTTGTCCCCATGAGTGTGATTCAAAATAATTTTAAAATCTTCGGGGAAAAAACATCAAGGCAGACTGGCGATATCTGATTAGATCCATCGCCACAATTGGACAATAATTCTAACGATTAACTAGGTTAGTTGGCAGCTCTGTGTATTTCAGGAGTAATTTCTTTTCTTCCAATTTACCCAGAATAATCTATTTATTAGCTTGTAATTGCCTTAATTAAGTTTTCCTGTATATACATTTCATATTACACCATTAAATGTGATTAGATAAAAAAAAATAATAACATTGCTTATTACTGGTATTATTACTGTTATTCCAGCATGTACCTTACATTTCTATTCGGAGAATCTGTATAAGACTAAAAGGTATTTAGTGGCCCTCCCATTAATTTTTCCATTGCAGTAAGGGCAGTAAAAAGTGTTTATTTTTAAAAAGAATCATACGCGTCTATAATAGTTTAGAATTTTGATGATTGCGCGCTAATGCATCATACTAAATGGTATTGATAGAGCTTTTTGTTGTTGTTGTGCTTCGGAAGTAGAGATTATGGACATTGGTAAATTCCTGGACAGTTGGCCACTTTCACTACTGTACTAATATCTCGTCGTAGCGTGCTCTTAGATAACGATGCATTCACTGACAACAGCCACCTCTTAGTTTTACTTTAGCTTGGGCCAATAAAAGAGCTTCTTACTTCGGAATCAAACTGAGAAGTGGAAGATGATACAAAATAGCTGAGTAGAGATAGCGGCTTCTATTTAGAGAGAAAAACAAAGAGTGTAGAAAGCAAAAAAAGAGGGAGAGAAAAGGAAAGGGTCTTGTTAGAGAAGTAATGGATTGTAGGATATATGTGATGATATAGTTGAGTTAGCGTAGTAAGTGTGTGGAATCAATGTATGTATGATGCTGAGACTTCGTCTGATGAAGATGACCTGGTTTATTGGGAATACAATCCTTCCGGAGTCAATGGCGAAGGCCCAGCTATTTAGCAATAATTTGCATTCGTACAATTTTGAATACTTTGTCAAAGAACAACTCCCTCAAGGTTCGTGAATATTTAAGCATTAAAAAGGATACTCCCTGCACTTTCAAGTGTACGGTTGCTATATTTGGGGGTAGCATTTTCTGAGTGCCGGGGTAGTAATATGTTTTTATATAATGTGTCCTTACCCAATGTACCTGTGGTGAGTGAATGGTCTGCTCGACATCTAATTTATGGAAGATTCGCAAGGAGCTTGATGAAACAGCCCAGCATTGGTATATGGTGCTGTCGGATATGATTTTTGATAGTCATTTAACTCGAAAAAGGTGGAAGCGGCTAGGAATGTAACCGATGTTTTCTTGTAACAATGGTGTTGTTAGCTGACCTACATCCTTTCCTCAGGTTGTCGGCATGGTATATAACCTATGCGATGGTAATAAGGTAGGTGGTAGATAGAGGAATGGGTATTTGAAGAAAATATCGTTAATGAATAGTGCCGTTAAAATGGAAGGACAATATAAGAATGTGGCTGTGGAAGTGGATGGGAGAAGAGGTGAGGAAAGTACCCTACATTCCTGACATTCAAGAACGGGAAAAGCTCTCGGCCTAAAAGGAAAGGGGGAGGACAAAGAAACAGCTGGAGGGTGGAGAGGTGAAGGGGGTAGGCCAGCTGTTGCATCAGAATACTGAAGAGTAAGAAGGTCAAGTATATAGGCAACGACCGCAAGTGGTTCATTATTTTTGTGGGCTGTGGCGACCGCGTCAGAGACGCTAGCCGTGTTCCAGGATGGTGTTCTTCCAGGAAAGGTCAAGTATATAGTAGTGGAAAAGAGAGTGAGGTATGACATTGTAGCTGTGAAGGAGAAAGACATTCCGAGGTTTGAGGAAAAATCCAGAGGTAACACGCTGGGCTCCTAGTGTGTTTTGTTTCAGAATCCTCAAATGCCGTTGATATAGAATTATCTATAAGAGGTGAAAAGTCGGCTTCTGCAAGCCTTAGCAGTTTTATTACATGATATTAAGAATTTTTTGGATGAAGAAAGCGAAGACTAACGAGGCTGATTCCACACTTGCCTTTCCAGTGATACGCTAACTTAGCACAGTGGATTCTGTGGCCACTGGACATGCGTCGGACCTGGAGGCTGTTGTTGGGTTCTGTGCTGCCTCGAGTACAGGAGCTCCATCTATGCTTCCTTCCTGTGGTGAATCTGTATAAGACCGGTGGTCTTAATAGAGCAGTGCGTGTGTGTGATATCAAGAATTTTGGATGTCATTTACTAGAGTCTAGTAAATGTCTACTTGAGTCTAGTAACTAGACACGATTCTTAACGCGCGGAAATATCTCTCAAGTTTAAGCCAACAAGGCTATACACGTATAATGCCTGTAGAAGAGTGATTTCTGTCTGAAATATTTTATACGCTTGTTTAAATAATAATAATAAAAAGAGGAAACTCATTGTGTAAAATATCTTATAAATTTTATCCTATATTGAAATATATCACTATAGCCGGGGGTCGGTGGAAGGCTGGGTAAACCGTTTGGTTTTCGATCACTACGACCCGGGTTCGATTCCCGCATTGGACACTTTTTTTCTGTTTAAAAAAAAATGCTCCAATGGCCCCCGATTCCTTGCAAAAGTGCAACCCCACCAGCAAGTTCAAGTAACCAAACGGGGCTCTGGCACATTTGTAAGTGCAAAATCGAACTGCTTTTCACATGTGTAGACATGTGGTGCGCTTACAGTAAAAGCAGTCGCTAACTTCTACCCACCATGTGTACTAGGTGTACTACCAAGTTAAATTGCCTCCAGACAACTCAGGTCGAAAGTTAGAAGTGGGAAGCCTGAGGAGAAAATAAATGCCTGACTAATGTGCCAGCTGAGAGGAAAACCCACGATTCACGGTCAGCGCGAGTACTTCCTAAGAAAAATGGGAACACGGATGGTGGAACCAGTCTAGGCACCATTCCTTCACCGGGTCAATGGACTCTTGGACAATGGCACATTATATACAATGGTCTCGTGGGGCGATGGGAGAATGAGGCATCTAAAACTAGTACTTTAATAGTTTTTACCATTTCAGTTATAGGATGAGGTGAAGAAATAATACAAAAAATTACAACGCTTTGCCTGGACACCTTGGATACAACTTGTAAAATTCTTACATACTTTGCATATATGATGCACTAATGCGCCATCTGTTATCAAAATTCAAAACTATTTTAAAGGCGTAAGATTCTTTTTGATATTAAACAATTTTTACTGCCCTTACTGCAATGGAAAAATTAATGAGAGGGTCTGGCTCATCAGTGGTGAACCCTCTCAGCTGTTTCGCCAGTTTAATCTACCAGTAAAAATTGTTTAATATCAAATGGTAGATTAAACTGGCGAAACCGCTGAGAGGGTTCACCACTGATGAGCCAGGCCCTCTCATTAATTTTTCCATTGCAGTAAGGGCAGTAAAAACTGTTTAATATCAAAAAGAATCTTACGCCTTCAAAATAGTTTTGAACTTTGCATATATACCTCTTTAACACTTTTTGTCTATTTCCTATATACTGGTAAGCTTTTTCTTTTCTATTTCTTGTATAATAAACGCATATTTTTATTTTATACATATAATACCTTAAACAAGAACAAGTACGGGTATAAACAGAACAGCCTAGCACACTATTAGAGAGGTATAGGTGAAAATACTGATGAAAACCGCTGGAATGTTTCACCACTGATAAGATAGGCCTTTCCAATATTTTTCCATTGCAGTATGGAGCGATTTTGTTGTATATATATTAATTAATTGTTCCACAGAGTGTGTGTAAGCTCACAGGTAAATAGGCGCTAACCGAAACAAAAAAAAAGTTCCTTTGTTTAATATTAGTTTCCCTTTTATATTTTGTTCTCTCTCTTGTAAATCAATAAATATAATGTTTAATTAATAATTATTGCAATCAGTTTCATTAATAATTCTAAGCAAAGTCAACAGATTTATATATAAAGTCGTGATGAATAGCTTCAAGTGCAGACCATACATACACACAAACATGTATAATCAAAATCAATATCCAATAGTTGTAGCCGATCTTGTATATTATATTGACATAATCACTAGGAAGGTTCATCACTGATGAGCAAAAACCTATCCAATTCTCTCTTTTTTTTTTCATATTTAACTTAATAATTGTAGAAACTCGTCCATTATTATTATTATTATTTTAAATCAATAGCGCTAAATGTTTCCATCCTTCACTTACACAGTGCGTTATATATGTATATATTGTTTAGTTATGAATAGCTTCGTTGCTCGTATATGAATATATGCAAATTTAGGACGGCGCAACAGATAACGCGTCTCACTACGGATCAGAAGAATCCAGATTCGAATCCTGCCAGACTTTTACTGGCTGCAGGATATTATCGCGGCGCATTTTGGTGGACATAATGACAGCGACTTTCTCCAAGTTTGTCATCGCATGTACCAAACTATAGTAATACAGCCTTATGTGGACCCGGTCTTAAATGAATTGTATGTGATTAAGACACAGATGGTGGTTACTTAGTTGAACTCAGGTTTAACACCAACCTGCGTTATCCTGTCATTTTGCATGTTTCTTGAGTAGCCGCTTTTTAGACAGGTTTTACTCTAATAGGAAAGGGTTAATGAAAAAAAATAAAAATTTTCTTTTTATTAATTTAAATTTTTATCTTTTAGATTTTCAGTCACAATTTTGAAGTTTCCCTTTTACGCATCCTTGATGTCCTTCTTATTTCTCTTTTATTTTCCTCGTTAAATGTTTCCTCTTGTGTAGGTACAGCCGGGATGGACGCCCTTCCCCATCCAGCCTTTCAACGCCAATGCTAACCTTCTACACCCCAGGCTTTCAATACCAATCTTCCAGCACTATATTTTAAAAACCGACCTTCCAACATCAACAATTTATCATCAACCTTCTAATACCAATCTTCCAATACCAGCCTATTAACATCAACTCTCTCTCTTTCACGAACCATTCTCCCAATTCTACTTTCGAACACCAGATTACTAACATCAGCCCCTTCCAAGACTACTCTCCCAAAAACAACCTCCCAAGGAGTTTTTGGAGATTCTCCACCTTAAACTCACTACCCTGGAAAATTTTACAAGAAACCTGCTATACGCCATTTAATGAACATAGACCTAAGCGGCCATTCACTGTACCTTTGTCACCGACCCGAGGCCGCTAGTTTGCGGTGACGGTCAATGGATGGCGTCTAGTTTTGACGTCTATTTTGACGGGAGAGGCGACCTTTGTCTCTTTAAATCAATAACCTCCCGGCAAAATTTCCATCTATATTTTAGCCATAGATTTGGCCCAGCCACTTAGCAGGCTAAACACCTCTTTGGCAGATTGTCAAGATTCTATTAGATCTCATGTGTATCTCATGGAATAAAGTTCGTCCTAGGCTGACGAGGGCCATTAACCCGAAACCATGGTCTCGGTCTTTTCAGTTTGCCAAAGCTGGTGTTGTGGCTTTGTCACCGACCCGAGGCCGCTAGTTTGCGGTGACGGTCAATGAATGGCGTCTAGTTTTGACGGGAGAGGCGACCTTTGTCTCTTTAAATCAATAACCTCCCGGCAAAATTTCTATCTATACAGTCTTAAGTTGAAGAACAACCCCCTGGTAGTTGACCGTGTCCTTACATGACTCCTGGAACCTGCTGTGTGCTGGGTTAATATAATATAATGATGAAAGGATTTAAATGCACGAATGTTTCTTCTATACACAATACAAACTTCTACTGTCCTTACTGCGATGAAAAATATATTGGGAGGGCTTGGCTCATCAGTATTAAACCCTCCCAGCGGTTTCGCCGATTTAATCCACCAGACCACTTCTCACAGCTCTAATACTGTATTGGACGATTCTGCTTATATACGCAGCACTGAAGGGTGGAATCTCAGAAATCTCAAGGTTCACCACTGATGAACCAAGCCCTTCCGATATATTTTTCATCGCAGTAAGGACAGTAGAAGTTTGTTTTATGTATAAAAGAAACATTCATGCTTTTAAATCCTTTCATTATATATATAGATGGCGCGTTATTGCTTTGTGATAATAATATGAATAATAGAAGAAAAAAAAAACCTTGCACACAACATCGCCTCTCTAGACAATTGACAATTAAAATAATTATATTGACATCTTGCCAATACATACAAAGTGCACAGTCTACACTATTTAAAAAAAGATAACATGCATTATATACACTATGTACAATGAATATGGCGCCTCTGCCAGCGCTGCAGAGTTTGGTGGAGAATCACCAGTGGGTCTCCAGCGACACCACGTATTTCGCGATCTACGAAGAATACGTAGATCGCGTACTTCGCCGCTGAGGAGATGGTGATGACGTGGTCCTCGAGACCAACTGGAAAGATCCAGGACTGAAGGTCCGGCTCTCTAGATGAGTTATAAACTGAAGCTACTTAAACACGAAAACTCTGAACTTCTTTGTTATTCTGTTTCTTAAACTTCTTATCATGAAAAAAAAAAATGCATCCAGACTCTAGACTTAATATTTCCCGCTTTCACTAATATAATGGCATTTCCGTGATACCTCTCACTATGAAATGTTTGATCTCTAATATAAAACAAATCCTTAGTACTATACCTTAAGCACATTTAGTATCCCGTCTCACGATATAATTGATCAATAACTTCCGTATTTTGTTCTAAATACAATACACAAGAATAGACATACTGGTGATATAATACCGTATCTCTTGGTGAAAAATTAAAGAATTCAAAATATACTTGAAATGTTCTCAACACACATAGAATATTATGCGATTCTCAAATGTTGTCATGAAAAAAATGATGTAGATAACAATAAAATTAAGAAAAAATAGCAAACAAAGTGAAATTGTACGGAGATCATGTGGATAAATTAAGAAAAAGGCATCTCCTGATTGGGTAACTAAAAGTTTCTGATGACTTGAACCATCTGTAGGAATAAATAATATCAATTATTCGTTGATTTTTAATTATTCCAGAGAATTGGATAAATCCTATTCTTGATTAATCAAGAAAAGCTAACCACGT
Source organism: Cordylochernes scorpioides (assembly GCA_030710605.1). NCBI lineage: Eukaryota > Metazoa > Arthropoda > Arachnida > Pseudoscorpiones > Chernetidae > Cordylochernes > Cordylochernes scorpioides. The sequence continues at coordinate 32,783,226 of CP092866.1, read as the reverse complement.
ATGCGTTTGAGGCTGTTGGCCCTCATCAGCGTGGTTGCAAGCCATCAGCAAATTTTATTTGCACGATCAGGAGATGCCTTTTTATTAATGAAATTAGACTGGCATTATAGTGGGTCGGTGGAAGGAAGGTCTAAACCGTTGGTTTTTGACTGCTACGACCCGGGTTCGATTCCCGCATTGAACACTTTTTTTTTCTAATTAAAAAAAAAAAAAAGCTCCAATGGCCTCCGATTCTTGCAAAAGTCCAACCCCACCTGCGAGTGCAAGTAACCAAACGGGGCTCTGGCACATTTGTAAGTGCAAAGTCGAACTGCTTTTCGCAAGTGAAACATGTGGTGCACTTACAGTAAAAACAGTCGCCTACCTCTACCCACTATGATTATCATGGCCTGTACCACGTGTACTAGGGATAAGCAAAAAAAAAAAAAAAAAAGAGTGGTATTAAGTGAAGACAAGTTGGTGTATTTCTCTACAATTTCTTTATTCGTTAATGGCGAGAGTATTTAGAGGCCGAGGAGAGCCAGGAATGGATTGGTGTTGTTGGAAGGAGGTTTCATAAAGCACAAGAGCCGTCTTCCCACATTGACTCCAGGATCTCCAATCATGAATCCTGAATACACACAGAGCGTTGGATGAACAACGAGGATTTTCAAGATGATAACAGTCAACAATGGGAAATAAAACGTCCACACCGATGACGTTTGGAGAAACAACAATAGTGTTCAAGGTTATGGCAGTCGACAATGGGAAATAATCCTGTCCGCCCAAAAGACGGTGAGACAACAAGGAGGTCGATGCAATGGCAATCAACAATGGCAAATCAATCTCTCCATAGAGTAGATGTTTATAAGGACAACAATTGATAAAAATCGACCGTGCAAATAACCTTGCCCATAAATAGCTTGCCAGTTAATGATACAATAATGAAAGAAACACATAAAACAGACCTGAGACTTTTTCAATTTGTTTTATCTGCATGGAAATAAAAGTTAGAAAAATAAATGAGGAAATATTTTCAATACAAGTTGAAAACATCGTCACATTTCGGTACAGATAACAAACCCGATTTTATAAGGATGTTTAAAAACTTTGTGTTGGCCAGAGTTTGGGTTCGTATGAAGAATAATTTGTTCTTTTCTATCTAAAATCTCAAGCATAAACCGTTTAAAATCTGTAGAGAAATCTGACAAACATGGTGGTGCAGTTGCAACCCTCCATGTACTGCTTGTCAATTGGTTTAGGAATTGGCTAACTTAAAACTTAAAATATTAGAGATGTGTGTTAAATCTATGTGTACAAGGGGTGGGGGGAGAAATTTAAAAACAAGAGGCATATTTCTACAATCAAGATAATATACTTAAAAATCTACACGCTCTCTAGCGGATGTTTTTGCAATCAGACATATTCAGGTCGGTGAAAATACCACAACACCAGCTTCGGCGAATTTGGAAAGCTTACCTAAAGACTCTTGTCAGTACAGAATAGCTCCACGGATTCGTGAAATCTCCCGAATTGGCTGAAGATGTGTTTTTGCTAAACACTTACAAAAGAATGACAATACATCCAGATGGCACAAACCTAACACCTACCCACAAATTCTCATGCCCAGCAATGAGCCTTGCAGAAAATTGACATGAAACCAGAACAGCAGCTTTACACACCCAAGATAGAGGATATTGTGACTGTCGTGTTAAAGATGCATGGAGACATCTGAGGATCTTCATTGGACACGACAACAACATATGTTTTTGCTAGAACAGTATCTGGGCCAATTCTATGGAAAAATTATGGTGGGTATTTTTTAGGAAAAGCGTGTAATCTTTAAAAAAAAAAATAATAATAATAAAATGCACACAACTCTCTTTTCTTCCCCCTTTAAAATAGACAGAAACAAAGCAAAAAATAACTTTTACGTCTATTTTGACAGTGGATCTTTTCAAGATATAACGTTTTAAAAATAATAACCTATTTTACTTAACGAAAAAAAAAAACTTAACAAATTATGATTTTATAATTTACCTGATGAAAAAAAAAAGTGAATCTATTTAAACCAAAATTGTTAAAAAGAGAGTAAGCAAAACACATCTCCAGTAAAAATATAAACAAGATCTCTATCACCGTATCGATCTATCTTTGAAAACTCTCTCTCTCTCTAACAGGTTCTAAAATAATATTTAAAAAATAATAATTCTAACAAACGCTATCTGTAATTTATCACTCCTTCCGCTTCACCAAGAAATGGCTAAAGATTCGAGTTCGACCTCTCGTGAAATCGAGGCATCCTATACGTGAACCATAGATAAAAACCATCATCCTCAGACAGGTTTTCCTGAATATGCTAAAGGTATATTACCAGTCAAAATTGAGGAGGAGAGAGAAATTCTCCGTCAAATGATTGGCTATGAAAACAATTCACCATATGTTCGTTCTACTGGCAAAAGTAGCGAAAAACAAACCCAATATATTAGATTTTAAGAAATTCTGGAAAACAGCGCAGACAATAGACGCAACACAGATGATGGATCCAACTTGAAGAAAGGTCAATTTTAATCTCCACTTTCTATAGATAACGTCTATGTTTACTTCTGTTTACATATCTTGGGAATCCTGTATGGGACGAATGTACTTAATAAAGGCTTTTTGTTGTTGTAAATTACTAGTCAAAATGCAAAGTAATATTTAGCAAGGAATGTGCCTTTGCTAATACGACTTAGGAAAAATTCCAATCATCTCCGATAAGCCTTCTTTGTGTTAGAGAAACTTATCTCTACGTTTATCATTACTCTTAACAATTCAATCTTTCATACTTTATCCCTAAGGATAGAAATAGTGTTATTTCTCCTTAAAATAAATTACAATTTTTCGTTCAAAAGAAACATTTGCAGTAAAATTGTCAAAGTTGTTTCTATCTACACCGTGGTGATAACATCTTTTATACAGGCTGGTCCATATAGTCCCGAAATTTATTTTTTATTAAAAATTAAAAGGCAAACTAGAATAAAAAAACTATTTTATTTTAGATAATATATTAAAGTTTAATTAGTTATATATTTAGTTTGCCTTTTAATTTTTAATCAAAAAAATAAATGTTTTTTTTTCGGTACTTATGGGCCACCCTGTATTTTGAACTGTGTACGTCTACATTGTCTTCTATCTCCCATCCTTCCAGAGAAAGGAGGTTCAACCAGGAAATGGCGCAACTGTGGCCGCCAAGGTTAATGGCTCCAGCCGAGAAGAACGACCCAGATCCTTTCTGCAGAGATTTCACTTGGCAGCCAGACTCCATGGCTTTATCTATGGCTCGACATTTGAATTGTTTAGTGATTTAAGTACATATAATCAATCAATATGGTCTTGTTCTCTTGTTTAAACTGTGAGATTAAATTGTAAAATAATCAAAATGTATAAAGCAAACATTCTTTGCCCGCAATCCACTACTATCATCTCCCTAGAGATATTTGTTATTCTCTAGATCTTATAACTAAACTCAAGCAATCTAAGCTGCAATTGTAGATCAAAACATCAATACTACACTGATTACCCAAAAATAGAGATTTGGTTCCGCTCTTTGGACTCCCACTACTGGCGAAATAAATGTCGTGACCAGGATTGGGCATCCATCCAGTAGACGGTGAGGAAGAATGACAGATTTAAATATATGTGATATCTTGGGACCTCTGGGACCAGTGTTACCTGATGCTAGACGAACCTCGATGTCAACTCTACCGTGCAGTCGTGGTGGAAGGCGACACAGCTGGGCCAAAGGTGAAATAAACAAACAGAGATTCCACTAAGAAGCGTCTGACGTCAAGAAGGAATGGGATGAGGGGAGAGAGAGATCTTTAGAGCAAGTGTTACCGTTGGGATCCAAGCGCAGACTGCCTAACCTAGGTTCTCGATTTAACACCAAGACTTATCTTCTTTCCCATTGGTCGAAAGATGTCACATGACCTTTTTCTATTGGTTGACCTATTTAGGCGATACTTTCTAATTGGCGGGACTATGTCACGTGGCCATTGGCTATTGGTTGACCTATTTAGGTATTGTCTTCTAATTGGCCCTGCGGCTGCTTTTGTCGGAAGATATATCCGGCCTGGTCAGGAAGTATTGGGTGTTAGCTCGACTCTTATAACTTCCGCGGTTATCAAATACGTCCGGTCCTGCCCCGGAAATATTGGGCGTCTCTCAACTTTTATAACTTCTGCGGTCATCAGATACGTCCGGCCCTGTCAGGAAGTATTGACTGTACAAGTCTATATATATAAAATTGAATGTCTGTGTGTGTGTCTGTGTGTGTGTGTCCTCTATGGATTCAAAAACCATACATCCAATCGCCGTGAAATTTTGGGATATTATTAGGTGTATCCCCGGAAAGGTTTACGACAAATAAATTCTTGAATATCTTTAATATCCTTAGAGTTATTTGCAGATTTGTAGCTTTAACTCGCAAGCAGCGCCGCCTTAGGCTTAGGTCTGCCCCCCCCCCCCCCCCCCCGTCCGGCCGCCGGCCATTGGACAGTCCAAGTTCCCACCGACCAATCAGAGGGATCAAGAGCCCCCCTCCCCCCCACCCCCTTCCGGCCGCCGGCCAATCAGAGGGATCAAGAGGTCCTGGCGCTGGGGGGGCGGGTAACCTCCGGGAACTACGTCCATCTTCCATAAACGACCATGATTCTATTCAACTTATCGAGTATTCTTCAAGGGACCGGGAAAATATGTAGATAAAACGATGATTTTGTAATGTAGAAAATTAGGAAAGACAAAATTCAGGATGACACGGCACACAGGGACCGGGAAAAAATAATCACTTTATCGAGAGATTCACGACCATGATTTTATTCAACTTATCGAATATTTTTCAAGGGACCGGGAAAATATGTTCACTAGATAAAACGATGATTTTGTAATGTAGAAAATTATGGAAGACAAAATTCAGGATGACACGGCACACAGGGACCGGGAAAAAATGTTCACTTTATCGAGAGATTCAAATTTACGAGTTTCAAATTATCAAAATATATCTTTCTTTTTATAAGTTTATAGAGAATTGTTTTAACAAATGTTCGTTAGACAAACCTTTACTCGGGTAAAACCTCGGGCGAAGCCGGGTACGTCCGCTAGTTATTAATAATTGTGCCCGCTTTAAGCCTACTTCCTATGTCTTGCTTCTACTCTCACCTAAGCCTGATTAGTTTTAACCTTAATTTTCTCCTGTTAGTCTCCATTCCTTCTATCTGTACAGTTGCTATACTTTATTAGATTCTTACGCGGTACAGATTGATGTTAGTTGAGGCTTTCTATTTGCAGTACATAAGAAGTTATATACAGTCATGGGGTGGAACATGTGGTAGTAGATATCTAGACTATTTACAACAATTCCATGGTCTTAAATCATCACAGATGGCCCCGGATGTGAGAGGGTTCATATGGAGGGATTTAAGAGAGCGGAATAGGAAGACTGTTATTAAGGAAGTAATTTTTTTTAAAATTAATTAAAGTGAGTTGGTATATAACATGGGGTTGATTTCTGTATATCCATAAGAGATAATAAAGCATAAACAACTAATATTAAACATACAAGTAAAACAAAAATAGGAATAAAAGAATTAATAGAGAGCATATAATGATGATAGGTAAAATAAAAACGATTGGATGGGAAAATCATGATCTCTTCGTGATGGGCGTTAGAAAGGGTTGAGGGGTTAGTTATTACTTGGTTGAGGCAATGTCACTTTGACTCAAGTCCCAAACCATTTAATGTGCACGGCGCGGAGAACCTAGGCCATGTTTCACATGTAAATTTAAGGACCTAATAAAGTTACAGTACCACAATCGAAAAGTAAGATAAGGGTGATTGTTATGGGTTTTAGTAATTAGTCGTTAAGACGTACGCATGCAGGATAAATGAGGGCGAAGATCAGTGACCAGAAATCAAAGTTTTAATTGGAGTCGTCAGGGGCTTAGCGAGAAAAAGAGTAAAATAAAAAAAAAATGTGCCAGCGTGTGGCATGAGAGTGCCCTGGAATATATTTAAAAAAAATACAATTTGCACGTATCCAAGCCAGAAGTAGGGATAGTTAAGTCTGGGGGACGGTGTGTCAAAATTGTTAATTACGAAATCAAAGTAGGTCAAGTCTAGCCTGCGAAGGAGTTAAAAGTTCCTTCGGAAAAGGGTTAGTATTTATTAAGAAGTAACCTTTAAAGTGGTTGTTTAAGAGGTTATTGAAGATTGCCCTGTTTTTAATCATGATTTTTAGTTTGATTATAAAAGAATACATCATTGAGATGTGAAATTGCGAAATTAAGGCTTTGCATATAGCGTTAAAGGATTTAAAAAATCGAAAATAGAATTGCGAAGTTAAATGCAAAGTAATCTTAAAAAAAGTAAAAATAGTGATGATATGATACAAAGATTAACACACTACAGCAGTATATAAGGGGTAATAGAAAGTGAAAATATTAAATGAAAATTAATAATGAGCAATAATATACTCGATAGCATTGACATGGTAGCGGAAGATGAAACAATGTAAATAACATCGAATTTATAAAGTGAGAGAAAATATAAAATGACAAATGCAAATTAGTCATATAAGCATGAAATATAACTTGAGATTATTAGATATGAAAGATTAAATATAAAGTTGCTTATAAAATAGAGTCATAAAGCAAAAGTAAATAAGCTTTGGTAAAGAAAAATAAAATAAAACGACAATAATCTAAACTGATTGTTTGACGTAAAAAAACTTATAAGAGCTAGATAATGATTATATAAAGAATATTAAAATGAAAAATTTTTAAAAATGTTCATCGAGAAAGAAGAGCAAGTAAGATTATACATAGAAATTATATATCGTGAAAGAATGGAAAGTTGTAGGCCAAATGAATGTTCCTGTTTTTTAGAATGGGTAGAGAGAGCTTTAAATTGTCCTCGATCGCCATATCTTTGGTCTTGTTGGCATGAGTTGATCTAACTTATCGAATTTGTTTTATGTTTGACGTGACTCGTGGATCATATTGTTTCCAACTGTGAAACTTACTAGTCCTAATGTTGTCGATTTTTTTGTTCCCTGCGCCACGTTTAGGTGAAAACGTGATTCTTCCTAAAGCGGCATTTATTCTGTTAGTGGATTGATTTGTTAGTAAATGTAAACTAACGTGTTAAGCAAGTTATTAGTAGCTGAACGGGATATTGGAGTAGAATAATGGGTTAGGGATTAGAACGATATATAGTAAAAGGTACGCACTAATATTTAATTTAATAGCTAGTGAAAGTTCATTAGAGAACACGGGGTGGCGACGGGTCGTAACAAGATGTCGGCTGTTTGTTTGTCCATCTCCCCTCGAATTTATTATTAGCGAGTTCCGGGGGGTCACACGACGGATGTGTAATTAGGGCAGGGGCTCTTTGCGGGGCTGCTTGCTTTCTTCCAACTTATTGGATTTGTTAATTCGGACTACGTTCGGAGATATTATTTCTATAATTGTAAACACAAAAGCGTTTTGATTTGTCACGTTTGGTGACAAGCGTTATGGGATTGACATAGGGAGATACAGAAGTTGTAATTATCCTGTGTGTTCAAGCATTTGTTCGATTTGTGTTTGTATTTCGAAAATCCGGATATTGTATCTGTTGATATTAAATCGACTGGTTGTTGTGTTTCGAGGTTTTGCGGACTTAGTAACAATGTTATTCATTGATATCGGGTTAGAATTGAATGAAATTGCGACTATCGACGTGGACACGTTTTGAGGTTAAATGTGTCACAGGCGTGATGAAGGCGTCTTTGGCCTGAAAATTGAAAGAGTTTTGTGGTGTGGCGCTGTGACACGAAGCGAAAAAATTGTAAATGAAAAGGTGTCACGTGAAGTCTTTGTTTTGTACAAAATCTAACCTGTTTTACTATGAATAACAAATTTACTAAAGTCATGGGTGCTGGTTGTACGAACATATCGATAATTTTTATATTGTTAGTGGATATGACACGTTTAATGTGAGAAAAAAAAAAGATTGTGTGTGTTTAGTAGGGCGACGTTATGAAGCTTGTGTGGCTCGAAATTGGATTTGGGTGTGAAGTCGCGCATTGAAAATTGTCGTCAATTGGAAAAAAGTCATGTGAGAGGGTGTTGTTTTTGTTGAGAATGATTTGTCGATATTTAAATATGCATGTAAAAGGAAGGAGTATAGTTATGTGGGAATTTAACGTTTGGAATAGTTTTGGAAGGCTGTGACTTAGGTTACTTCTGTCTAAAGCTATGAAAGAAAAGGACATAGGGGCGTTTAAAATGGGATTAGGAACATTACAATAAGACCAAATAAGAGCGTTGGATTTCACCACGTGTGAGCAACCCGTTCCAGGAGGGGAAGATTTAGTAAATGGGACAGTTGTATTAACCTGTCCATGGGGCACGTGTTGCTTGCACGAAGTGAATTGGTAAAAGGTAGTAGGTAGAGGTACATTATCTTGATACAGGAGTAGCTGAGGACAGTTTATAATTAGTAGAAATCTTTTTATGGAATTAAGGAATAAAATGACAAAAGGCAAGGGTGTATCTAGGATATATAATTTTAGTTTCTGCGTTATGTTACTTATTTTTAAGATCAAAAAGATATAACCTATGGTGACAATATTGTTAGCTATGGCGTTAATAGTTAAGTTAAATGGATGGACAGGTATTTCTCTTTTACAAACTGATTTCTATTATTTTAAAAGTATTCTGCCTAATTATAGCGATAGATGCTCTTGTATCAAGTAGTAGAGGTAGGTTTACATTATTGGATAGTTCAGCTCGAACGAGCAATTGTTCAACAAAAGTTATAGAAGGAGGAACCTACTGTTGAGCTGTCTTGTATGTCGGAACAGTCCTGGTCTTGTGCCATGGTTGGAGGATTCTTGCGACAGTCAGAGTTCATTGTTTGCGCTGGGCTCGTGGTTTAGAGATGGTCGGGGGAGCAGGTAACATACGCTCGCGTGTTGGTAACTCGGAGGGGTGCTTGCAGGAGGTTTGATGGCTTTCTCATTCTTGTAGAGTATTGTAGTTGGGCCCGATCTGCTTGGGCGTCGTAGTTGGTGAAGAAGCTCTGCGCCTCGTACGAACCATCGTAGCGCTTCCACCTCTCGCGATGTCCGGTCACGGCAGAAAGCTGATGTAGCGTCGTCGTCAACCTCCCCAGGACATCTGACACCGGCGGTGGGGGCGTTGCGTCCTCGTGGCTGGGGGGAACTTCCTGCGTCCTACCGAGGGTGGTTTCTTTCTTCGGAATAGTGGTGTTTTCGCCACTTTCGGAGTCGGGATCGGACTCCATTGGTTTCCTTTGGGTCCTCCTCTCTTCCCTGTTCCATCTTTCTGTACAGACAGTGGTCTACTTGCTTACTTGTACCTTGGCGTCCACTATCCTGTCGACTCTTCGGACGGGGGAGTCTGTGATATCTTGGGACCTCTGGGACCAGTGTTACCTGATGCTAGACGAACCTCGATGTCAACTCTACCGTGCAGTCGTGGTGGAAGGCGACACAGCTGGGCCAAAGGTGAAATAAACAAACAGAGATTCCACTAAGAAGCGTCTGACGTCAAGAAGGAATGGGATGAGGGGAGAGAGAGATCTTTAGAGCAAGTGTTACCGTTGGGATCCAAGCGCAGACTGCCTAACCTAGGTTCTCGATTTAACACCAAGACTTATCTTCTTTCCCATTGGTCGAAAGATGTCACATGACCTTTTTCTATTGGTTGACCTATTTAGGCGATACTTTCTAATTGGCGGGACTATGTCACGTGGCCATTGGCTATTGGTTGACCTATTTAGGTATTGTCTTCTAATTGGCCCTGCGGCTGCTTTTGTCGGAAGATATATCCGGCCTGGTCAGGAAGTATTGGGTGTTAGCTCGACTCTTATAACTTCCGCGGTTATCAAATACGTCCGGTCCTGCCCCGGAAATATTGGGCGTCTCTCAACTTTTATAACTTCTGCGGTCTCCAGATACGACCGGCCCTGTCAGGAAGTATTGACTGTACAAGTTATTAATAATTGTGCCCGCTTTAAGCCTACTTCCTATGTCTTGCTTCTACTCTCACCTAAGCCTGATTAGTTTTAACCTTAATTTTCTCCTGTTAGTCTCCATTCCTTCTATCTGTACAGTTGCTATACTTTATTAGATTCTTACGCGGTACAGATTGATGTTAGTTGAGGCTTTCTATTTGCAGTACATAAGAAGTTATATACAGTCATGGGGTGGAACATGTGGTAGTAGATATCTAGACTATTTACAACAATTCCATGGTCTTAAATCATCACACATATATATATATATTATCCCTAGTACACGTGGTACAGGCCATGAGATAATCGTACTGGGTAGTTAGCGATTGCTTTTACTGAAAGTGCACCACATGTCAACACATGTGAAAAGCAGTTCGACTTTTACACTTACAAATGTGCCAGAGCCCCGTTCGGTTACTTGCACTCGCTGGTGGGGTTGGGGGTCATCGGAGAATTTTTTTAATTAGAAAAAAGTGCCCAATGCGGGATTCGAACCCGCGTCGTAGCGGTCGAAAACCGATGGTTTAGACCATCCTTCCACCGATCCCCAAAATGAAAGATGGGTTAAGTTAGTGAAAGAGAAATGTAGATGACAATATACAGAACGTAATGACACATCTTGTTTTCTACTGTCCCCTGTATAACAATCTCTTTCGCAGTGATTGATTTACACCAGAATCAAACATGGTTTTCAGAATTGGGGTTATCTGAAACCATTGACATTTGAAGAGGATGAGTAAACTTTCCCACTCTCTATCTCTTGACATCAATTGCCTCACAAACCCAGTCTTAACATAATCCATTTTAGACTGCTTCGGATCAAACAGAAAGGAGCTCTTGATTAAGTTTGAAAAGGTTTGAGGGTAAAAATGATTATTAAAACGCTTTTAGTTAGTTTTAGAGAATTGTTGTTTGAATTATTTTTTTTATTATTCAATAAAAAATTCAATATTCATTTAATTCAAAAAAAAAAAAAAGATGGCCCATGGGGGGATCGAACCCACGACCTTCGCGTTATTAGCACGACGCTCTAACCAACTGAGCTAATGGGCCGACGTCTCTGACGTTTATTTTATACCTTATCTAGTAATAATTATTTTAACCATCAACAGGAAACGCATCGATATATTCTAATGAATTCTGCTCCACCATAATTTAAAAAAAAAAAAACTTTAAAAATATACATGCAATAGATTTTTTTTTTTATAGTATACTAGACGGGTGACCCGGGCTTCGCCCCGGGATTGACCCGTGTGCATATCTACCCGAGTGATATATATTTAGATAAGATTTTTTTTTATAATTGTTTGTTAATAGCATTATCTATTTGTTTGCATCAGCATAATTTAATCTAATCTTTGATAGAGGGCGCTGTTCGTGAGCTAAGTAGAATAATTTTAATATATAGTTTTAATAATTGATTTATATATTTTTTAAAATAGCCTATCGTCTTCCCCGTATTTTTTAACCTATGTATGGAAATTTTGGTTTGAATTAGTGAACTACTGCGAATTTGTATACCGGACATACAAACAAACAAACATACAAACATTGATTTTTTATATATATAGATATATAAAAAAAAACCAAAGCAAATCTTTGAAAGTAATTAACTTATATAAGATAAGCAATGAAGGAAGTTTCCCCAGAATAGAAATATATAAATATTATAAATATTAAAATTAATCTGTATATAAAATATAATAAAACTTTGCTCTATCTCTAGTTGCTGTATCTCTATGGATAATATGTATATAAGATTACAGGTGTGTCGTAATAAAGTTATTGTTTGATTGAATATAAGACACTGCGTCATTTTTCTAGTGTTAAGCTCCAGAATGTATGCGACAATATTGATCGGCTTGTTTTCTCAGCAAGATGGCGCTGCGCCAACGTATTGATCGCAGAATTCTTACCTTAGCTGACGTGATGTGGCATAGCGTCTGCATCGATTTTGTAGAGATAACCTGGGTTTCTTGAACGTCAACTACCTGGGTTGTTCAGCGGTCCAGTATCAATCAACTTTTATTAAGACATTTAGTATTGTCTTGTCTGTTTGTGACCTGGATTTGGTCTCAAAATTCGAAACTATTATAGACGCCTATGATTATTTTTAAAAATAAACAATTTCTACTATCCTTACTGCAATGGAAAAATTAATAGGAGGGCCTGGCTCATCAGTGGTGAACCCTCCCAACGGTTTAGCCAGTTTAATCTACCACACCGCTGTTATATTGCATTTTTCGAACTTCCTTTATAGTGATACTGGTGCTAAACTCTTTGAATGGGTATTTTAGATGTACTATTGACATAAACTTTGAGGACAGCAGAATTTAGTTTAATACCTGAAATGAATAGAAACATTAAAATAATAAATTTACTGTTTTCCTTTCCAGCATGAGCAAATGAGATAACATTGAATTATTTGCATAAAAACAATTTTTTTTGCGCGAGAATTTGCATATCTAGTAATCACAGCAGCTTCTCTGGGACACACACGCACAAATGAAGATATAAATTATAGAAATAAATAAAATAAGACCTTTATCCTTATATATAGATTCTCCTGAGAGATACTGCAAATAAGTGGGAGAAAAGAGAGAGAAAGAAATTCCAATTTACAAAATTATGTGGGTAATGTTTTCAACTAGCAATAATCGCGCCTCGGAAGATCCTCATTGGGTTACGATATCGCCTCTGCGCAAAGCTTTACAAAGTTATGCGGTAAATATGTACATATAGAGCAATATAATTATGTTCATATAATTACGTATACATAGGTTTTATCCTGCTCTTCTTTTATATATAGTTTTCCCTAAAACGATATCACATGTCACCATTGCACATGCACCATGCTAATATTCTCTGTATGGTGCCAATTTTGCTAGTCGTACCGCCGAACAAGCGTATACACAAGCAGTAAAATTTTTAACGAGATAGTGAGAGAGAGAATTCCAAATATACGGTCTGTGTGGGTTGCATATCCAAACCAGTTATCCAGGAAATTCCATGCTGACAGCGGGTGTACTACATTTTGAAGAACACACAGAGGGGGGGGGGGGGTACTTATAAGCAACAAATTGAAATTTAAAACGTCATCTATCTAATAAATTGTACATTTCTTAACATTAATGCTTCTTTTCGAATAAATCTACAAAAATATCCATAAATAATATAAATACACCTATCCCCCGATTAACACGGTAGATACGTTCCTGAGAAAAACGTGTAAATTGGGGGATAGGTGTACACAGAAATAAAAATAAAATGCATTGACAGGTTAAAATATGTAGTCAGCACATAAGCTCGGGATTCCTCGTAAGATGTGTACACAGCGCATGTGTTCAATCACAGTAGCATTTAGTATAGTGCGATAAAAAAAAACTTATTTGGAAAACTGTGTAAAAGCGAAAACGTGTAAAACAAGTACCGTGTAAATCGGGGGATAGGTGTATATAGAAGAATAAATACAAGTCAGGGAGAAGAGGTTTTTTATATAAGACGATGAACGTACAAGCTTTCGTGCAAGACGCCCTTCTACGGGTACTATGGGATCTTGTACAATAGCTTGTACGGTCATCCTCTTATAAAAAAGAATCTATTCTCCCCGTCTTGTGTTTATTCAATAGCGAATAGGGGGATTATGGTTGTCTTAATATAAATATATCACTAACACATGGCTTTCTTGGAAAGTTATTCTAATACAATAGTTGAGCGTTCGGGAGAATAATTTGGCGAAACGGCTAAGAGGGTACATTACTGATGAGCTAAGCCCTCGCTTCTCTCTCTCTCTCTCGGGAGGTGTTCGCCTCCTGCGAAGTGCCCCTGGATCTGCAGGCCTGGCTGTTCGGCGTCGGCCTCCATCCCGAGGCTATGAAACTCACAAGTGTGGCGAAGGCTACCATCTATAAGTACCATCTTGGTCTTGAGTTGGGTAGTGCCAGCCATCACATCGACCTGCCCACTCTGTGGGAAAGAACTCTCGCAGTCCATCGGTGGCGGAGTCTTTCTCGCGGTGAGCACCACCAATGAAGACCTTGTATATATATTTATATATATGTGTATATTTATCAATTATTTTATCTATTTATATCTATTTATTCATATATCTATCATTATATAATCTTATTTATTCATTTTATGCATTTAACCTTATATAATCTTATATGGACGTTATAATAAATTAGTTTCAATCTCAATCTCTCTCTCTCTCTGAGATTGAAACTAATTTATTACAATGTCCATATAAGATTATATAAGGTTAAATACAGATAAAATATAAATCTCTCTCTCTCTCTGCGCAAGGATGACACGCAAAATCATGAAGCGTTCTCTCTCTCTCTCTCTAATATCTCTACCATTGCAGTAAAGAGAGAGCCTGCAGAAGTAATTTTGATGGTTTATTCAAATAGAAGTGTTAAAGTCAACATAGATGCTTGCATTAAAAAAAAACCTTGCTTAAAAATAATTTGTAACAGAGAAGTTACCTTCCATCTTCTGGATGAAGAGGACCAAGATGGCGCAGATCAGAAGAGCTCGGAATACGTCCAACATGGCTGTGCCAGGCAGTACCAGTCGTTGGTTATATAGCAGGGGACATCTGGAGATCTACCTGGAACTGCCCACGTTTCAACATTCGCAATGACAAACTATCACCTTCACCGATGCCCAAATAACCAGGTCTGTGATGTGTTTGACTCATCCTATGATGTCACATCAATGTGGTGTATTTGTCGTCTTTCTAGACATCTTAACACTCTCTACACCAGCACCTATTAGAATCCCGGCAATGGTAGACCAATGTATAAGCACTAGACTGACCATCCAGTAGAAGTATAAGCTTTGGAAGTGAAACAGAATTTTAAAAAACTGGATTTTATATGAACCTTGCTGTAGCAACGCCTGGTCATCTTCCAAACTGGCTTATCTCCACTGTAGACCCAACAAATCATTAAAGAATTTCACATGAAGGTAGATTAAAATATAGTTTAACTTATAAACCCTATTCAAAATACTAAAAAAATATGTTATAATTTTAATACAGTAGATTATCCATGAGAGGACACTCGTGATAGAAGACACCCCTATATAAAGGACACTTTGACTCTTCAATTAGGTGTCCATTAGAGGTATTTTCTACTGTAATTCAAAACTAAATTTCTATTTTGTGCTAATTTGTTTACAATGTTTTATAAACTAAAATAATTTAAGTTATTATATACGCCTCAACAAAGCAATTGGAAATTTACCTGGATATTACCTAGGAGAAACCAGGTCTATTCGACTTGTATATATTTAATTTAAAATAGTAAAGGAAAAATACTTTAAATAAAAGTAAACAGACTCCTATGATAAGGAGGATATAAGTTTAACGAAAAGTCTCTTTAAGAGCGAATGAGAAAAGTTTCTTTTTTATTATTATAACGTGTTCAAACACGAGTTTTCAGAGTACAGTGGTACCTCGACATACGAGCGCCCCAACATACGAGTTTTTCGAGATACGAGCCGACTAGCAAGTGATTTTTTGCTTTGAGTTACGAGCGAAATTCGAGATACGAGTTCGGTTCGGTAGTGTTGAAGATATTAATCTGTGATTTTAAATGGGAATTTTGTATGGGGAAATTTGCTTCGAGATACGAGTAATTCAAGATACGAGCAAAGTTGCGGAACAAATTAAACTCGTATGTCGAGGTACCACTGTATAAGAAAAAAAAATAGAACGAAAGAGTGCATTTGTATTGAGGAATCAGGTTGAGAAATTAAGCTAAATATACCCCCTGATCGTGTAACTAAAAGTTTCTGATAGGTTGCACCATCTGTGGTGACTAAAAAAACTTTTCTTTATTAATCGAGAAAAACTAACCATGTATGCGTTTTAGGGTGTTAGCCCTCATCAGCGTGGTGCAAGCTCAACGATCAAAAAAGCTGGTATTTGATTAGTTTGATTGGTTCCTGATGAGGGCGAATAGCCTGAAACCTGTACATGGTTAGCTTTTCTTGATTATTCAAGGAAGGGTTATTTGGCCAATTCTAGAATAATTTAACAAATCAACGATTAGTTTAGATTTATTCCGATAGATGGCGCTGTAACTTTTAGTTGCACGATCAGGATATGCCTTTCTATCTATAGGATATCAGTTTGATGAACAATACTTATTGCAATTTCAGGCGAGATGGAAGATTGAAGGTTCAATTATCATATAACTCTATATGTTAGGATTTCTGTTATTTACATATATTTTTTTTGTATAATTTGCATATTTGACCATTGTTGTCAGATCACGTGTGACTAAGAATTGTATAAATAGAGCGAATGAGTTATATATATAGAGAGGGAGAAAAAAAAAGGCTGTCTGTTGCTGCTAGCTCGCTTCGTAGTTTCTTCCAAGGCTACAACACTATAGAAGAGAACGGACGGCGGAGATCATAGATGAACTCCGAAAACAGTTTTTGAATTATTTCCCCTTTAATTCGTTCAGTTTTTGAAATCCTAGAAGACATATTCAACCGTAAAACGACATTTGAAATACTATCCCGCATGTGTTTCTTTTCAACGAAAAATCAAAATTTATTTCAAGGAGAAATAACGATTATTTCTAACCTTTTGGATGAGGTATGAAGGGGTGAATTATGAAGAGTAATGATAAATGGAAAAATAAAAGTGTCCAGGGATGGGAAACGAACCCACAGTGTTCCGGGCAGATGCCATGTCCACTAGGCTACCCTGGACATATTTTTCCGTTCGTCCGTTCATCCAAAAGGTTATAAATAATTGTTATTTCTCCTTGAAATAAATTTTGATTTTTCGTTGAAAAGAAACACATGCGGGATAGTATTTCAAATGTCGTTTTACAATCATTAGCCGCATTATATTATATTATATTCAACTGTATCAGAAGGTTTTGGAACAATGCTTGTGTAGAGTTAGTTTTTACAAATTTAAGGACCTTTGCTCAAGTATATGTTGTAGCCAGTAATGTTTATTTAAAAAAATACTCGCACAAATTTATTCTAAAAGGTAAAACGATGAATTACAATGTGTTGTCTTTTATTAAAATGCGGCAAGATTTCGAGTGTTGATTCTACCTCAGGATAGGCCAGAGATCTTGAAATTTGTCATTTTATAAAATCTTGTATTCAACTGCCGACATCAGACAGTATCGAAAGGGTGATTCAAGAACAGGAAAGAAGAAGAAACGTCAAAAGGGTTTGAGATTTGTGGTTTTTAAAATAGTATTCCTCTTGCTTCCATCAGATTAAGTTTTGGAGAAGAAAAAATATTTTTAGAAAACGTGAGATAGAAGAGAAAAAAATCCTGCGGGGAGAAACCGAAGAAGCTTCGGAACGAGCATTGGAATTATCCAAGATGTTTCATCTCAAACTTTAATGAATTAAAAAGGTACAACTGCTAATTTAGCCTGCCGTAATAGAAGAAGATGGGGCAAATCTGACTGCTAAAAATTGCAAGGTATAGTTGAAGCATATACTACTGAAATTTAAAATATAAATTTATTTCGATATCATAGATCTACTAAAATTAAGTGAATTTTACCTGAATTTGTAAATATAAAGGATAACAGAAGAATACCTATATTTTATATTTAAAAAATAGTAAAAACGTGAAATTGTACTTTGGACTTCTTCCATCCACATTTACAAATCCATATTCTTATTTTCCATAGGATCATTCAAATAATAATCTGTATATATTTATCATGTGTATATAATCCTTCTCCATTTTTACCCCTTTGTATATTTTCCACTTTCATATTTTATTTTATTTTATTATCATTTACAAAGCACGCGATATCCGTCTTGGATATTTGCATGCATACACAAGTTTGGGAGCTTATTTACAGTAATTATTAATATGATTTTAGTTATTATATAATAGAAATTATTAACATATTTGTCAGTTAGTTAACGATTTAATTACCCTATAATGAATATTAGTGAACATCACAGATAAGAACAGAAATTTAGAGCTATTTACAGCATATAACTATATATCAGTTATTACAGCCCAGGCTATCTATTACTAAAAAACATTCTACAAAATCTATTAAAATTTATATACATATATCTATTATTAACTATTTGATTTAGACAATTTATATTTATTTGATTTTTGACTCTCAAGTCCTCTACAAGTCGACAGTCCGTTAGAATATGTACAGGATTTTCTTCTTCTGCACCACATGAGCATTTAGGCGAATCCGTCTTTCTGACTTTGTACAAATATGATCTAAAGTTACCGTGTCCAGTAAAAAATTGGACACTGTAAAAATTTGGCTTGACATATTTGGGTATTTGGGAGTCAGTGAAGAAGGACTTGAAAATGGTGTTAGTCTTCTCATAGTATTTCTGCATTTTTTCCCTTATATAATTAGAAATTATATTCCTACTTGAAGAGTCAAATCGGTTGTAATTTATTTCGGTTTTCAACATGTTAGATTCAATATAATCAGTAAGTTTGGGGACTTGTGCAAGTATGTGTGTACAGTCCGATGATGTTGTACTGTAGGCCTGTATACAATGTTTTAATATTTTATATTGAAGAGAATTTAGTTTGTCTCCTTAGACTTTTTGTTTATGAATGGATACCATATTGGATAACCATAAGTAATTGTAGTTCGATATAATGTCTTATACAATATCAGTCTTCGTCTAAAGTCTAGACCCCATGCTTTCTTTGTCAGGCCAAATAGGTATCCACTAGCTCTAGTTACTTTTATGATCATTTCATTAACGTGAGGCGTAAAGTCCAGTTTGCTTCTGACTCGGTGATTTTTAATAGTCACTCCTAGGATCTTAAGTTCTTCAACCGGTTTAATTAACTTGCTACCTGAGACTATTATATCGCTATTGCATTTATATAAATATAATATTTTTGTTTTTTTCATCTGACAATTTTAATTTACGACTTTCACACCACTTATTGATTTTTCTTAATACATTATCTATTGTCTTTCTTAGTTGTTCAGGAGTTTTATTCCAACATATTAACGTAATATCATCTGCATATCCTATTGTTTCACAATTATCATCCAGACTATTATTCAGTATCTCATTAATAAGAATATTCCATAATGTGGGAGACAGTGGTCCTCCCTGTGGACATCCTTTACTTAGTTTCTTATTAATTTCAGTTGAGGAAAATCTAAATCTTATTCTTCTATTATCAAAGTATGATTGTAGAAGTTTTATCGTTGAAGCCTGCACACCATCTTCATCTAGTCTTTTCATCAAGGCCGGCCACCATGCATTATCAAACGCTGCACTAATATCCACTGCAATTATTGCTGCATATTCTCTTGTTTTATGTTCTAACGCAATTTTTATTATTTCAGTTAGTGCAGTAATAGTAGATTTCGATCTTCTAAAGCCATGTTGTCGATCACTTAGTAAATTAAAATCTTCATAATATTTTATTATTCTATTATTAATTATTTTTTCAAATATTTTAGAAATGTTGGAATTAAGACATAAAGGTCTATAATTTTTATAGTTATTAAAATCTGTTTTTCCAGGTTTCGGAATAATTATTGCCTCTGCTCTTTTCCATTCAGCAGGATAGTATTGTAGGTCTAAACATTTTTGAAATAGTTTCACCAATATAGGAGCTATAAATTGTTTAGTGTGCCTTATCATGTTGTTATAGGTTTCTCCGTCTTGTAACCCCAAGGAGAATCCTCTGTAAGACCAGTGTGTCTTAATAAAGGTTTTTGTGTGTGTGTGTGAAATTGTACTTTGGGATCAGGTAGATAAATTAAGAAAAAGTGATCTCCTTATCGTGCAAATACAGGTTCCTGATGACTTGAGCCAACTGTCGGCATAAATATCAACTGATCGTTGTTTTTTTAATAATTCCAGAATTGGCCACAAATGCCCTTTCTTGATTAATTAAGAAGCGAAACGTGTACATGGTTAGTTTTTCTTGATTTTCTTGAAGAATCAAGAAAGGGTTTTTTGGTCAATTCAGCAATAATTAAATATTAACGATAATTTGATATTTATTTCAACAGATGGCGCAAGCCATTAGTAAATTTTAGTCAGGAGACGTCCATTTTCCTTAATATAATTTATAGGTATAGAATATTATATAACAATAATTATAAATATATATATGTGCAAATATTTATCAAATAACTTTATATATATTATAATTTCTTTCTCCTTCTTTTTTTCCTTCTCATTTTCTCTCTCTCTGTATCTCTCACAAGAATATCTTATATTCTTCTTAATTGATAGTACCTCGGGTGACAACTCACCATCACTAGTTAAGTGTATTTTGGGAATACCTTTTTTTTTTTTAATCGAAAAACCAATTTTCTATAGACCTCACTACAATAAGGAAAAGGTTTGCCCTCTCGGTAAAAAACATTTCCTTATTGCAGTAATCTGTGGAAAAAGGTTACTCAAATAAATAAAAAAAAAACATTGCTATAAATAATTTCAATTTGTAGCGGTCTGGTAAAACCTGCTGGACGGGTTTATCATCACTGTGATATATCATCAATATTTCTTATTATTAAATCGTGATTGTAGAAATGTGTGTTTTAAATTTTTTAAGACCGTAAAAATGTTGGGTTTCCAATGTTATTCCTTTGAAGATTTGAATGTATAATTTTTAATATATCTTTTTGTTTACCTCGAACTTATCATACAAATCCGTATATGTAACTAATTGTGTTAATTAGGTTTTCTTATATGTATATATAATATATAAATTAGGAAAAAGGCATCTCCTGATTGTGCAATTAAAGTTGCTGATGGCTTGCGCTATCTGTCGGAATAATATTAACTATTCGTTGATTTTTAATTATTCCAGAATTGACCAAATAGCCATTCTTGACTTATCGTGGTTAGCTTTTCTTGATGAATCAAGAATGGGTATTTGGCCAATTCTGGAATAATTAAAAATCAACGAATAGTTGATATATATTCTGAAAGATGGCGCAAGCCATATGCAACTTTAATTGCACAATTAGAAGATGCCTTTTTCTTAATTTATCCACCTGATCTCAGTACAATTTCACTTTTTGCTATTTTTCACATATATATAATATGCATTATTAACATTAAATGTGAATATATTTTATTCTTTTCCTTTGCAGACCTTGTGGCGAATCCATGCATAAGACTCTCTATTTGTCTTAATATTTACTTTGTGTATGAGTGATTCTCATGTAGAAAATACTTCTAAAGTTGAGATTGTGTGTTTTAGGGATTTCTGTGGTATACAAATCAACAGTTTTGCCAACACCCAGACTGTAGTTAGGTTCTGGCATGTCCTCAGGTTTTGTAACTAACTACACCTCGCCATTTGTGTTTAAAGAAGTGTTTTCCTGGAAGCTTCTACACTGACGTCACCCAATATGGCCAATCACGCTTGTACAACTACTAAAATAGGAATGATACAGAGAAATTTAGCATGGCCCCTGCGCAATGATAACACGCAAAATCGTGAAGCGTTCCAATTTTGGCCAATCAGCGGTTCCGCTATATAAACAAATACAGTTAAACCTGTCTATAGCGCCCCTTCTTGGGACTCACCAAAATAGGGTGCTATAGAGAGGGGGTGCTATAGACAGGTCACTTTTAATGTAAATCGCATCGTACTACGTATTTAAAATCGGGCTCTATAGAGATGAAGGCGCTATTTAGAGGGGGCGCTATAGACAGCTTTAACTGTACCTATTTTCACAATTTTTAAATTTAATATTAATGCTTTAAATACAAGTCCAGCTTCAAATTCTTGTTATTCATTTGAGGAATTGTTGCTCTATTATTTTGTAAGGTACGTCAACAACAAAACTTAGCCTAACTCTTACTCGCTTCAGCGCGCTAGCTCAATCACTGAAATATATATAAGAGACATTTCTTTCCTCTTTTCGCTCTCCACTTTTCCCATCCATATTTCCAAATTTTTTTTTCTTTCTTATTTTTTTTTCTTATAATCTGTATATATTTACCATATGTATATAATCTTTCTCCATTTTTTTATTTCCCACTTTCATAGGTTTCTCCGTCTTGTAACCCCAAGGAGAATCCTCTGTAAGACCTGTGTGTCTTAATAAAGGCTTTTGTGTGTGTGTGTGAAAAAAAATATATAAGAGACATTTAATGATTACGCTATATATAAAACAAAAATAATATATATATAATTTTAAACTTACATTCTCATAATATATCTTTAAATGTTCATACATAAAGTAAAATTAATTTAAAGAAAAAAATTGAGATTATTTCAAGTTAATTTATAATACAATATAATGTGGCTTATGATTATAGAACGACGTTTGAACAAATTTTACCGCAAATTTTTCTTTTGAACAAAAAAGCCTAATTTTATTTTAAGGAGAAATACGACTATTTCTATCCTTAAGGATGAAGTATGAAAGGATGAATCATTACTCTTCACAATTCATCCTTTCATACTTCATCCCTAAGGATAGAAATAGTCGTTATTTCTCCTTAAAATAAATTAAGATTTTTCGTTCAAAAGAAAAATTTTCGGTAAAATTTAAAACGTCGTTCTACAATTATTTCAAGTCTTATCATGTTGCGTTAGACTAATGGTCTTAATAAAGGTTCATGTATGCCTGTACATATGTAAATACACGTGATTTTTTCTTCTTTTTCTTTTATATTTTTGTTTTTCTTTGGAATTATCTTGCAAATATGAAACTTATAACACAATATAAAGCATTGAGGCCTGTGATTGTAAAACGACACTTGAAGTTACACCACATGAGTTTCCTTTCAACGAAAAATCAAAATTTATTTCAAGGTGAAATATCGACCATTTCTAACCCTTTTGGATGAGGCATGAAAGGGTGAATTATGAAGAGTAATTATGTGAAGTTACACCGCATGAGTTTCCTTTCAACGAAAAATCAAAATTCATCATTACTCTTCATAATTCACCCTTTCATGCCTCATCCAAAAGGGTTAGAAATGGTCGATATTTCACCTTGAAATAAATTTTGATTTTTCGTTGAAAGGAAACTCATGCGGTGTAACTTCAAGTGTCGTTTTACAAATATGAGACTATCATTAAATGTAAATGGCTTTTATGTTTAAAAAAATCCTTCTTTTATTTTGCAGAGTCCATGGAGAATCCATGTACATATATCTTAATAAAGAGGCTTTGGTGTGTGTTATTTATTTTATTAAACGAGTAACGTCCATGTTAGCGTACCTAATTACCGACATTATAATGGATCAAATGACCATCTCCTCAAAGATATTTCATTCTGTTCAAAAGTGACATAGTTAGAAAAAAAGACTAAACCATCGAGAGTCTATTGCTTCCATATATTATAATTGTTAGTATTGGATACTTTATTGCGTAGAATACATAAAAACGTCGGTGGACGAGTGAGTAACACCCTCGATTCCCGACAGCCATAAACCGGGATCAAATCCCGCGTTAACATTTTGTTTTAATATGTGAATAACCTTCACATATTATTCATTGTTGCAATTATCATAAATTAGGTTGATATTTTTGAGCGGTACCTAATAAAGTGATTTTGGAACCGAGCGTAGAATACCAAAGGTAAAAGTGACGAGTTTAATAAATAAATAAATTTGTCGCTTCTAGCTTTGGCTTCTTCTTAACAATGATATCCGAGTGATTCCTCCTATTGTAAAATACTTTATGTATCAATGTTTTTTATGTTCTTGAATTTTAAATGAGTTTACCTGTTTTCCATATCGATAAAGTACAGGAAATTCCAATTATACTATAAAAGTTTGTTTTTTTTGGATAGGAAGTTTAAATGTGGTATTTGCATATTTTTTCGTATATCATGGATGTGATTATGTTATATATTTGCATATTGTGATGAATTTATGCTTTTTGTAGATAGATAGAATGGCGTCAAGAATCTGTAAACATTCAGTAGACTCATTCTGTTAAATCTGTGAAGAATTCATCTAAGCAAAAGAGCAAAAAAAAAAGTACTTTATATAAGCATCATTAGTTATTGTCATCATAATACCAGTAATGATTTCCTATATTATCATGATCTTTGTTTTAATTGAAGTAAAATTAAGCTTTACTTTTGATAAATATGTCTGTTTACGATTATAAAATATGTTATCCATTTTATTATATTGGGATATGCAAACTCTGCAAAAGTTATCCTGAGCATAAAAGCAGGAAAAAATATGATTATTTTATAAGCGGTGTTTAAGACATAAGAAAACAGGACTCACGTGCTAAAAAAAAAAACTTGTCTTCTTCTTCTTTCTTATCTCCACTCAATCATATTAGGGTATCAAGCTTGTAAAGCTTGAGATCATGATTGGGTGAAGTAGAATGCGTCTGCCTTTGTCAATAAGACTGGGAGCACTACTCAGTGGCAGGCCGACTTAGCTCCAAAAGAAATGGCCGTCTCTGACATGAGGAACAGACGCCATGTGCAGCCGCTCCTAACATGGAGTACAGACATTCTGTATCCCTGGATTAGGAGCCCTTACAGGGTACTATCAGCCGGGCCAGCTGAGCCCAGGTTTTTTAGCGAGCTAGTTACTGCTCCCCCTCCTCCTTTTTCATCCGGGCTTGGGACCGGCAAAGGCGAAGTTTAAAAAACTTGTTACATAGTGGAATAAATACAATAGTTGCAATGTTAGAATACGTTTGTATTCTCGTACAACTGAGAATAAACAGCTGGGAGTGTTTACTCCTGATTAACTTCAGGCCCTCTCAATATTTGTTATTTTCTATATACAAGGATTATAGAAATTTAGATATATTTTATGATTAAAAAAGATTAGCGTTCTTTTCGAATAATAAATAAAATTCTTCAATATTTGTTGAATTTGTGGTTATAAGGTTTATCTGGCAGAGATGGGGATGGAAGGCAGTAGAGGAAAACCTATTGGATATTCCATATTTTCAACAATGCCAAAGGAATGATGCAAAGAACGCACCAGTTATTGCCATTGCCCAGGTTGCAACAGCAGTTTCTGACATAATTTATTGTTGATTTGGCATTCCTCGTTGTCATATGACAAAGTGATTGTGCTAAGTCTGGCCTATACCCGGTAGATTGCTACGTGAAGAACACCAAAAACAGAGTCGGAGAAGTATTCAATTGAAATTTCGCCATTTTTTTTTTTTTTTTTCGTCACGAGTGATTCTCTAGTACCTCTTTTGTATAATGAAATCAAGAAGATATTAGCAATTAAGCTATTTGTGCTCGTCAATTCAGTAGAGCGACTGTCTGCTAAGTGCCACGACATAGCCAAAACTAAGCAGTCCATAGAGGAAGGCCAATAGAAATCTTCCACAAAATTTACTGTTGCAAAAAGGATGTTGACTTCTGGTTAGTCAAGAGGACATTAGCATTGCAGTTTACGGTAATGGTCAGGGTTCGGTGGTCTCGACCTTTTTGGCCGCTTGTTGCACAATGGATGCATAGCCGCAATAAAGCTTTTTGTTGCTGGGTTAAGTAAAAGTTGCGCCCGAAATTTAAAGAGCTGTATATACGAAATTGTAGCGTGTTATAAACGGGATATAGTGTTTATCAAAATGTAATTTCGGATCGGAACGGTGAGAGATTAGCGTTATAAGCGGGATGTTGTTATAACGAGGCTTTACTAATGTAAGAGTAGAAAAATTTCCCAGCTGCAATAAGATTTTGCAAGATGCTTGAAATTGTTCGTTGTTTGAGCTCAAGCTATGAGCTTGAATGCTTCGCATCTAAATTATTCATCGAATTAAATATTGAACACTTTTTTAATATGAAATTAGTTATTTTTTAACCTTCACACTACAATTGATCGTTTTTTAAAAATCTCTTTTTGAGCCTTCAAGATTTGACTTTTTGGCTTCAGATTTTACATTAGCTTTTTAGCTATTTATATTTCTAAAAATGATCAAAAATGGATATTTCGGACATGTTATAAATTTATCATTTCAAAAGTCTAAAGGTTTCTTTTATCGAGAAAGAGCTTGGGAAATAGATTTTAAGTACTTATAGAAATAAAAATGAAATGCCTCTGACGTGAATGAATATTAACTTGTACCTCATAATAGTTTTTCAGTGTAACCAAGGTTTCCAATCATTTTTACAAATTCATTTAGAAGCTGTTGAAGTGACTTTTTTTCGGATACCAAGAATTTTCAAATATTTATAGTCAATTTTTCAAAACGATCCAGGAACCTGGGCTACCTTTATGTTACTCAATTCTGCAAAATATTTTGGAATAGAAATATGAAATAATTGATCCAAAATACATAAAACTATTTCTATGTTTTTTTTTTGTTCAAATTTTGAAGCAAATATTACGTATAGAAGATTACTTTTGAAGCCTTTATAATTATGAGATCACAAAGCATTTTCAGACGACAAAATGATCAAAATAAAATGTCGTGGCACGAAGTAATTGATCATTATTTTTTAGTTTTGAATTATCATTGAATATTTAAAATATATTTTGTAAAATATTTTTATTCTTTTGGTTTTAAAATATGAAAATAAAGTATGATTTTTAAAATTTTATATCGCAAATTGATTCCTTGTTTCTTTAGCCTCTTTGTATATAACACACATTTATAATCAAAATTATAACAAAACGATATAATTTGGTATCTTCTGCAAAATTTCTAGGAGCTGTGTCATTTTGTGTCCAGTTCGTCAGAGCTATAACAACCATTGTTAATCACACGGTCAGAAACAATCGATACAATAATTTTGTGATAAAAAAAACCGCGAAAATGGTTTCAAAAGTTGACAATACAAAGGAAGACCGGAATTACAATGCCTAAAAAGAAAAGGTACTGGAAAAGTACCGAGGTATGATTTTAAACTTTAAATTAGTCAAAATGACGATTTTAACAACTTGGAATCGTTCAGGAGTTAAATCTTGCCAACAATCCTCAAGACTCGCCAAACGATGTAAGAAAACATCATTTATAATAATATCAAACGATTGTCTAGTTACAATGATTTTTATTGATTTAATGCTAACTTATTGAATGTTTACTATTTTTTTTTTTTTTTAGAAAAAAATTATATTCATTAAAAAAAAAATAATTTCTAAACGCGTTTTAATAAAAATAAAATAATAAATGTGATTACTTTTTT
The DNA here is from genome assembly GCA_030710605.1 of Cordylochernes scorpioides. Lineage (NCBI taxonomy): Eukaryota > Metazoa > Arthropoda > Arachnida > Pseudoscorpiones > Chernetidae > Cordylochernes > Cordylochernes scorpioides. Next base: position 32,756,085 of record CP092866.1, on the reverse strand, counting down.
ATAAATTAACAGTTCGTTGATGTTAAGAATTTTAGAACTACAAAAATAATGATTACTTTGATTTTGAAGGAATCTTTTTAAAAAATAGTTTAATGTAAAGTATTTTTTTGTATTATTCTTCCATTTCAAATGCACTAATTTTTATGAAAATTTCATGCTTCACTGTAAAAAAAAAAATGTATACAATCACTTTTAGAGAGAGGCATTTGTTTCAGACGAAATTACTGGTTTCTTAGACATTGATGTTATCATAATTAAAATTACTACCTCTCTCTATATTTTTATATATAAGATATTATTTATTAAAAACTTTAGTTATATATACAGAAAATAAATGTGGAAAAAGAGGGAGAAAGAAATTCGAATTTACACACAAAGTTTATGATAAATATATACATTTAGAAAACTATATACTTAATAAAATAAATAATATTATAAATTATAGGAATTTTCCTGCTCTCCTTTTTATTCAATGATACACATAATTTATAACAAGGCGATAACGTACCATCTAAACATAGGAAATGGAATCATTATAAAACACGAATATTTCTTTTTTAAACACAAAACAAACTTCTACTGTCCTTACTGCAATGGAAAATTATATTGAGGAGGGCTTGGTTCATCAGTGGTTAACCCTCCCAGCGGTTTCGCTAATTTAATATACCAGACCGCTTCTTATACGCTGATAAGCTGCAATGAAGAATGAAATCTTAGAATAGTATTCAAGTAAACTATGGGCATAAGCTTTTAGGGCACTAGAATTACATATACATATTTGTATTGAGCAATGCTCTTCCGCAAACAATAAGTACAAGGCCAGTTAGGCATATTTAATTATAAGGCGTGTCATCTATATATAAGAATTGGAAAACATTATAAAGCACGACTGGTTCTTTTTTTAAACACAAAACAAACTTCTACTGTACTTACTGCCATTTTTCATTGCAGTAAGGACAGTAGAAGTTTCTTTTGTGTTTAAAAAAAGAACCATCGTGCTTTATAATGTTTTCCATTTCTTCCGGTTTAAAAATCACTTTATTAGGTACCGCTCAACAAGAGTAACCTAGTTTATGATAATTGAAACAATTAATAATATGTGAAGGTTATTCATATATTAAACAAAATGTTAACGCGGGATTCAATCCCGGTTCATGACTGTCGGGAATCGAGGGTGTTACCCACTCGTCCACTTTTCCATTTCTTACATAATTTATAAGTTCATCAGTTTTTACTTACAATATTAAGAGGATCTGTTTGTCTATAAATAAATCGATAATGAATCATATTAATAAAATAGTTAAATCGCTTCTATAAATAGAACACTTGATCGAAAAATTCGCACACACACAAGCCTTTATTAAGACATTCCGTCTTATACAGGCGATTCTCCTGTGAGAAATGGATCTAAAAAGAATTGAGAACCTGGGAAAGAAATGAAATCCTCGCTCAGAAAAGTGAAAAAGAAAAAAAGGCTGAGGGAGATTTTAAATAGAAAAGAAGAAAAGGAAAGAATATCTATGTACAAAAGTTGAGACTATATACATCATTTTTCGTGTATGTGTGTGACACTGTGTCACAGTGAAGAAGTAGCCTATTGAGTAAATGGTTGCATCTTGTGAAGAAGAAAATATTTCCACACAGTTCAGTTACTTTGGGAAAAATTCGCTTTTATTCTTTCTAATTAATAAATTAAAAAATATATATATATTTAAAATTCTTTATTAAAATGCACTAAAAGAGGAGTAAATAAATATTTTAGCTATACTGCCATTGAACAATTAGATTTATATAAGTGGAAATAAAAGCGACGAGGAACGATCATCATGAATCTTGAATTTAATGTGATTTAATATGAACTAACTGATTAGCGAGTTTTTGTGTGTTAACTGAATTTTTTACCTCTTCACTCAATATATGAGTGTCCCCGCCGCTTTTATTTTTACTCAAGAACAACAATAAAAGGCTTTTATTAGGGACCATTGCCCTGTATGGATTCGCCATACAACAACAAAATAATACAGTAATTTTTCCTCCTTTTCCCCATGTGCACGTGAGCCTTTGTTTATTTTTACTCATATAAATCTTATTGTTCAATGGCAGGAGGTATTATTTTTTCCTTTTTAGTGCATTTTAATAAAAGCTTTTTCTAAAGAGGATTTTTTATTAATTAATTATTTATTTAATTTTTAGTCATAAATTCTAAATTTACAAATTTATATATGATTGTGTGTGTGTGTGCCAAATGTGTTGTGTGTAATTTCTAAATTAACAAACCTAAGAATAAAAATTTGCAATATATATACGAAATATAAATAAAATGTAAAAATATACACATCAATATTATAAAATTAGTATTATTAGATAAAAACAATCACACACTATGAATTTTTAATATACAGTTAAACCTGTCTATAGCGCCCCCTCTAAACAGCGCCTCCCTCTCTATAGCGCCAGATTTTAAATACGTAGTACGATGCGATTTACATTAAAAGTGACCTGTCTATAGCATCCCCTCTCTATAGCACCCTATTTTGGTGAGTCCCAAGAGGGGGGCGCTATAGACAGGTTTAATTGTGTATGTATATGTTTTTAACCCATGTTCTCTCCTGTAGCGTTCAAAATATATCTCTAATAACCCGTGGTTTTATTTTCAATGGCGGCCAAGAGATATTAAATAGCGTTAAACAGAGTTATTTTTAGGGAAATTTTCCTACGATACCAAGTCGAGGTTGAAAATTCCTATGAGAGTGGCCATCTGAATTCTTTGGTATTGGAAGGCTGATAATATATGAAGAGGAGATTATTCACTGTTTGGTCTTCATTCTAGCACTGGGGCGAAATCGGATCCTCTTTCAAAATTTTCGCGTAGTATGCTTGTGCGTAGCCATGACAATTAGGCTGGTTGTTGAAGTGCTCTCATATTAGATTCTTGTTATCATGGAGATAAAGATTTTTGACGTGGCTATACATCTTTAATTACTGGTTGAGTAATCCGTAATGTATAGGTCTATCTGTAGATTCTGCGTGAGCTGAGTTATTTTATTGCAGGGAACGCTTTATGGAAAGATTATGAGAGTCAGAGGTAAGTTTAGAATGTGCAGCAGGCTTAGCTGTTTGTACTGCATCGTTAGGTGGATTGAGCGAGTGTACAAAATTTTAAATTTATATATAGTCCGAAATTATATTAAAAATTAAAAGGAAGTATGGAAATTAGTCCTTTCCCGACCACATTTTATGGAATGATGGTCGTTCCTAACGCTACAAAAACAGCTTCGCCTATTTTCTTCGTTTTAAAGGAAATACTTGTATACAAATTCTACTATCCTATCTATTCCCTACTAAACGGCCATCTAGAAGTCTAAAATTTTGTACATTTGCATTGTTAGCAGGATATAAATAATCTCTATATATTTTTATTTTTTATTTTATTATATATATTACAGAATCACGAAGTCTATCAGACTATTGTGCTATATTATATTTATTTACATATATATATATATATATAAAGAGACAAGGGTCGCCTCTCCCGTCAAAATAGACGTCTAAAACCAGACGCCATCTATTGACCGTCGCCGCAACTAGCGGCCTTGGGTCGGTGACAAAGCCAAACGTTTTTTCAGTTTGCCAAAGCTGGTGTTGTGGCTTTGTCACTGACCCGAGGCCGCTAGTTGCGGCGACGGTCAATAGATGGCGTCTGGTTTAGACGTCTATTTTGACGGGAGAGGCGACCCTTGTCTCTTTAGATCAATTTCCTCCCGGCAAAATTTCCATCTACGTATATATATATATATCTTTAAATTTTTACACGATGAATTAGTAGTGATTTATAAATCTGTGTACAAATTGCTCTAAACTTGCCAAAGTGTTCATAAGATTGAATATATACAGAAATATGATCTATAAAATACCAGACTTTCACTTGGCCTAGAAGTACATATATTAAGAATGAGAACATTATCTTGTTCAATGAACAGGTCTAGAGTTACAGCCACTTCTAAGCTCATTAAAATTTTACCTATAAATCTATGAATATATGTACAAAGGTTGGCATTTATTTATAGATATGTTGAATAAAAAACACCATTGATTATAATAAAATAAAAATTGTATTTTTAAAATGATTTTTTATTTATTTTTAAAAAATATTATAAATAACTTTATTTCAATTTGGCTCAGTGGCCCATGCAACACAATTCAATGCCTTCAAATTGTTAAATACAAGTAATTAGTGATTAGTTGATATTTATTCCGATAGATGGCGTAAGTCATCAGCAACTACCAGTTTCACGATCAGGAGATGTCTTTCTCTTAAAAATGTGTGGCAATATAAGGTGGGGAGAGAAATAAGGACACCACAAGTTGGAGAAGGAACCCAGACAACCAGAGAGAGAGAGGGAGAGAGACGGGACCGGCACAGCCGGGCGGCAGTTCGTGTCGCACACAATCACCAACTGTATTAAAAGTCCCAAGGTGTTAACGGACGAGCCCCATTTGCCGCCCCTTGGAATGTCGCTGCTGTCTCAAATGACCGGACTTTACATCCCGTCTCTCTCTGGGCTGGCTCTAGGTTTGCTTTATTATTCCTGGAAGAGTATATATTATGACATATATATATTTTTAAAATGAAGCTTTCAAACAGGCTTTACGCTAATGAATTCATCTATAATTTATTTGAAGCTTCGACATTTAACGTCGATATTTGCATATATCTATTTCCTATCGTCACTTGGAAGAATTCTCAACGTTGTGTTGAAGTTTCGATGCATCAATTCTTTCAGACGATCTGCTAGGCCACGCCAACCTTTACCTCATTTTCGAGATTTCAAAATGCCTCTTCTCACATCTAATATTACGCTTTACGCTAATGGCCTTAAATACAATTGAGGGGGCTTCCCAAATTCCAAATAGTCCTCTTCCAGATAATCAAGGGGTCTTCAATATCTCCCCTCAACTTAAGATTCAGGAAAAAAACTTGTAGATGGATGCTGCCTATGTTGATGCGAGAATGGTAAAATAAAATGGTTGAATATAAAATATATACACGATGATATTGGAAACATATTACTGAATTTTTAAAATAGAACAATCCATAAATAAATCTTTAATTATTATAAAGTAAATAAAGCTTCCAGGGTTAAGTTTCTTGTTCAATTTTTTATTTTCAAGTTTTCGGACTTGTCAGTCCTTCTACAGGAGTATCACGTTAATACATTGATGATATATACTATTTTTATATACAAATTAATTTTTACATATTTAAATATTAATGATATTGAAAGGGGGAGAAAATATATATTACCTTCTTTGTGTGTTATAAACAATTTTTGAAAATATATACGTGCATGCAATCTTTAATTAAAAAGGCATATATTGGATCAAAATATCATTTATTTCAAACTTAATTCTGTTGACGTTATGTGGCGCTGAGTTTGTTGTTGACACACTTTAAAATGTTATAACACCTTGATAAAGGTTGGCGTTCAGCCAACTGAAATATTGATAAAATAAATGATATTTTGATCCAATATATGCCTTTTTAATTAAATATTACTGAATTATAACAGATAAATTAATATATTTATTAACTTTGGAAGTTTTTTTGCCTTATATAATTCCAATGAGGTTTTAGATAGGATCCTTGAATATTTGGATATGTCCTTCTCGTTTGAAGTCTTGTACAATCGGTGAAAAAATCAATTCGCAACTCCCAACAGTTTCTGACTTTAAATCGTGCAGTACATAATATATTGCCACGTGGAAAATTAGGGAAGACAAAAACTTCAGGAGGAGACAATAATTTATTTCAGGCAAGCACAAACTATGAATGGTAAACAAAAGATAAGCCACGAGGGAAATTTACAGAGTAGCAAAATATAGACATAAAAATGACCACTCTGTTAATAAAAATAATAAAAATTAATAAATACTTTGTTACAATATTTAAAATTAAAAATAAAGAAGGCACCTCCTGACCACGAGCACACGTGCTTTTTAGATGACAGAGCGCCATCTAATTAAATTTAGAAATTGGCTTATTTCCGACCACCCATAAGTCGGAAAATTCACATAGTTGCATTGTTAGTTGGACTGAGCGAGTGTTTAAAATTTAATACTTCTTATATGGCCTGGAAGTATATTAATATTGAATTATAAAATTTGAAAGGCAATTAAGAAATTTGTCTGTTCACGGTCATCCTGACAACCCAGAAGTCTGAAAATTTGTCAAATTGAATTGACATCAAGTTCTAAAAAGTGTACTAAATTTCGGAGATTTCTACGTGCTCTGGAATTTGATTACAATATTTGTGGATAGATATTCACATGGAAGCAAGTTGAATAAACGTTTTTAAAAAAGAAATCGCGTGTTGAAGTTTCCACTGCTGATGAGAACAGGTTTTCTTCAATGGAGGAAGCGGTGACTAGACTACTGATAAGTGTTATCAGGGATGTTGCAATGGAGTTGTTTATAGCTCACCCATGTACGCTGCAATGTCACATGGTTGTTTGTAACCTGATACTGCTTGGATGTGATTGCCATTCAAAATATCAATTTCACGATGATTCATACTCTCTTTTCGTACTCTTGTAGTGTGTCGATTTATTAGTCCAGCGATGGCCCAGAAAGTATTTCAAAGTTAGTGTTTTATTGGTATTACTTATTAGCTACATTTTTTAGAGGAAGACAAGAAGGACAACACCCTAGAATGTCTATTCTGGTTCTGTTGACTTCCCTGGTCTGTCGCGCCGCACAGCGGTGGTCATCTCTTATTTCATGTCCCCGCTTGTTGTTTGCCGACGGCGTGGTCCGTCATCCCAGCAGGCTGGAAGGAAGTCTCTCGGCTCCCACACTCTCTAAGACGTATGAAAATATAAGCATGTTGCAACGTGGAAAATTAGGGAAGACCAACTTCGGAAATATCTTTATTTATGGGGCTGCTAACCAAAATGAATGATTTTTGAGCCCCGAAGGAAGACTAACTTCAGATGAGACAACAATTAACTTCAGGCAAGAACAAACTATGAGTGATAAACAAAAGATAAGCAAAAGAGGGAAGTGTACAGAGTAGCAAAATATAAACATAAAAAATAATACTCTGCTAATAAAATAATACATACATTGCGACAATTTTTAACGCGATTTTTTTTAAATAAAATAGATATAATTAAATTTTTATTTATATACACAGTTCTTATCCTACGATTATAAAAATTGAAAAACGAAGACCCAAGACGTATATTTCCTATGCATTCCAAAGAAGAGAGAGAGAGAGTTTTTAACACCATATGATTTAAAACCACTCAAAAAAATTATTTTGAAACTTGATTAAAGTGGTCGGAATACCATTCTAAAATAAAATTTATCGATTATTCATTTTATTTTCTTACTAAAACGTATTTTTCCTATGAATTCCAAAGTAGTTTTCAACATAATATAATTTAAAACATTGAAACCTGATGAGACTGAGAACCAAATAGATGGATAACAAACACACAGGCTGCTACTTAGCACAAGTTCAAATGTTCTACCATAATAATGAATTGAAGAAGTTTGTACATATACAACTGTATATATTTCCCTACTATATATTTACCCTTTATTATATATCACCCTTTTTTGCCCTATATTCCCATCCCTGGACACTTTTATTTTTCCGTTTATCATTACTCTTCACAATTCATCTGTTGACTTTACTTAGAATATTTAATGAAACTGATTCCAATAATTATTAATTAAACATTATATTTATTGATTTACAAGAGAGAGAACAAAATATAAAAGGGAAACTAATATTGAACAAAGGAACTTTTTTCTGTTTCGGTTAGCGCCTATTTACCTGTGAGCTTACATACACTCTGTGGTAACAAATAATTAATAAATATACAACACATATTTTCATACTTCATGCCTAAGGTTAGAAATAGTCGTTATTTCTCCTTAAAATAAATTTTGATTTTTCGTTGAAAAGAAACTCATGCGGGATAATTTTCAAATATATTACCCTTTATTCCATCATAATTTTTTTTTCTGTAACAATTGATTATAAGAATCAATAAAATTGTTTAAATTGTTACAAATTGTCTAGTACAGTACAATACTGGTCTGGCAGATTCATACCGGTCCTCGGAAAATTTTGACAGAGAACCATGGAGATTTTTACTCATCTTCGTTTAAAAATAAATAATAAAATTTTTAAAATTATATTTTTTTTAGGTCAATGCCTTAATTTTACTATTTATAATCCTTAATTTTGTGTTTTACAACTAACTTATGTGATAGTTTTGTAATACATAGTAAACACTTTTTGTAGTTGTTTAAAAAAACATGGGCCTGCATTTTTCTCCCTATAAATTTTACCTATCTGAGGGCTAAAATGAAAATAAAAAGTTGAGAAACGCTGTACTATAGGTATCTACTAGGTAACAATGGGATTAATGTGTTTTTTCTCTCATGTTGTGGCTTTGTCACCAACCCAAGGTCGTTAGTTTGCGGCGACGGTCAATAGATAGCGTCTAGTTTTGACGTTTGACGGGAGAGGCGCCTCATGCTTTATATATATATATATTAAAAATAAAAAAGGCATATCCTGAACAGGAGCACATGTGCTTTTCAGAAGGCAGAGCGCCATCTGGTGGAAAAGAAATCAACTAAACATTGATTTAGCCCGTTCCCTGATATTTGGTCAACCCAATTTCTTGATAAATCAAGAAAAGCCATCCACGAACGCGTTTCGCGCTGTTGGCGCTCTGCCTTCTGAAAAGCACATGTGCTCCTGGTCAGGATATGACTTTTTTTATTTTTAATATCAACACCTGACCATTTTATTTTTTATATTGTTTTTTCATATATAAATTTATATTCATACAACAAATTCACTTCAGACCAGCATTTCCCTGAGGTGTTAGAAAGAGTATTCCATGTCCGTATAGTCAGTCAGCAAGGGTTCCACCACGTACTGAGACAGTTAGATGGTGCAGACCTCAGGCCCGACGTTCCCCAACAGCAGCTGCGTCCCCAAGTACCGCATCCTGGCGCGGGGCGAGCCTCTGCCCGAGGAGTTCCGCAAGAAGGTGATCACTGAAGGAGGCGAGGAGGTGGGAGGCGAGGCGCTGGGCGAGGCGAGCGACTGGCTCATGGAGCAGCTGTTGGCCAACCTCTGCCACGGCTATCACAAGGGAGGCCACGCGCGCCGTCCGTGCTACCAGCTCTTCAGCTAGGACAGACATGAAGGCAAAGTTCAGGATGCATTCTCTAGTGGGGAGCTAGATGTCGCAGGCTCGATCCCGGCAGGTCCCTAGGTGTTGGAGACGCGGTGCTGAAATGATTAAAATTATTTGGACAACAGCCGGTGTGTGCGTACAACTTCTCCCATCTACCAGAGGGTCTTTAAGTTATCCTCGAGCAAAAAGGAACATCCTAGAAGTTCCTAGACCTTGGGAGCAGAAAGGAACAGACACTGGATATCAGTGATTAACTTAAGGATCACAGAAGACGATCTATAAACTATAGGACAAAAATTTTTCTTTAAAAAAACATAACCGTACTAGCACTAGCACATTTATCCACAGCTACTAATCGGAGATTCTTATAAAAGGATCTAAAATAATATTTAAAATATGAGATAAAATTATTATATATGATTGTGAATATATAAACAAAATACAATGTAAAATTGTCCTGAAAATTGAAAATGTACTTGAATTTTGTGATTTTGAAGTTATTAGTATCAAAATGAATATAAAAAATTGACGTTTTGAAAAATACCAATTATTTCTGAAAGAATTCTTCCAATTGATATTTGAATAACAAATTATTTGAATTAAAATATATTTATCTGTTCATACTAATCTTATCGCGCTACAAAAAAGATGGTTTTTATTCAAACGATCCTTCATTATATTTTAATATTTTACATAGGCGAGTCCCTATTATATTGTAACGTATAAAGCAAATTTCGTTAATTAGAGAGATATGTAAAAAGATTCTATTAACGACCATAAAATAACGTCTTAATGATGAGTTGATTACTTTCCCCCAGAGAACATTCTAAGGCCGAGTTATGGAACAAATATAGTGTGACTTTATAGATAAATGATGGATAATAAATTTGTTCTGTCTTTTTATTCATAAATTCCGATATATATTATTTTATAAACAAAAAGGCATATCCTGACCGCGCTCACACATGAGCATTTTTCTATTTTTTTTTTTAAATTTCACATATTATTCTATGAAAAAAACAATAGAAAAAAAAAATAATAAAAAGGTCAGGTGTTGATATTAAAAATAACTCTAAAAAATATATTCAATAGAATCATCAATTCTGGTTCATATCCCTTAATATGGTCTAAATCTATCATCCACCCTATTTTTAAAAGCGGTGACCGGGATAATCCATCAAACTACCGCGGAATTGCCCTTATTAGTAATCTGTCAAAACTTTTCACATCAATACTAAAATCTCGATTACGCAACTGGATTGAAGGTAGATCAATTATTCCAGAAAACCAGGCCGGATTCAGAAAAGGCTACTCCTGTCAAGATCACATATTCACACTGTTGTCCTTGATACAGCTGACTCTCAGACGTAAAAGAAGAAAACTTTATGCTTTTTTTGTGGACCTAAAAAAGGCTTTTGACACTGTTCCCCACTCACTTCTGTGGTCAAAATTGGGTGAATTAGGTCTGGATTTCCGCTTTGTTAACCTTATTAGGAACTACTTCGAACAAATGACAACGACGGTGAGATGGAATGGACTATTTACTGAACCCATCAAAATCCGATCGGGAGTGTTACAAGGAGAGCCCTTATCACCCTATCTATTTATACTCTTTGTAACTGATTTAATCAACATTTTTAATGACTCTACTCTACCAGGCATATACCTCCCTAATTTTGGAACGGTCCACCTTTTCATGTATGCCGACGACATAATTCTCATAGGAGAATCAAAAATCAATCTACAAATAAAAATCAACATGTTGAAAAAATACTTCGAAACAAATCATCTAACCCTGAACGAATCAAAACCCAAGATAATGGTTTTCCGAAATGGTGGCCGCCCTGCAAAATCGGACAAATGGTTCTGGGGAGACCAACTGTTGACAGTGACATCGAAATATCTCTATCTTGGCTATCCCCTCACAACAACAATCTCGTTTAGTCAAGTGGCTTCATACTTAAAGGCAAAGCGCTTGCAGCTACCGGCGAAGTATGGAAAATTATGGAGAAATCCAGGTTGAATTAATTTGGTTCATCAATGAAACTATTAGATTAGATTATCCTGTCAACTCTGCTGTATTCTGCTTCAATTTGGGCAAACGAAAAGTACAAAATCTTGGACCAAATTCAGAATAACTATCTCCGACGACTATTGAACTTGCCGAGTAACACACCAGGCTACATACTACGCATGGAAACCGGACGCTTCTCACTAGGAGTCACAGCAACCAAACTAATTCTAAAGTTCTGGTTAAGAATATTAAAAATGAAAAAATCCAGATTGCCCGCAATCTGTCTAGCCCAATTATGAGAAACGTCCACTCTAACGAATACCTTTATAGGTTTTACAGAAAATTTAATGAATATCCTAAACTCAACTGGATTCATGTGGTTAAAGAATTGTTCAGACCCCAATATTCTATAGAAAGCAATACCTCAAATTATCAGAATCACTATAGAACAGTCTATCCAAACCGATCAATCAAGAATAACCAATTCGAAGCTGCACACACACTACAAATATTTACATAAAACATTCGCAGCAGAGAACTATCTACTAAGTGAACTCCCACTGCCGACTAAACGCCTCATTGCGCAATTGAGAATTCTATTTGTTTTATATCGAGAAGACCATATAAAATATCTAAGGACAGAAGACTTGTATTGCCAACTATGCAAAAATAGAACCGAAAATGAATTTTAGAACATTATATATTTGAATGCATGCCTCTTGACACGGAAAGAAAATACTCTTTTCTAAGATAGGCCATACACACCTCACATTATATTCTTTATTATCCAACTTTATAGACAATAGTTCAGTAGCTTTGAATCTATATAACTTCCATAAAAATGCTGTAAAAAAGAAAGACTTAACCGAACATCCAAACATACCAAAAATTTATGCTTGATGAGAAGGACAGAGCCAATATCCAATTATTTGTTTAGGCAGGTACGATAAGTTAACCCCCCACACTGATAAAACGGTGTTTACCTTATAACCCTGAACACTCGGATTTTCCTGGAAAATCTCTTAAAGATTTTGGCCCACCTGTGCTGTGTGAGCAGAAGAGCTTGAATTGACTTGTTCCATATGTAAATACCTGTTTTCTTTCCTCTTTTCGCTCTCCACTTCTCCCATCCATATTTCCATTTTTTTTCTTATTTTTTTTATTCTTTCTTATAATCTGTATATATTTACCATATGTATATAATCTTTCTCCATTTTTATTTCCCACTTTCATAGGTTTTTCTCCGTCTTGTAATCCCAAAGAGAATCCTCTGTAAGACCTGTGTGTCTTAATAAAGGCTTTTGTGTGTGTGTGATATTAAAAATAAAAATTTTAATATCAACACCTGACCTTTTTACTATTTTTTTCTATTGTTTTTTTCATGTGTTAAGCGTATTTACGCAAGTTTGCCCTTAAATACCCATTTCTTGGTTTTTCAGAAAGTCACTGGAACCAAAAATATTTTTGGTCGCCGTGGTACAGCCTACTCCACGCTGACGAGCGCCAACAGCGCGAAACGCGTTCGTGGATGGCTTTTCTTGATTTATCAAGAAATTGAGTTGGCCAAATATCAGGGAACAGTTTAAATCAATGAATAGTTGATTTCTGTTCCACTAGATGGCGCTCTGCCTTCTGAAACGCACATGTGCTCCTGGTCAGGATATGCCTTTTTTATTTTTAATATTATTCTATATGAAATATTTAAAGTAAAATACAATGTTTTTGTCATAATATATGTTATTGCACAAAGAACGATATAATTCACCGACACCGACGTCAAACCGTCAAAAAAGCAGCTTCTACTTGCTGTCAACTGCAGGCAATATTTTGATGTCACATCTACCATAGCTGCCCTGTAAGACAACAGTGTTGTGGTGACAATGTCTATTTTGATGTCCATATTATAACCACTTCCTATACCTCAATTGTGTCCATTGATTTCAGTTCCAAAATGGGGGTCGGTGGAAGGATGGTCTAAACCGTTGGTTTTCGACCGCTACGACTCGGTATCAAATCCCGCATTGAGCACTTTTTTATAATAATAATAATAATAAAATGTGCCAATAGACCTCGAATTCAAACCTCACCAGCGAGTGCAAGTAACTAAACGGGGCTCTGGCACATTTGTAAGTTCAAAAGTCGAACTGCTGTTGTATACTACATTTGAAAATATAAAGTACGGAGAGTGTACATGTTCTTGTTCAGACCAACCTGCGCATCATGGTGCACCATGGTTTAGAGCCATGGCCCTCGTCATTACTGGGGAGCTATGATATGGGGAAATCTTTCAAGAGAAGCAATAGCGATGAAATAGGCCATATCTTCTAGAAAATTGGTTTAACTGATTGTTTGTAGTTGCTGTTGTAGTAAATCTCACAGTTTTGTGAGGTAGACAATTAATATGCTACAACAAATCTATGCTTGAAATCTATAAGAATTAGTTCAAGTGTTGTTTCTTGAGTGGATAAACCGGGTATTGTGCCCGAAATAATGTGGGATTACTCTAGGTCATGGGAAGGTCACTTCCAACAAAATAAATAGGTCGAGCATCGTCTAGGTCACGCTATCTGGTTGTCTAGATCATGTACCGCCCTTGTACCGTACCATTTATAAGAGAAACTGATACTAAAATGAAGTCTATTAATTACGACATTCTCTTCTCTATAAACCTTTTATATTAACTTATGCAACAGTTTCTGAAGATGTTTCTTTTCATTTTTATTGTAATCTCAAGATTTCGGGAATTACCGTCCAGGTGTACAAAAATAAACAACAATGAAACGCCGTTGTTCATTTTTGTACTCCTGTAGAAAGGTGGTCTTCTTCTTCTTTCTTATCTCCACTCAATTTGACAACCATCATGACTGGGTGATGTAGAGTGCGTCTGTCTTTGTCATTAAGACTGGGAGCACTACTCAGTGGCAGGCCGACTTAGCTCCAAAAGAAATGGCCACCTCTGACATGAGGAACAGACGGCATGTACAGCCACTCCTAACATGAAGTACAAACGCTGCTCATCCTGTATCCCTGGATTAGGAGCCCTTACAGGGTACTATCAGCCGGGCCAGCTGAACCCAGGTTTTTTAGTGAGCTTGTTACTGCTCCCCCTCCTCCTTTTTCATCCGTGCTTGGGACCGGCAAAGGCGGAGTTGAGAAGGGGGGTAATGCCCGAAAGCTTGAGATTACAATAAAAATTTAAAAGAAACTCGCATCTCCATAAACCTGTTGTGCATCATTTAATTCCTATATAGGAGATTCACATCTATTGCATTGATACGGAAACTTGTGTTATACACAAAATAATAAAATTAAAGAATGAATTTATTTATTTTATTCTCTCTGTTTTCTCTCAAAACCTGCATTTCAAGTATTACTCAAGTGTGAGTTTTGAGATACACGGGAATGTTATGATACATTATAATGCATTAGCGCGCCATCTGTTATCAAAATTCGAAACTATTATAGACGCGTATGATTCTTTTTTAAAAAATAAACAATTTCTACTGCCCTTACTCTCTCTCTCTCTCTGCAATGGAAAAATTAAGGTACTGTAAATATTTGTACAAGAAAAACACATCTCTGGATCTCCCTGCGGTCCCCCCTGGACCCTTAGAATATTTGACCAACTTCTGATCCAAGGTGACTAACGTGGCAACGGTACCCATTTTCCAATTAAGAACAAACCCAAGATAGAGGACATTGCTGCTGCTGTGATAGAGATGTATGGAGACATCTGAGGCTCTTCATTGGACATGACAACAACAACATATCTCTGGATGATTTTCCCGAAATTTTAAGAATTTAGATAACACGGCTAATGAAGTATTCCTTCTTCTCTTCTCCACTTCTTCTTTGTATCTCTCATCTTCTGTATAGACGATTGTATTGATTGATTGAGATGTATTGTAGGTATATAAATTTTGTATTGACTGATTGAAATGTACTGTAGGTATATAAAGGTATCATTAGGGTATTTCTCTACTGCCTTTGTGTAGATAAGTTATAGTAGGTGAATCTGTATAAGACCGATGGTCTTAATAAAGCTTTGTGTGTGTGTGTAAGTGATAGTTGTCAGCTTGGTTGTGTTCATACAGATGTATGAATATGATGTATGAATGTTCATACAGATGTTATTGTGTTTGTCTTTTTCACGTGACCATATCATTAGAGTATTGGCCTATATATATAAGGTATTATTTGTCAAATTGGTTGTTAACACAGACGTTTGTATTCTCTACGTTACTATGCCATATGGATATTTCTCTACTCTTTCTTTCGTCGACCATATTCTATTGGTTGAATATTTATTTCATCGACACTCTGGGCAGGTGTTTGGTTCAGCCAGGTTGGGGGTGCCAGACCGCGACCTCGATGGCAGCTCACCTTGCCAACAGCTATTCCTGCCAGCGCTATTGAGGCCGCTGGCTCAAGAAATAAAATAAAAAGCTGAGACCCGCGAAGTATCGGATTCTAAGTGAAATTATCCAAAGAACATCAAATATCTGTCAGGAATACATAGGTGTGAGAGTGTACTTTTCCTTTCAAAGATGCTGCGTCATTTCCTTCCTTGTGTTGGCCAACCTAGCAAATAACTTTCCCCAAGATGGCCCCCGTCTTCCCCCCGCTTCTTTGTTCCCTTTCTCCCCCTAACCGTGTGGGACCTTGAACTCGGGGTCAAGTTGTACTTACATCACGTTGTCCGTTTCTACTTCGAAATATATTTATATAGTAAAATGGTTAACTTGTGATCTAAGTAATAGCAGAATATAAGATAAAATCACGCATACAATATTTGGTTGTTTTTTTTTTTGCCTGGAGAATCAGATAAAAGAACTCTTGGGCGACTTATCCTTGTCTCAATCCGATAGTCAACAAATATATAACTGGATGAATACAATGGTGTTTGATCAAGGTCTTCTCTTTGGTTTATATTAATTCTACAAGGCCGCAGTCACCGTTCGGTGGAGATTAATAGAATCGCCGAATGTCGTGGTCCATTTGGATGGGGAAAGCGAAGACTAGAACGTGGCTGATTCCACACTCGCCTTTCAGTTATACGCTAACCTTGACGTAAGTACGGTGGATTCTGTGGCCACTGGACATGCATCGGACCTGGAGGCTGTTGTTGGGTTCTGTGCTGCCTGGAGTATAGGAGCTTCATCTATGCTTCCTTCCTGTGGTGAATCTGTATAAGACCGGTGGTCTTAATAAAGCTGTATGTGTGTGTATTAATATAGTAAAACATCACTTTGTACAGTATAATCTTTATTTACCCACTAGACAAGCATTATAAGAAATCGTACACACAAAAATCTTCCTTGTCACTTCACCAGCTTAAACACCTTTTCGGGAAATTCGACGGATTTCATAAATCCCCTTGTAGAATGTTATGGAATAGAAACAACTACCCTGTACTGATGAAGATCATAGCTCGAAATCATGGTATACAGGTTGTTGGCTTTTGTCTGAATTTTCTAAAAACTGGTATTATGGTATATTCTTTATCACCTAAAACGGTGTTTACCTTACAACTCTGAACACTCGGATTTTCCTGGAAAATCTCTTAAAGATTACTTGAAAAAGCCATGGTCCACCTGTGCTGTGTGAGCAGAAGAGCTTAAATTGACTTGTTCCATTATATGTATGTTCCATATGTAAATACCTGTTTTCTTTCCTCTTTTCCGCTCTCCACTTCTCCCATCCATATTTCCAATTTTTTTTTTCTTATTTTCCATAGGATTATTCAAATAATAATCTGTATATATTTACCATGTGTATATAATCTTTCTCCATTTTTACCCCTTTGTATATTTCCCACTTTCATAGGTTTCTCCGTCTTGTAACCCCAAGGAGAATCCTCTGTAAGACCTGTGTGTCTTAATAAAGGTTTGTGTGTGTGTGTGTGTATTCTTTATCACCACTATTACAACAAAATGTTTTAGACAATAACTCTGAAAGATATTACAGTGACCTTTATTGAAGACGTACGAGATAACCAAGTATGAACATTATTGCCTCATCAAAGACTTTCCACTTCCTTAAGTTTTGTCCATGAGTGTATTATATAAAAATAATTATAGCTCTATATATATCTATTCAAGATGGGAGCAATCTATAATATTATATTTAAATAAATATATTCAGCATATATATATATTGGATTTTTTTAATAAAAAAAAATATTTATAACCAATATTTCAAGAGGCAATTCACCTCTCTTTATCGATGTTTTTCTGTGTTTTGAAATATATATACATATTTCCCATAATATTTTGTATATTCTAATTTTCTTCTCTTCCTCTTTTTCCCCCCCCACTTCTTTTCTGTATCTCTCTCAGGTGAAAGTGTATATAAGACTAAAGGTCTTATTAAAGGTATTAATGGATTAAAAAATTGATTGACTTGCTTAGAGAGAAGCGATTTTGTTAGGAATAGTCTTCGAAGCATTGAGAAAGAATCCATCAGTTGGGGAATGGAATAAAGAGGTTTAAAGAAGAGGCCACAACGTGGACTAACCTCTCAGAGGCTCGAAAATCATACACTTTGGTTAGTTTTAAAATTATAAATACTTTCTCACAATGAGTTTATTTTTAAAAAAAAAACGCTAGCTTCTCAAGCGATAATCGCTCTTCAACGGGCTTACTAAAATATCGTCGACTTCTGTACGCTCCAGGAACCTGGGTTACTTAAATAAATATAAAATATCGACTATATCCTACCAGAAATATTTACAAAAAACAAACGCGCGCAGCGTGGATATTTATAACTGAAAATTTTAAATTGGTTTGTAATTTAACAAATTTATGGAATATGTCTATTTACATTTTTAGGGCATCCAGAACCTATAAAATTGATCTATTGATTTCTTCTGAGATATCGGTATTGTGATGGTAAATCTATTTTTCTGTTTATGCTGTTATATTCATTGGGAACGAGAGATTCTAAGAGTAACCATTGAAATTTGTTCTTAATGTTTTTATAGTAGCATTTCGTTTCTGTTATGTTAAATTGGTGACCGGTCTGTGCAATATGTTAATAGATCATTGAACGTTGGTCTTTTGTTATGATATTTCTGTTATGTTCGTTAGTAGCCCGTAAAACCATATTCTCTCTGTGTGAAAGCCTCCATGAAAGGATATAGAGCAGGGAGCTTTTGTCACAGAATTGCCAGCCAATAGGGGACGTTGTCCTTAATTGGGGCAGCCGACGTGTCACGTGATGGCCATGACCTGAGTGGATGGGAGAATGGCGCCACATTTCCTGCGGCCGAGTCATTTTGGGCTAACTATGTGCAACATCTTCGTACACATTTATTTTTAGCAAATCTTTATTGTCTTAGTAAAGTCTGATACAGCCTTTTATTGTTTATTTTCGGAACGCCAAAAAAGTGACAAAAACAAATCAAAAAGGGATGATGATAACCTGCGTCTTGCAGATTAACATTTTCATAGAAACATATATATATACATATTTATTGCTAGCTATATATCACCATCTTCTCTCTTCAAACACGAAATCTCACAGGCGGTCTCCTCGCTCGAGGTGGGTTCCGCCTTAGGACAGGACCCTCCTCTTTCAAGGCCTCGGGGTCCAGCGAGCGAAGAGGCTCCAATGACTTTCCATCGTCTGTATCACTCTGAACCTCTGAATCTTGATCCGACCGCTGGCTAGTTAGTCCTGGCGACAGCGACTCCATATAACCTCTGTCTCGTACAGCCTCCGAGATTATGGCACTGGGACCTGCTCCTCTTGAGTGCTCGGGTTGACGCTCTCCATCTCCACTCTCATCTTCCTCACCATTCCTCCACCTTTTTCTAATTTGATCCCTGTGATAGGCCTTTACCTGTCCGTGAATCAAAATGGTGTAGACTCTAGTTCCCTTCTTGCCCACAATTTTTCCTGGGATCCATTTATCACCACCTCTAAAGTTTTTACACCACACTAAATCATCTATCTGGAATTCTTCCAAATGGGTTCGCCGATCATACTTCATTTGCCTGGCTTGCTGGTCCCTAACTCTAGATGCCAAGCTGGGATGTATCAACGATACTCTGGTTCGAAGCGCACGCCCAATAAAGAGCTCTGATGGGGTCTTTCCCGTTGTCACATGCGGGGTGCTTCGATATGCCAGAAGAACTTTTGATAAGGTGTCTTGAATGGTATCCCCAATTTTCCTTTTATTTTTATCCAGGGCAGTCTTAATTGTTCTAACCGCTCTTTCAGCCAAGCCATTACTTTGCGGGTGGTACGCCGGGATCAATGTTTGTTTAATTCCATTTCCTTCCAGAAAACCTTTCACTATGTCTACCTATGGAATATACTCCTAACCCACAAAAACTGCAAAATAATTTTTGGAAAATAATATGGCTACACCACAACGAGTTTTTTATTTAGCTCTCAACGTTTCAGTGACTCGCATTCTCTTCAGAGGAATGACATTGTCTTCAGAGGAATGACTTTGTCTTCAGAGGAATGACATTGTCTTCAGAGGAATGACTTTGTCTTCAGAGGAATGACTTTGTCTTCAGAGGAATGACTTTGTCTTCAGAGGAATGACATTGTCTTCAGAGGAATGGCTTTGTCTTCAGAGGAATGACTTTGTCTTCAGAGGAATGACATTGTCTTCAGAGGAATGACTTTGTCTTCAGAGGAATGACATTGTCTTCAGAGGAATGACTTTGTCTTCAGAGGAATGACTTTGTCTTCAGAGGAATGACTTTGTCTTCAGAGGAATGACATTGTCTTCAGAGGAATGACATTGTCTTCAGAGGAATAACATTGTCTTCAGAGGAATGACATTGTCTTCAGAGGAATGACTTTGTCTTCAGAGGAATGACTTTGTCTTCAGAGGAATGACTTTGTTTTCAGAGGAATGACATTGTCTTCAGAGGAATGACTTTGTCTTCAGAGGAATGACTTTGTCTTCAGAGGAATGACATTGTCTTCAGAGGAATGACTTTGTCTTCAGAGGAATGACTTTGTCTTCAGAGGAATGACTTTGTCTTCAGAGGAATGACTTTGTCTTCAGAGGAATGACTTTGTCTTCAGAGGAATGACTTTGTCTTCAGAGGAATGACTCTGTCTTCAGAGGAATGACTCTGTCTTCAGAGGAATGACATTGTCTTCAGAGGAATAACTTTGTCTTCAGAGGAATGACTTTGTCTTCAGAGGAATGACATTGTCTTCAGAGGAATGACATTGTCTTCAGAGGAATGACTTTTTCCCCTGAGTGACAGCGAGTCACTGGAAAGTCGGTAACTAAACAAAAAATTAACTGAACGTAGTCATATATTTTTGCAAACAATAAATGATCTTCAAAACAGTAAAATGCTATTTTTACATGTGAGGCATTTTTTTTTGTAGGTCTCCATTTATTTATTTATTTCAACACACAAAACGCGATATCCCGGCTAAGGATAATTGCGTCGATTTACATTTTTTTTTAAAACAGAAACAGTTATAAACATATTATGCAAGAAAAGGTAATCAAAAATAAAAAAAGAGAAACAATAATATATATTAGGAACCTGAACCTTTCAGGTTTGAAAGATAATCATAAATATATTTACAAAAATAGTTAAATCTATGATAATTGTCTCTGCTATTTACAAATTGATATAGATCTACAACATTATTTAATGTCTGTTGTCTAGCGGTGAAGAAGAGTGGGCATTCCAGCAGTAGGTGTCTCGAGTCCTGGAATTCATCATGTTGGGCTGATTATGTCTACCTATGGAACATACTCCTAACCCACAATAACAGTGAAAGGATTTTTGGTCTCCATACAACCCATTCCTTATTAAAACATTTGCTTTTAAACCATTTTTTAATGGCCCATTCTCTTACGACCAACCATATGGTGGTTTGGAGAGAACTACCCAGGTTCCTGAAATTTATTTTAAAAGAAATATCCGAGAGTTCTTAGAGTTTCTTTAAAGAGAAATACCCGGGTTGTTTAAGAGTGAAAAACCTGGGTATCTGAAAAATATTTGAAGGTAAAAATACCCGGATTCTCGAAGAATGTTTAAGAGTGATTACCAGAGTTCGTGGAGGTTTTTTTTTTAAAGAGTGAAATACCCGGTTATCTGAAGAATGTTTAATAGTGAAATAGCCGGATTCCCGAAGAATGTTTAAGAGTAAAGTGCCCGGGTTCCTGGAGAATGTTTAAGAGTGACATACCAATTTCTTGGAGATTGTTTGAAAGTGAAATACCCAGATTCCCGAAGAATGCTTATAGGTAAAATGCCCGGATCCCCGAAGAATGTTTAAGAGTGACTACCAGAGTTCGTGGAGGATTTTTTAAAGAGTGAAATACCAGGTTATCTGAAGAATGTTTGTGTTTTAATGTCCATCTATACAGAGAGCCAAACAACAACTGACTCACCCGTGCAGCCGAGGTCACGCTCCGCTGCGTCACGTGGGGAAACATAGGTAGATGTTTTCTTACATCTTCTCAGCACATCCCCCTTTTTAAGACTTGAAATATATATATACATTACAAACTTTAAATGCATAATATAATTAATAATGAAGGCGATCCACAGGTTTAACAATTCGTCCACTCCGGGTTCTTATCTGGCCGTCTTCTGAGTCGTTAGAGGGATAATCCACAACTGGGGTCTTTTCATTTTCAACCAGTTCCTCCCCCGAAAAGGTCGGCGTCGATGGGTCGGCTGGATATTGCACTGTAACTCCTTTTCGTAGATGGAACCTGTTTCGACGTAAAGTCCCAACTGGAGTATCAACCATATATGACCTTGGTGTCGATGCTTTCTGCTTTACAATCCCCCAGGTTCGCATATCTGTAATCCAAACCGTGTCACCTTCGGATAGCTCCTCCATGTCCGTAGCTCCGCAGCGTCGATCATATCTGGATTTCATATCCTTTCTCCTTCTCCCCTCCTTTCTTTTCAGGGTCTGAGAATCCACCAACTTTGGATTAAGATTCCCTGGTGCAATTGGCAAGGTCGTTCGGCGTTTACGTCCCAGATGGTTCACCACGCCAAGAAATCTTCTTACGCCATGAACATCTGTCGGAGCAGGCATCCTCGCCACCGCTTCGATTTTCGCTGGATCTGGTCGAATACCGTCTTCATCCAGTATGTGCCCAAGAAAATTAATTCTTGGCACGCCGAAGACACACTTGGCCTTGTTTAGTGTAACTTTCGCCTCTTTCAGTTTTCGGAGCACTAAACGAAGAATTCGATCGTGAGTCTTGGAGTCGGAGGCAAATATCGGGATATCGTCCAGGTAACACATTACACCGTCCATGCCTTGCAAGATTATTGACATAACTCTCTGAAAATACTCTGGGGCGAGTGAGATTCCAAATGGCATTCTGCAGTATTTATATCTCCCAAAAGGAGTGATGAAGGTCGTTAAATGCTGGCAGTCCGGGCTCAACGGAATCTGGTGAAAGCCACTGTTCGCGTCCAGTTTCGAAAAGAATCTTGCTTCCCCCAGTTGCCCCAGCATGTGCTCCACCACTGGCATGGGATGCACTTCGCGCTGTACATGTTCGTTCAGCCTTGAGAGATCCACACAGAGTCGTATGTCGCCATTCGGTTTACCAGCAATCACAGTCGGTGCACACCATTCAGTCGCAACATTAACTTGTGCTATGATACCCGCCTTCTCGAGCTCTTCCAATCTTGTTTTGAGCTTTTCCATCAAAGGTATTGGTACCCGTCGAGGAGTATGCACAGCATATGGTTTTGCTCCAGGTTTCAATTTGATTTCGTAAGGGTTTCCGATCTGTCCCAGTCCTTCAAATACTTCGGGAAATTCCTTGATCGGGTTAATTCTCGTCGCAACCACTTCAATCCGCCTCGCCAGGTTCAAGAGCTCACATGCCCGGCGACTCAGAAGAGGTTCACTCAAACGACGAATGACATAAATCTTCTCCTTGATTTCATAATTGCCATTTCG
Source organism: Cordylochernes scorpioides (assembly GCA_030710605.1). Classification (NCBI taxonomy): domain Eukaryota; kingdom Metazoa; phylum Arthropoda; class Arachnida; order Pseudoscorpiones; family Chernetidae; genus Cordylochernes; species Cordylochernes scorpioides. The sequence continues at coordinate 32,732,918 of CP092866.1, read as the reverse complement.
CAGCGTTGATATAAACATACCCACAGTCTGAAGTTCGGAGAATTCAGCAGCTCTAAGGTTGATATCACTTTCCACTAGTCGTTGCTGTCCCATTATCTTCTTGAAGAGACACAGAGGAACACATGTAACATCCGCCTGGGAGTCGAGCTTGAACTTCACCTTTTTCCCGTTCACTTGGATTTCTGCTGTCCATCGCCTCCTGCACTCGCCTTCATCATCATCGAGATTAGATGAATCCTCCACAGCTGAGACCTCCAGGAGAAAACCAATTTCTTCATCAAGTTCAGAAACAGCTTTGACTTCCGCAGTCTTCGCCTGCTTATCTGGGCAGCAATTTGCAAAATGGCCAGTTTTTGAACATAGGTTACATCTTTGTCCTTCAGCACGGCAAGCCTGTCCTTCCCTGTGGGTGAAACCTCCGCATTTTGGACATCGTGATCTTGTTATGGCTGACTTCTCCTTCTTCCTCGAAGGCTGCTGTTGTTGTTTCGGTGACTGTTTCTTCGAGTTGAACTTCACCTGATTGACCTTTTGGCTTGTTGAGGGACGCTGCAGGTCGACTTGCTGCTGTCGAACGGCTTCCTGCTGTCGAACCATTTTCACCGCCTTTTCCAAAGTCAGTTCGCTGTCCAACTGCATTCTTTCAGATAAGGCTTTGTCCCTCACTCCAACCACTATTCGGTCACGGATCAACTGCTCATGAAGACCCTCAAATTCGCAACTATCAGCCAATTTGTACAATGAAGTGATGAATTCGTCCACTGGCTCCCGATCCTCTTGAATCCTTGAATTAAATTTCGCACGTTCGTAGATAATATTCTTTCTGACACAGAAGTGGCTGTCGAACGCCTTGAGGACGGAATCAATTTTCGTTGCCTCTTCCTCCTTTTCGAACTTGAAGGTCCTGAATATATCATCCGCGCGGTCGCCCATCAAGTACATGAACAAATCGATCTTGTCCGCCTCCTCTTTCTTCTTCATTCCACTGACCACGAGGTATCGTTCGAATCTTTTCCTCCATTTGGGCCATTCGTTGGGAGTCGAGAAGTCGAAAGTTTCTGGAGGTTGAATCTGAGCCATTTTGAATTATCTTCCAAGGTACGCAAAAATCGATATTTTGCGATATACGGGTTCGTATTTTATCCAGCTATCGCTGCCACCATGTTTTAATGTCCATCTATACAGAGAGCCAAACAACAACTGACTCACCCGTGCAGCCGAGGTCACGCTCCGCTGCGTCACGTGGGGAAACATAGGTAGATGTTTTCTTACATCTTCTCAGCACAGTTTGAAAGTTAAATACCCGGGTATCTGAAGAATGTTTGAGAGCGAAATACCCGGGTTCCCGAAGAATGTTTAAGAGTGACATACCAGGGTTCTTGGAGATTGTTCAGGATGAAATACCCGGGTTCCTGGAAGTTGTCTAAGACTGAAATACCCATGTTCCCTCTGAAGAATGTTTAAGAGTGATGGGTTCCTGAAAAATGTTTAATAAAGAAATACCCGGATATCTGAAGAGAGTGTTTAACTGGATTGTGAGTTGCGATATGAGTAATTGTTATTTGATACCAATTGGTGACATTCAGCGCAATGGTTGGACCACGACGTAGTTTCGGAATACTTCCAAAGCCAAAATTTCAACAGAAGATGATCATGGGGACTCTTTAATGATCCACTACCGTTCTGATCCAGCACAGCTTCTGAATCCGCACAAAACTTTACAACAATCTATTGCTAGATGTCATAAAAAAAATTGATGCTTCTGCTCTGTATTATCCAAAAGAAATTAGATATTTCTTCTCTATGACACGCCCGATTACATATCTCAACTGTCATTGTCGCAGCATGAGAAACTACGAACTACCCGGGTACCTGGAGAATGTTTAAGAGTGACATACCCACAGGTACCACAACAATCGCTTCTACCTAACTACAACTTTTCAAACACCTCAGCATCTACCTACGCCAGAAATGACAACAAACAAAGATGATGTGCCGAAATGGCCTTCAATGAGTTCGACGCTTCCACAACTCCACAATTTTGACCAAACTGAACAATAAAATGATTTATCGATGGTAAAAATGTGGAGATTCTAATTGATTCTATTTGTATTAATGAAGTTTTGTTGAATGAATAATCGTTTTAAAAATCGGTCATCATCATTGGTTATCATTTTAACCTCTCCAACCTAATAATAATTTACTTAAGTATATTGCACCCCCCCCCCCCCCCCAAAAAAAAAAAAGGAACCTTGAATATTGCTTATTATTTATTGTGCACTCATGGACAAATCTTAAGGAAGTTGTATCTTTCAGCATGTATATCGGGATTCGGACAATAAGGGCCGTACCTCACCGGGACGTCATGGCGACGTAGCCAAGGATGTCGTCACGGCTACTCCTGGCAACCGTGGGTCGCCAAAACACGTCGCCAAGAACGCTGCGCGCAAGGTCGCGACCATCTCAGTCGCTCTCGTTACATAGACAGAAATAGACGTGGAAGAAATCGAACTGTTATATATATATTTTTTATCTACGTCGCAAAAATATTAAGAAGAAGGAAAAAATAGGGGTATATCCTTTTATACGATATATATCAATCGATATAATTGCAAAAAGTTTCTTTATTAAAGAAAAATGGCAAGCTTTCAAGTGTTAGCTCATCATCAAGCCAATTGTTTCGCAAATTCCTACAATATATATATAGAGGTTTGATTGGCCTGATGATGAGCTAACGCTTGAAAGCTTGCCATTTTTATTTTATAAAGAAACTTTTTGTAATTATTTCGATTGATATATATAGTTTAAATTCTTTGCAATTATTTCACAATCTAATATCCTTTTATATCAAATCGAAGCGAAAGTGGTGTTTTTTGTAAAATTGTATGACGATTTATTGAAATATCCTGAAAAATTGTTCAATTACGTGAGAATGTCATTGGCATCATTTGATGAATTATTGAGTTCATGTCGGGATGTTCTGACTAAATAAGATTCTGTGTTAAGAAATTCTGTGAGTCCAGAAAAAAATACTCTTTGTAACATTTAGATAAGTAAATATTTTTATTTCAAGTTTTGTTACATTTAAACCATTCACAAAATTAAGTGAAACTATTGAAATTAGCTACATTCGTATAGGTCAAGAATAGATGATTCTTCGGAAAAATTAGATACATCCGATGACTGATCAGAAGAAGGGGGCATTTCAGAACCTCCAGGACGATATCCATAGTGATAGGTCGAATTATCTACTTGGTGCGACCACGAGCTTTGCGGATGTCCATAACTGCCCGGAGACTCAGTATTACGGGTGGCTTTTTCAAGTATAGTCATAATTTTAATTTTTGTAAGCATTTTTCTTTCTGAAGGTACTTTTTTTAGTGAACCTACCAGAGACAGCATAAATAGCCTATCTTCGTCTTCACTGTTGACCTCATGTTTTTCTATGATTTCACTACTTCGGTTTAGAGTTTTGAGGAATTTATCATTGTCATGTTCTGTAGTGGTATCTTTTGTTTTTCTCCTTTTAGGACATGGTACCACCTCTCTGTCTTTTTCAGCATTCTCCACAGATTCAGCAACGTGTTCCTTAATAGATACCACAGGTTTTAAAAATTGCAGCTGCTGAAAGAAAACATATTCACTTTTTCGTGATCCACAGCCAGATCCAGACTTTAAATTTTTCTGCCGACCAACTTCCCTTGTAAAACAGCCTCGGATACTTTTCCACTTCTTCTGTAAATCAGCAGCTGAAACAGGACAAATTTATACATAATAAATATAGATAATAAAACATAATATACATAATAGATAATAATAAATTGATAATTTAGTTACTTTTTTTCTGTTCTAAGTATCTTGCATCAGGATTTACGTTCAAAGAACTTTATTACAACTACAGACTTGGTTATACAACGATTCGCACTATAATTAGAGAAGTGTGCGACATAATATGCCAACATCAATAAAAATTTATGCCAAACACAGAAAACGATTGGGAAACTATTGCAAATGCATTCGAAAAAAACTCGAATTTTCCACATTACATCGATGCTATCGACGGAAAACATATCAGCCACAATTCAACCGATAAATTCCGGATCGCTGTGCTATAAACATTTCCATTGTTTTAATTGCAATATGTGATGCTAATTACAATTTCACATATGTAGATATCGGAACGTATGGGAAAAGTAGTGATTCAGGAATTTTCAAAGAAACTTCTTTTTACCAGAACGTCGTTAGCAATTCTCTAAATATCCCTGAAGCCAAACCACTAGGAAATGATTACTACATTCCATATACGGTAGTAGGATATGAAGCCTTTGGTTTATACTTCAAAAATATCAGCAAAAAAAATCTAAGGCAATAGTTTCCTATAAATTTTTTAGATCATCATTATGTAAGGACCAGTCAACAATTGAATGACTTTGAGACGAAGAGTAAAGCCAGTTCAATTTCTATCTTACTACATATGTAAATAACACAAGATGATTATTACCTTACCCAATTGGGAGAATCTGTATGGGGCATGTCCCTAATAAAGGCTTTTGTGTGTTTGTGTGTGGTTTACACGGAAACCTTATGAGACCATATGGAGGATCTTAGTTACAAGGAAAAAATCTTCAACTATCGCTTATCCAGAGCGCGCTGTTTCATTGAATGCACATTTGGTATATTATCCAACAAGTGGAGAATATTTCACAGAACGTACGTATAGATTTAACAAAAAAAAGTGAAGACATGTTGCACAGTTTTGTACGGTCAAGAGATGTCTATTCATACGACGCTACGATACCGGGGTTCCAACCTGTTACAGATCGAGAACATAACAGAGGAGGTAGAACAGCACTTAGAGATAAACTAACAGAATATTTTACAAATAAAAACATCAAAAAGCGAATGTTTCTTTTCACAAATAAATCAAACTTCTACTGCCCTTCTTACTGCGATGAAAAAATATTGGGAGGGCTTGGCTCATCAGTGATGAACCCTCCCAGCGGCCTCGCCAATTTAATCCACCAGACCGCTTCTTTAGAGCTCTAATACTATATTAGATCCTTCTGATTTTATATGCAACACTGAAGGATTGAATCTTAGAAATGGTATTTAAGCAAACTATGGGCATAAGCTTTTAGGACAGTAGAATTATATTTAAATATTTGCATCGAGCAATACTCTTCCGCAAACAATAAGGACAAGGCCAGAATGTAGAATATTTTGTTAACCAACCATGGCAAGAACGAAATATATTATAGGTATATAGGACTCAGAAACGGATAACTACCTACTCCTTTATTTGAATGTTTCGAATATCTGTTCGGGAAAAAAATTAATAATCTAAGAATCCGTCCTCTAATTATATATTTCTTATTATTATAGATTTATTATGTATTATTATATAATATAAATATCATTATGTACCTAATATATATTAACATATATTATATTATGAAAATTTCGAAACTATTATAGATGTGTATGATTCTTTTTGAAATTTAAACAATTTCTACTGCCCTTACTGCAATGGAAAAATTAATGGAAGGGCCTGGCTCATCAGTGGTGAACCCTTCCAGCGGTTTCGCCAGTTTAATCTACCATATTGCTTCTTTTTTTTTCCTTTTATAGTGATATTGTTGCTAGACTCTAGGAATGGGTATTTTAGATGAACTATGGACATAAGCTTTGAGGGGACAGTAGAATTACATACAATTATAAATATATAATATGCTTCGAGCAATCGCTCTTTCGCAAATATATATGCAGTAAGGGCAGTAGAAATTGTTTAATTTCAAAAAAGAATCATACGCGTCTAAAATAGTTTGAAAATTTTCATAATAGATGGCGCGCTAGTGCATCATAATACACCTATCCCCCGATTTACACGGTAGATACGTTCCTGAGAAAAACGTGTAAATCGGGGGATAGGTGTACACAGAAATAAAAATAAAATGCATTGACAGGTTAAAATATGTAGTCAGCACATAAGCTCGGGATTCCTCGTGAGATGTGTACACAGCGCATGTGTTCAATCACAGTAGCATTTAGTATAGTGCGATAAAAACAACAACAACAACAAAAAACTTATTTGGAAAACCGTGTAAATGCGAAAACGTGTAAAACAAGTACCGTGTAAATCGGGGGATAGGTGTATATTATATTCATGTACCAAAGTAGGTACCTTTTTGTAATATACTGTTATAAAATGGTAATAAAACATTATACTTACATAGTTGTTTTTTCTCTTGGTTGCTCATTTCTTCTTCCTGTTGGAAAATATTCACCAATTCGTCCCAACATTTAATTTTTAAGTTGCGATCCGAATAATCTTTTGATGCATTGTTCCACAAACATGGCCGATTTTCCATCTCTGTAATAAATCTTTCCGTATCAAAACTCATTTTGCCTCCGAGATTTCAACGTGACGAGTGGTTGGCGACCACTGGTGTCGCCGCCAAGTGGCCAGTCTCCACACGAGGACACAGCGGCGACGCCTCCAATTCGGGCATGTCGCCAAGTGGTAGCCAAGTGAGATACCTGCCATTCATTTTAAAAGAGTTAACTGGAAACTTTGCTGGCTACGTCGCCATGGCGTCTCGGTGAGATACAGCCCTGATTGGATTGTATTTGTATTAATGAAGGGAGGGTGATATTCGAAATATAATCGTTTTTTTAAAATCGGTCATTGTCTTTACCTCTACAACTTAATAATAATTTATTTAAGTAAATTTCACACCCACAAAAACAACCTTGAATATTGTATTTTATTGTAGTTTTTATAATGTATAAGGGAAACGGAATAATAAACGCTTGGCAATCTTACGTTTTCGCGTCAGTCGATAGTGTTGGTTTGACACCTATCGCCATCTTACGGATATATTTTAAACTAATCTTATGCCCATCTTTTTCTTTATTTTATGTTCCATAAAAAAAAAAAAGTTATTGACAATTTTTTTTAATTTAAAATTTTAAGAATTATTATTTGTTTTATAAAATCAATATTTTATTTTAAAAGTGATCAATTTTTTCAATAATTATTTCAGAATTTATCTTGAAAAAAAAAAAAAAGAAAAGTTCGAGGCAATTCTTAGGGGGAAAAAACAATAGTGAAGCATTCTTAAAATTAAAAGATAATTTTTTTTTTTAAATACAAATTTTTATAGTAACCTAATCAAAATTAGGCCATTTGATTTTTATTTTCTTCAAGCGCAATGGTACTCAATAGGGCTATAAACAACATTTTATTAGGTCGTTCCTATCAAAGATCCGTCTTTGAATGGTCACCACTACCATCCTTACTGGTCACGTTCTTGTAGATCTCTGGCATAGAGATGTCCTCATTGCCGGGAAGAGTCACAAACGGTAGACCACCTCCTCTTCTTCTGTCCAGCTTTTATGCTACAAAGGCTACAAACACTACTTGGAGTACAAGACTTCAGTCCTTACTGCCTCTACTTCCTAACCCGGCCTGGAACTACCTGGTTCACTGCAGTTCTCCCCATGACTAGACTTCTAGACTGTACAGCCCAGGTAGTTGGTGATTTTATTATACATTGTTAAAACAGAACGCGTCATAAATACATTGTCTTTTTACCTAGCGCATGTGTTGACTTTGCTTAGAATTTTTAATGAAACTGGTTCCAAGAATATTAATCAAACATTATATTTATTGATTTACAAGAGAGAGAACAAAATATAAAAGGGAAACTGATATTAAACAAAGGAACTTTTTTTTTGTTTCGGTTAGCGCCTATTTATTTACCTGTGAGATTACACCCACTCTGTGGTAACAATTAATTAAGATATATACAACAGCATAGTTATGCTGTAATGCTACAGGATGAAGCCAATACAAAGGAACTTTGAGCGCTACCTTTAGATTGAAAATAGAATTCTTCGTGCTGATCCCCCCAAACACACATACCTCAATATAGAAGAAAATTCTACAATTAGTAAACAGTTAGGAGGAAAAAGATTGGGAAGGCTTCAGTAGAGAGTCATTTAAAGAGGTTTCTCCAAGTATGTCCACCAGATCGCTTCAGCTATTTGCGAATTCACTGGGAAGGTGGATGAACCAAGCCCAAGAATGTCCCTAGTGGCACAAGAAAACCGCAATGGCAAATATTGATTTTAAAAAATAATTTCAAAACTCCCTATTATTTCATTTTTAGAATTGAATCGCTAAAAGATTAGTTTCCATATTTGGAAGAAAAGGAGGAGAAGAAGCAGGAGGCGTTAGAAATCTCGCCGCACACAATCCTTGGGATGATCTTGCCAAGCCCTTCTAATATAGATTTTATTCCATCTTTTTTTGATATTTATTTTTATTTAATAAAGAAACTTTTATTGCGACAGAGTTGATGTTCCTTTAAAATAATTTTATATCATTTCGTGTATAGAATTATCATAAATTAATGCGTTTTTCTCATATACTCTGGGCTCGAAAATCATATACTTTGGTTATAACCCGTAAAACTATAATCTCTCTCTCTTTTTTATATTCAATTTGGTTTGTCTCACACAAGAACACAAACTGATAACGATATTTTTTCCCATCTATTTTAATTATCAAAATAAAATTATTTTTATTCTTTTTGTAGGCGTTTATATTTTTATTGAAAAATATTTATTGAGGAAAAGGAAATCTCTTTCCTCCTCTATATAGCTACTGTCTGATAACTTAAATAGAACTTTGAATAATGTAAAGAGAGTGTGTAATGAAAATTCGAAACTATTATAGACGCTCTAAAGAGACTAAGGTCGCCTCTCCCGTCAAAATAGACGTCAAAACTAGACGCCATCTATTGACCGTCGTCGCAACTAGCGACCTGACGAGGGCCATTAGCCCGAAACCATGGTCTCTAGGTGGACGCTTTTCAATTTGCCAAAGCTGGTGTTGTGGCTTTGTCACCGACCCGAGGCCGCTAGTTGCGGCGACGGTCAATAGATGGCGTCTAGTTTTGACGTCTATTTTGACGGGAGAGGCGACCTTAGGCTCTTTAGAGCAAAATTTCCCCCCGGCAAAATTTCCATCTATATTATAGACGCGTATGATTCTTTTTAAAATAAAACAATTTCTACTGCCCTTACTGCAATGGAAAAAATTAATGGGAGGGCCTGACTCATCAGTGGTGAACCCTCCCATTAATTTTTCCATTACAGTAAGGGCAGTAGAAATTGTTTTATTTTAAAAAGAATCACACTCCTCTATAATAGTTTCGAATTTTCATAACAGATGGCGCGCTAATGCATCAGAGTATGTTAATGCATTTACCGCAAATTATTCGTTATATTTTATGAAATCATTGGCAAAAATTCTCTTTTGGCGATATTCAAAAGGGAAAAACTCAACAATGGATAAATATAAGGTAGCTTTAATTCGGCGAATGAACAAGCTAAAGTTACTCCGTCGCCTTGAAACGGAATGGAAATGAAGAAATATGGCTACAAATTTGCAATACAAAAAAAAAAGAAGAGGAATATTTTCCTTTCGTAAAGTTTATACAAGAAAATGATGACAACAACGAAGTATCCTGATAGGAAACTTCAGAACGGCCAACTTGATACAACTCCTATTTGGAACTCTACAAAATGGATAGTTTAAGCTATATACAAGAAGTGAAATATATCTACCTATCATCTACTAATGTGATGCCTGTAGATCCTCAATCAACTTGTCTAGCTGAAGTTCTTATAAATGAATAGACTCGATGGAAGACATGGAATAAATGAAAATGACCAAGGAGTTGATGGAACGGTCTAAAAATTGGCAAGTATTGGAAGTTTGCACCAGACTTGATCAAGACGTAATATCATTAAGGAAACTTTCTCATTCCAACAGGTTAATTTAACATCTCTTTGATGTAGTGTCAATGGTAAGCCATTGTGATGTTAGATTTACCTGTTACAGGAAAGTTAAATTCTTGAATATTACCAACTAACTACAACAAGTGGATAGTCAAAGTAACCTTCAAACTTGCAAGCAACGCAACGACTAATAAGGAAAACTTTGAAAATAACGATCGCTACTCTTTTTGTGTTGTTTTTCTTGCTTCCCTCTTTCTTGTTTTTTTTTTTCTTTTGTTTTTTTCTTTTTCTTCTGTATATATCGTTATTTCCTTTGTCTCACTGTTTTGTTCTTATGCATACCTCTGATGAATCCTGTATAGGGTCAGTGACCCTAAATAAAGGCTTTTTGTTGTTGTTGTTGAAAATAACGATCAGAATAAGCTAAGCTTCGAATCCAAAAAAGCCAATCATTCAAAATTGGAACCAAATTCAAATGATTTTTGATCTTTTTTAGATTCTCCGATTCTTTAGCTCTCTCCTATTTTTCAACATGGAAATTTTGCGGCGAAAAGGAACAGATGTGCTCTATGATCTATCTTAATATTAATGTAAAGGGAAGGTCTATAGTCAAGCCAAATACATACAACGGATATTTATCCTTTATCAACCTAATTGCTCTGTGATATCATTTCTTAACTATTAAGCGATGATTTATCTTAAATTTTCAAATCCAAGACAATACCTTTAGGTAGATAATACATGTTTTTATTTGGGAAATGTATCTCAATATAATAGTCCCCCTATCTTAAACTTGATGCTCTCACGCTTCAGCGACGACTGCGAAGGATTTGAATTTGCCTGTTTCGAAGCGATGGCATTTATCAATCCCTTTAAGCTTTGTGAATATGCAAGATTGCCTTGCCTTTAAACTCTCTAAGGTTAATGGCATTGCTGTTCAAGATGGGCCGCTCCTGTAGATATTACTACCCACAGAGATCTTCATCGATAAATTGAAACTTCAAATTTGATTGAAATTCTCGATGAATTTGTCTTCGAAGTAGAAGACCCTAGAAACTTTGATGTTGAATTGTCTTTATAAGATCTATATACTTTTTAAGATTTATTATGAGAAAATAAATGCGATAGCGAGAAGTTTATTTTATGGACAAACCGTATAACGTGCTAACCTTTCGGTTCTTCAACTGGTGAAAATACATGAGATGCGAAATCTCATGAAAGTGTCTCCCAATAAAAGAAACACTTCACGTTTCTGCACTTTTCAAATCGTAATTTATCTTCCAGGATTATTTCAAACCCCCCTTTAAGATTCGCTCGCTACAAGACTCTCAACTCTCAAACCATGGCGATGTTATACGTCAGATCTATACTGCTACCGGGCCGATCAAAATTATCGTTATAACTGTGCTTATTAAATTTGTCTTGGGAATCAAGGACATGCAAGAAAAGAAACTCTGAAGCAGAATAAGAAAGAGAAATTGACCCCTCTCAAAATTCTAAAATCAATCTTTTCATATGATTGATGGCAACAATTACCCAAACAAGTCTTTAGGAAATACCCAAGCCCCGATGGTGAAATTCTATTTTCAAACTCTTTTCCACCGTTATTGACTACAAGGTAAGTAAAGAGAATTTGTAGCTCAGGCATTTTCAGAAGTACGTCTCCGTCGTATCAGAGGCCATCGGGAAGTTTCCTTCTCGGAATGAATTTTATCAGCATCCTGTAAGAACACTCTATTGATTATTTTTAAATTTTCTGCACAATATCTGAAATAATTTATCCGGGATCCTCTACAAAGCGTGTCTACAATAACTCGACTGATACCAAGTTTCGAGTGAAGAACTTCGACAATATATGTAACAGATGGGATAGACATATATCAAGGATTTGATGGAATGAACCGTCTGATCAATAGGGATGGAGAGTCCAGTAAAGTCTTCGGGATACCTTGGTGCTTTTGCGCTCGTCGTGGCTTGATGGGCTGGGTATTCAAGACTGGATATAAATAGAGAAAGAATATGGTTTTACGGATATACTAAGCAAAGTGTATATTTTTTTAGCCCAAAAGTGGGTGTAGCAAGCAGACAAACCGCAATGCACTGTAGCAAAGTACCAAGGTGAAATAAATGGGAAAATATATGATTCTCAAGGTAAAATTGTGAAAGGTGTTTATAAAAACTACAAATATTCTCACAATCAGTTTATTTTTTATTTTAAAATGTTATTTTTCAAGCGATAATCGCTCTTCAACGGGCGTCATTAAAAAAAATATCGACTATTTCTTATAAGAAATGTTTATCCACGCTGCGCGCGATGTTTTTTTTTAATCAAGCCTTTTGAAGAATGATTATCGTTTGATAGCTTTTAATTTAAAATATATAAAAAAGAAACTTTCATTTGTAATAAATATTTGTAGTTTTAATATAGGAATCTATATTAGAATGAACGGAACAAAATATCGCTCGTGGATTTTTTGAGAATATTCAAATTGTGTACATCTCATTGGGCAATGGAAGCTGCGATTGTTCCATCAATTGTTCATAAAGAGAATACAGGTGTGCAATTTATGGCAGAACGTTGTTCCAGGGCACAAACTATATAACCTTCCGTAGTGAGATGACACAAAAGGGAACGTTGGCAGCGATGATACAAGCGCCACCTAACGAATTGAACCAACGTGGTGACCATATTGTAGATAAAGCAGCGATATTCGACCTTGAACCAAAAAAATCGTTTTAAATTCATCACGATATCATCAACAATTTTGAAAATAACAAAAAACCGTGCTTTCCGAATCTCCCTTCATGATTATCTCGAGCCTCTATTGGGCTGTTCATTGAGACTGCTCATGTGGAACTGAATTGGTATTTAACCTACTTGATCGAAAAGGTTGATAGTCCACCTGGGGGCCGGGTCTCATGGCTTCCCAGAGGCTAGGCAGGAAGACGTCATTCTACTGAACATCGAGGGTCGTTTTCTACTCGCCAGCACGACGCATCGCTATCAGTGGCTACTTCTGACTATCCCACAGCGAGGTGTGCCCATATATAGACAACCAGCCCGAAAGTTAGAGCAAAGATTATTAGTAGGTCTCCAATACTAAAATCATGCAGAAAATACCTTCGTTACTAAACCAACTGGAACCATTGGAGAAGAACTCCATTCTACAATGGATTCCTGCCCATGTTGGGATCGAGGGTAGTGAGATAGCGGATGAATTAGCAAAGGAATTCTGAAAATTAAGCCAAAGGAAAGAGCAAATGTCAGTATTTGACGCTAATGCTTTGGAAAAATACAAGATAATTCAACAAAATATAAGGAAAGATTAAATATGCGAAATAAACTCTGAGAATAATTACATAAACAATAACAAGACTCAGAACGAAACACTATAAAGAAATGACAATACATCCAGATGGCAAAAGAACCTACAGGATATGCAACAACTGTCCTGGTGTGGAACTAACACCTACCCACATATTCTCATGCCCAGCAATGGCCGCAGCCTTGCAGAAAATTGACATTGACCCAGAGCAGCAGCTTTACACACCCAAGATAGAGAACATTGGAACTGCTGTGATAGAGATGCATGGAGACATCTGAGGCTCTTGATTGGACACGACGACAACAACAATGACATAATGCATCTATAAGTGACGAATAAGCTATAAATAGCGTTATTTATAGGCGAGGTAATGATGAGGTCTCTCAGACCCACCGCGAATATCTGGAACTGTTGTTCCTATGGCTGCTGGCCAGCCGATGTAGTTGTCCACCGGCTCTTCCACAGCAGCTGGGCAGGACATGTACACTCCAACATACGGCGGACAGTGCTGGTAGAGGCATGAGTCCCTCGCAGTAAACATTGCCGCCGATACTGTTCACCTAAGCTGCGACGTCAGCAAGGACGAAGGAGGAGACAAGACCGGTAAAGTCTCTAACACCAGAGGCCAAAGAAGCATTCGGATCCTATTGATGGAAAGATTTGGGGCTGATGCGGGGAAACCCTTGTGCACATCAACGCCATTCATTGTTATTTATTGAAGGCTTTATAGATACGAAAAGTTGACATTGAGAACGTCTAGAGATGTTTAAGAAGATGAAAGGATAATTCTATTGGATCCGCATGTAAGATAATTTTTGATTACGATATGAACAAAAACACGATGAATATTTACATTAGCACATTACTGGAGTACAGTGACCAATGAATACCTGTATATATATAATATATACACAACTTTATCTTCTATTCCTCAGTTAAAAAAGACGTAATCTTCTAAACTTGATGCATTAGCACGCCTTTTTATCATTGCACTATGGGCAGCAGAAATTTATTTTATTGGTTTAACTTTAAAAAATAAACGATCGATCGCTCTATTTAAATTTCCAAAGACATGTCATCCTTTAGCTCATTCTATAACACTCGCTCCTGCCAAAAAGTTGCATGGAAATACAGGGACATTTCTACGCTTTTAAAAACTCGTAAACAAATCCAGGAAATGTCAATGAAAAAAAAAAAGAAAAAAAAAAGGACTTGAAAGGCAAAGAAATAGTTGTTTTCATACAATAACAAAAAAAAAGTGAAGTACAATGGAAATATCATTCAATACGAGAAAGGTACAAAGGAAAATTGCTCGCTACAGAAGTGGGCACTATTCCAATGATATCAATGCAGGGATTTAATGAGGGGTATTGTGGAAGGGTGACAGCTATTCACTGCTATTGTCACGTGCTAGCAGCAGATTTCCGGTGTAATGGGATGGTATAAAAGTGGGAGAATCTGCTACTGTACATTATCTATCGTCAGTTGCAAGATGAAAGGTATCGTCTGCGTTCTTCTGGTGTTGACAGCCCTCGACGTTGTCTGCGGGGATAAATCCGGAGGCTATGGAGGCCGTGAGTACACATTTCAGTACAGTTCAGGTTCGAATCCCACATGTAAGTGTCTGCTCCCTCTTTTACTTTCACAGAATTCTAACTTCTCTACTTTTCAAGGAGTTTTGAAGTTCATAGACGAAATTTTGATTGTACATTAGATGCTATTTGATAAAAATAATCCCTTGTTTCACACATTATTGACTGTATTGACTCATCCATTGATGAGCTCTACTCTACCCCGGCAGACACCATCAAAAGTCTTTACAAGCTTGATACCCTGATATGATTGAGTGGAGATAAGAAAGAAGAAGATCCCTTGTTTCAATATTAAGATGAAAATATCAGGCATCCAGGGATAAGTTTCTTGTTCTTTTTTTAAATTATATTTTTAACTCTTATCCTTCTGGCGATTTATTGTATCATGTTTTTCTCCTGTAGAAGGGTTTCCATGCCCTGAAAGCTAAAGAGATTTGTAAATAAAGAATTTTAAAACAAACCTATCCCTGGAGGTCTGATATCTTCACCTTAATTAGAAGCTATCTCTCTATAGGACACTAAGTTACAGAGTCATAGAGTTGATAAAGCACAATTTGGATTATAGATTATAATACAAGAAAATAGACCTAATCCAAATAACTTATTAGTGTGTGACGTTTTGGCAACTACATTGTCACCATCATCAGACAAAAGAATAAATGACTAAATGAGGATTCATTTATTCTTTTGTCTGATAATGGTCACAATGTTGTTGCCGAAACGTCACACACTAATAAATTATTTGGATTAGGTCTTATTTTCTTGTATTAGAGTCATAGAGTTCTTTACTGGAGAGTTGCTAAAAGTAAAAATAGTAATTTTGGAAGTGAGAAAAACTGTCCTTTGTAGAGATTATCCTCTAGCTGGTGTGTCTCTCATGGAGGTTCTGCTGTAATGGATGTTCTTATATTGAAAACATGAATGACATATTTTTTATCCTATCTCTCTCTCTCTCTTTTACTATTCAACCTAATATGATAAAGCGCAAAAAATTTGGATTATAGATTATAATACAAGAAGACCTAATCCAAATAATATAGTAGTGTGTGACGTTTCGGCAACAGCATTGTCACCAATTTTTAAATTCTTTTATCTGATGATGGTGACAATGCTGTTGCCGAAACGTCACACACTATTAAATTATTTGGATTAGGTCTTCTTGTATTATTCAACCTAATACTTTGACTACGTTTATTGGTATTGGTTTACAATTGTGTTGATATCATCTCAATTGATTTTAATATCAACACCTTTTTTTTCTTTTCTTATTTTCACATGATCAGTGTAATTACGTAAATTTGACTTTAACTACCCATTTCTTGATTTCTCAGGAAGCCTCAAAGACCAGTTTTTTGGTAGTTGAGATTTTTTTTTTTTTTTTGAGATTTAAAAATATGTTATTGACCTCATACACAAGTCAATGGTAGTAGTATATAATAATTATAAAAAGAGGGAAAAGAGGGATAAAATAAAAGAGGGAAAAAATAAAATAGGGATACAATAAAAGAGTAAAATATATAGTTTTTGGTCGTTGAGGTACAGTATGCACCATGCTGACGAGGGCCAACAGCCTGAAATGTGTACTTGGTTGGCTTTTCTTGATTTATCAAGAAAATGAGTTGACCAAATATCATGAAAAAGCCTAAATCAATGCTTAGTTGATTTTTGTTCCAATAGATGGCGCTCTGTTATATAAAATGTTCATGTGAACAGTCAGGATATGACTTTTTTTTTCAAAGAAATATATGTAAGAGGTAACTCTCCCTATAACTTTGGTCAATTTAGATACCATCGCATATGTCAACTTCTCTCTTCAGCTCTGGATGATGAATTACTGATTGGTAGATACTTTTAAGTTCTGCACAGAAGCTGGGCGCATGAGAAAGAATGCAGGGCAAAGTATACTGGAGGATGACTTATCTGTAAATAGGTAACTGAATGTGAGACAAACTTTATTTTGTTGTAAATGTTTCCTCTTCCCTCTCCTCTTGTTGATGTGTAAATACGGCGAATCCTATATGGGGCGGAATGCCCTAAATAAAGGCTTTTGTTGTTGTTGAGGTAACTCTCCCTTTAAAATGTATCAACGTATAAGGCAATTTGTTTATCACCCCTGTACAAGACTTATTGTGTTGAAAATAATGTTCTATACAACACAGATTTAGACAGTTAAACCTCCATGAGAGGACACTCACGTTAGAGGACACCTCTCTACAAAGGACAGTTTTCATTTTTAAAATTACCATTTTTACCTTTTTGTAACTCTCCTGTAAGAGGACATCTCTCCCTAAAGGATACTTTGGCTCTTCAATTAGGTGTCCTTTACAGGGAGGTTCTACTGTATAAACACTTTTTGAATAAAGAGTTAAAGAGAGAGAAATGGCGCTCATTTTGCATCAAGTTTTTGGACCAATGTAAGGATACTTCTTTTTTTCCTGTTAGCATTTTTTTGTCATGGTGATATAAAATAGAATAAGATGGTCATTATCTATACCAGCCCTGGCCAACCTAAATGACGCCACGGGCCTTTTTGATTAGGAGCAATGTTACAGGGCCGAATTTTAAGGAAACGTGCTTTAAGAAATGTAAAAGAAATAAAATACAAATTAAATATAAAACACATATATATGGTAATTTAAACCAACAACCCCATATTGTGTATATAACTTATAATAAGATTTAATGTTGTATAATAGAAACACATCTGTAAATGATTATACGTATTATTGACATGTGTCTTTACATCATCATATGTAATGTAATTTGTACAAACAGGATAAATAAATAAAAATCTGTAATAGATTTAAGAGTTGAGCTAAGCAAGAGATGGAAGTCATAACGTCAAAATCAGATAGATTTACAATTCCCACAACAAGACCACCCACACTGTTCACAGCTGGTGGAATGCAAAGCCCCCTCTCACACCTGGTGACAGGTAAAAGCCCCCTTTTTCTCAGAAACGCCCCTGGCGCATAAGGCACCCGTCTTTAACCTATAAATACAATCACTTTACAGTCACTTGACAGTTTAGTTCACCCTCAGTGCAAACCCGCGTCGGTCGTACCTTATGTCGATCTCAACTAACATGTAGTTAGTAAGAACTCTTCTATCTCCATCTTTCGCTCCTAGCTCAACTTTTATCTGTTAACGGAACTTTCTTAGTGCAATTGTGTCTTCGTTTTTTGTGTGGACATTCCCAAACTTTCCACTCTGCCTCGACCACGACTGCCTGTATTTTGTGAGAACTTTTAAAGGTCTTCCAAGGTGCAGAGAGGTACTGGAAAACTCTACATCCTGACTGTTCCTCTCGGTTAACACAGTATAGCGAGAGTCGACATTTCATCATCACAAAGTTAATCGACAGGATTCTCTACACAAGGCTTACCAGAACTTCAACTTATTTCAGTAGTCGACAGGATCCCTTATTTCATATACACAATAAAATAAAAAAATATTATTATTATTTCAATATATTTTCTGTTTTTGAATATACAGACGAAAAATGAAAATTACAAAAGAAATATAAAGTTAAATGGCGAGCCGCAAAATTTTTTACGGCAGGCCGCGGGTTGGCCAGGCCTGATCTATACAATGATCAATCAAGCAAAAATCATTATGAATGCTGATTTTTAAAGGAAGTTAAATTATAATATTTTTCTTTTAATTATCCCATTGTATAATTATACAAGGTCATGGAGACTATATTCATTGATCAAATTCACAATTCAGGCAGGGTTGGAATACAGGTCCTGTCTTGAGGCTCCCATACATTCCAAGAGGTGGTCCGGTGAGGTCTCTCTGATCATTCCATAAGACTCTATTAACACAAAGCAATAACACGCCATCTATACATATATAATAAAATGATTTAAAAGCACGAATGTTTCTTTTATACATAATACAAACTTCTACTGCCCTTACTGAAATGAAAAAATATATTGGGAGGGCTTGGCTCATCAATGGTGAACCCTCCCAGCGGTTTCGCCAATTTAATCCACCAGACCGCTTCTCAGAAGCTCTAATACCGCACTGGACGATTCTGATTATATATGCAGCACTGAAGGATGGAGTCTCAGAAATGGTTTTCAAGAAAACTATGGAGCATAAGACTCCATGATGGGTAAAAATAGCTGCTGTTGTTGGTTGGCTAACCACCACATGGCAGTCAGACTTTGCCCCCCATTATAATCTGAAAAAGAATCTCCCAGAGAATAGATATCATTGATGTATCCAAGCAAGAACTTGGTCATCTTCTAGATTGAAAAATCACTAGATGGGGCTCATAGAGTGATTTATATTTAGACAGAGAAATGATATGGCACAATTTGGATTATAAACACAAGGTAATAAGACCAAATCCAAATAAATAGTGTGTAACGTTTCGGTAACAGCGTGGTTACCATCTTCAGACAAAAGTGTGTCGCACACTTGATAACAGTAACTATTTAAAACATGCTGTGGTAAAATTTCTCATTCAGTACTTTTGTCTGTAGATGGTAACAACGCTGTTACCGAAATGTCACACACTATTTATTTATTTGGATTTGGTCTTATTACCTTGTGTTTAGACAGAGAAAGTAATTTATTAGTATATTTTATTAGCACTTCCTAGTACAGTAGAACCTTCATGGGAGGACACCCTTTCTACAAAGGACAGTTTTCATTTGTAAAATGCCCATTTTTACTATTTAGCCAATCTCCAGTAAGGGGACACCTATCTCTAAAGGACATTTTGTCTCTGCAATTAGGTGTCATCAATTAAGTATTCATCAAACAGCTCAAGGAACTCATGGAATTTGTGTAATCTTTGCACAAGGATCCCCAAGAAACAAAAACAATAGGTGTCCTTTACAGGGAGGTAGTTTTGCCATATTTCCTCCTGTTGCAATACTCCAAAATATATTTTTATAAAAGCCTCTATTACAATCATTTACTCACACCACATTTTAATGGAGGGGGGTCGGTGGAAGGCTGGTTAAACCGTTTGGTTTTCGACCACTAGGACCCGGGTTCGATTCCCACATTGGACACTTTTTTCTGTTTAAAAAAAAATGCTCCAATGGCCCCCGATTCTTGCAAAAGTCCAACCCCACCAACGAGTGCAAGTAACCAAACGGGGCTCTGGCACATTTGTAAGTGCAAAGTCAAACTGCTTTTCACATGTGTAGACATGTGATGCACTTACAGTAAAAGCAGTCGCCTACCTCTACCCACCATGATTATCATGGCTTGTACCACGTGTACTAGGAATAAGCAAAAAAAAAAAACTATTCAAAACATTCTGTGGTAAAATTTCTCATTCAGTACCTTTGTCTGAAGATGGTAAAAATGCTGTTACCAAAATGTCACACACTATTTATTTATTTGGTCTTATTAACTTGTGTTTAGACAGAGAAAGTAATTTATTAGTATATTTTATTAGCACTTCCTAGTACAGTAGAACCTTAATGAGAGGACACCCTTTCTACAAATGACAGTTTTCATTTTTACTATTTAGCCAATCTCCAGTAAGAGGACACCTATCTCTAAAGGACACTTTGTCTCTGCAATTAGGTATTCTTCAAACAGCTCAAGGAACTCATGGAATTTGTGTAATCTTTGCACAAGGGAATAAGAAACAAAAACAATAGGTGTCATTTACTGGGAGGTAGTTTTGCCATATTTCCTCCTGTTGCAATACTCCAAAATATATTTTTATAAAAGTCTATATTACAATCATTTACTCACACCACACACATTTTAACAGGGTTCAGGCACATTTGTAAGTGCAAAGTCGAACTGCTTTTCACATGTGTAGATATGTGGTGCACTTACAGTAAAAGCAGTCATTAACTACTATCCACCATGATTATCATGGCCTATACCATGTGTACAAGGAATAAGCAAAAAAAAAAATTTTTTTTTTTGACATACCACAAGGTCCAAGTTTCTATGTTACAAACAGAAACTCTTTGTGTTTCAGACAGTTGCACTGGTATTGGGAGTTAAAAGTTGCTATTTGACATTCCTATCAAGTTGATAGAAAGAACTAGGTCTCATAATAATATTGTTGCGGAGATAAAGCAAGGGCAAAATTGGGGATAATTAATTTATTATAAAGGGTATTTACCTTTTAGTTCTTCAATAAAAATTATTTACAAGAGGTATTTAAGGGAGAGAGAGAGATGATAAAAACAACTTATCCCCAGGTAAAGATAATAATAATGAACGGCACCAGCCACCAAGGGGTCCCGTTTTCCTTGTTTGCAGATCAGCTTCCGAGAACCCCTCACACCTGTGGTCCCCCCCCCCCCCCCGGGGTCCAGGGATGATTGACAGGTGTCCCATCTGGATGGAGCTTCTTGACAATATATTTTGACTATTGCCATGTTCTCAAAATGAGAGAATAAAATTTCAATGGCGAACAATTCTAATGGATCTGATAATGTGAGGAACAAGCATCTGTACTCCATGTTAGCAGCACATGGTGACTGTTCCTCATGTCAGAGGTGGCCATTTCATTCTGGAGCTAAGTTGGCCTGCCACTGAGTAGTGCTTCCATTCTTAATGACAATAGCAGATGCATTCTACTTCACCCAATCATTATTGATATCAAATATCCTTTGATAAGTTCTACTCATCACCAGCAAACAACATCTCAAGTTCTACAGGCTTGATACCCTAATATGATTGTTGAGTGGAGATAAGAAAGAAGAAAAACCATAATGAAGTTCAAATTCTAGTCTTTGAAAATTTACAACCATTTTTTCAACAAGGCAACAAACACCATGTCAATCTCTAGTGGTGGCAATAGAGTGGAAACTCATTATAACAGTCTTCTTTATAACAGACCAACTTGGTTATAACTTCATAAAATATCATTTTTTTAAAGAGTTAATTGTTAAAAAAAAATAGAAAAAAAAGCAATGATATGTTTAACTTATTGTAAAAGAATGATTTGAGTGGAGATAAGAAAGAAGAAGACAAGCCATAATTAAGTTTGAATTCTATTCTTTGAAAATTTACAACCATTTTTTCAACACATGGTAACAAACATCAAGTGAATCTCTAGTGGTGGCAATAGATTGATTGAAAAATTGATTTAAAAATCTCCTGAACATAAGGATTTTATTCATGTTCTCCTGTAGAAGGGCAGAGATGTCTGAAAGCTTGAGACTTCTTTAATAAAATGAAAATAAATTCATCTCCAGAAACCTTTTTAATTTAATATATCTTTATAATACAATATAATGTGGCTTATGATTGTAACTGTGGGTTCGATTCCCATCCCTGGACACTTTTATGTTTCCATTTATCATTACTCTTCACAATTACTCTTTTTGTGTTGTTTTTCTTGCTTCCCTCTTTCTCTTTCTTGTTTTTTTTTTCTTCTTTTTCTTCTGTTTATATCGTTGTTTCCTTTGTCTCACTGCTTTGTTCTTATGCATACCTCTGGTGAATCCTGTATAGGGTCAGTGACCCTAAATAAAGGCTTTTTGTTGTTATTGTTGTACTCTTCACAATTCATCCTTTCATAATTCATCCCTATGGTTAGAAATAATCATTATTTCTCCTTAAAAATAAATTTCGATTTTTCATTTAAAAGAAACACATGCGGAATAATTTTCAAATGTCATAATATATCTTTATAAATTATCATGTTTCAAGTGCCAATTATTTTTTAAAATAGCAACGATATGTTAAACTTATAGGAAGAGATAAAAACTCTTCTATAAGAAATGATATCCAACAATTCTTCCTATTGTAATTGTGATCATGTTATTGTAACTTGCTCCAAAATCACTTTAGTAGATACTGCTCAACAAGAGAGCAACCTAGTTCATGATATTTGCAACAATGAATAATAGGTGAAGGTTATTCACATATTAAAACAAAATGTTAATGCGGGATTCGATCCCGGTTCATGGCTGTTGGGAATTGAGGGTGTTACCCATTTGTCTACCGACTCTTTTTTAATTATGAAAAGGCATCTCCTTATCGTGCAACTGAAAGTTGCTGATGGCTTGCACCATCTATCGGAATAAATATCAACTATTCTCGTTCATTTTTAATTATTCCAGAATTAGCCAAATACCCATTCTTGATTAATCAAGAAAAGCTAACCATGGATGCGTTTCGGGCTGTTGGCCCTCATCAGCGTGGTGTAAGCTGTACCTCAATGACCAAAAAAAAACTGGTCCTTCAGGCATCCTGAAAAATCATGAAACGGTAGTTAAGGCCAGAATTGCGTGAGACCGCGACACAATGTGAAAAAATAGTACAAATGTGATATTGTACTGGGATAAGGTGCATAAATTATGAAAAAGGAATCTCCTTATCTTTTTATTTGTCTATCTCCTATTCTTTTTTAATTGTAACTTGTGTGATGTCTCCAGAGGCTGCTGATGCATGGGAGAGTGGAATCTCCCAGGTGGCCGAGGGATTCAAGAAAGGTGTGGAGGCGGCAGAATCCATGGCCAAGGTCCCCAGCCGGGCCTACAAGGGAGGTCTTCCCAACTGAGGAACTTCTTCATTAATAAACTGATAGAGCAGCATTGTCACTACATCTCTCTCAACTATTTAACTCACAACATTCAACACTGTTTGTCATATCATTTGGGAAAAAGCATCCAGGAATAAACTTTTATTGTATAAATCTTGATAAAGCACAATTTGGATTATAGATTATAGCTACAAGAAAATATGACCAAATCAAATTTTCTTGTTGTATAAATCTTATTATCATATCTCAAGCTTTTAGGTCTTTAGGTTGTCAAATTTTCCTAAATAACAAATTCACTATACACCAGCTATTGTCTCTACATTCCCCCAACCATTTAATTCACTATTCAATAAGCCCCCAGTATCATATCATTGGAGAAAAAACATCCAAGAGTATAGGCTTTTTTTGTATGCAAATCTTATTATCAGATCTCAAGCTTTTGGGTCTTGTGAAGGTGTAAAATTTTCCTAAATAACAAATTCACTCTACACCAGATATTGTCCCTACATCTCTCTCAACTATTTAATTCACTATTCAACAATCTCCTGTGTATCATATTATTTGGGAAAAATCATCTAAGGATAGGCTTTTTTTGTATAAATCTTATTATCAGATCTCAATATTTTGGGACTTGATGGTGTCAGATTTTCCTAAATGATAAATTCACTCTACACCAGATATAAGCTTTCATGTATCACAGTAGAATCTCCATGAGAGGACATTCTGATAGAGGACACCTCTTTACAAAGGGGACAGTTTTAATCACCAAAATTAGCTGCTCTCCAGTAAGATGAAATATCTCTCTTAAGAACACTTTGGCTCTTTAACTGGGTGTTGACATTTAGAGAGAGGATCTACTATAATGTAATTGAAACTAAGAATTTCCTTTTTTTTACAAATAAAATAACATTTTCTACTGTCCTTACCACAATGATAAAATAATTTGGAGGGCCTGGCTCATCAGTGAGTGAGCCCTACCAGAGGTTTCACCAGTCTAATCCACCAGACCACTCTAATATTGCATCAGGATGTATTGCTTTAATATCCACTTAGCACTTTTGAAGAATCCTCGATATAGTTAAGAAACTATAGACATATGCTCTGAGAGGGCAGCACAGACATTTATAGAATATATATGAGGTAAATGTAGCATCACTAAGAATTAATTGAAGCCTTCGAATGTTGTTTCTTATCCCCTTGTGTAAAGATTACATGAATTCCATGAGTTCATGCTCCTCGAGCTGTTTTACGATATACAGTGGCTTCTCCTAAAGGTCCTGTTTTGTGTATCTAATGCAAGCCAAAATGTGTTCTGAAGCTGCAGGTGGAGTGGCAGCTACATTTTGGGCAAGTGGGATAGATTTTGTTATTTTCTATCTTCAATGATTTGAGATGGCCTGTTCTAAATCTTGTTAGTGTTGTTTGATGCTGTCTGAGGTTCAGAGCTCCTCCTGGGTCCACTCCACTGTCTGTACCAGCTGTGCTTAGGTGGGATCCTCCAGTTCTTGTTTATTTTTGTTTTGGCTACTGTCTCTAATTCTTTAAAAGTAAGTTTATATGTAGACTAGATAACAAGCAAGGACATTGTAGCAGGCCTGGTAGAGTAAGTTGGTGAAACCACTGGTTGGTTGATGGTTGTAATGAGAAACAGGCCTTACCATATATCTTCCAATAATTACAAGGGGCTCTGTCCAGTAACAAGGAGGTTAATGCCCCTATTTACACTTCTTTTATTTCAATCTTCCAAGGAATTGAAATTTTCAGTTGAACTAAAGTTGATTAATAGATAGTTAAAGTAAATAGGCTGATTGGAAGTTGTTTTTTTTTTTCTTATCCTTTTTGTCTAAATTAGACAAGATCTTGGAGCTCGTGCTCGTAAAGAAGCTCAAGAACTCTTCTTGGTTCTCTGTACAGGGATCTTTTGTCCTTTCCAATGCAATTTAGTAAATGTTGGGGAGTGGCCTCTTCGGTTTTGCACCTAGTGCACATGGGGAAGCTTTTGGCTCCCTCTTTATAGACTAGAGGGCGCAGGTGATTGGAAGTAAAATGGTTTAAATATAGTCAAGTGATTTAAAGAGGTTATATACAATGTTTTTGAAATTATAATCTTGCTCATCTGAACTTCTTGTCCACTTGAATTGGACAAGATAAAATTATTTCTCTCAAGACAAAGAAGAGAATTGTAGAGGAATTGGTATTCCCTGATTTAATTTCTTTGAAATGTAGACATGGTAAAAACTACTCAGAGTGCCATATAGAGAGACAGAAAAAAAAAAAAGATAAAATATTTCAATATTAAATGTGAGAGATCCCTAAAATCCCAAATATGTGTAAAAAAAGACTGACCTACTTCAGACATATAATGAGAGGAAATGGTTTGGAAAAGATGTTGATGTTAGGAAACATTCAACAAAGAAAGAAGACTTGCAGTGAGATGGCTAGAAGGGGCCAAGGTATCGGAAGGTCACTAGATGAGCTGTGAGTAATGGTCATTAACAGATCAAATTAGAGAATAGTTGTCCATATAGCAGTGTTGGGCAAATATTAATTAAAATGATTTATTAAAGATTAACAATTGATTAATTGTTAATTGTAATTTTCACAATTAAAAATTAATCAATTGTTAATTGTATTTTTACAATTAACAATTAATTTGTTAAAATGGCAATTTTCTCGGATTTCATGATATAATTGTTTTGACCAGTGACCGGTTACTCTGTGGTGTGTTGCGGTGTATATATAGATGGATGTCTTGGTTAGTAGTTAGTTGTGTTATCTTACCGTGATCGGTTTAATAAAATCCTCCGGTGTTCAGTGCCCTCTCCTATCTTCCTCCTTTTTTTAACAGGTTATGGGCCCAGGATTACTTTAAAGAAATTGTAGCATCAAGAAAGTATTCAAAATGTCAAGCCTTTATCAAATAGAAAAATTAAATTCTGAAAATTACGAGACATGGAAGATGCAAATGAAGATGATTCTAATTCATTCCGAACTTTGGGATTATGCAAATAGCATAAGAATCAAGCCTGAAACCGAAGTAGAATCCAACGAATGGGAGAAGAATGACCAGAAGGCGCTAGCAACTATAGTCCTAAGTTTAAATCCTCCAGAAATAATACACGTGAAGAGATGTAAAACTTCTGCAGAGGCATGGAAAAATTTAAAAAAAGTGCATCAGCCAAAAGGGCCTGCAACTAAGGTTTTCCTTACGAAACAGTTAATATTATTGAAAATGAAACCAAATGAAAGGATGCAGGATTATCTCAACAAATTTAGCAGCTTGGCTGACAAGTTGAGTGAAATGGATGCACAAGTCCCAGAAGACTTCCTTTCCATCCTCCTGTTGTGTAGCCTCCCCGAGAGTTATGAGGCTTTTAGAACTGCCATTGAAACTAGGGACAAGTTGCCGAACTTTGAAACTTTAAAAGTGAAAATGCTGGAGGAGGAAATTAGGCAAACTCAATTGAACGGCACAACTAATGCCGAACAAGCTTTCCTTGGAAACCCAGAAAGAAAGAATTTTCCCAGCACATCAAAACCAAAGCCAAAGGGATTCCCATTTAGCTGCCACTTCTGTGGAAAAAAGGGACATAAAGCTGCCGACTGCAGAAAAAGAAAGTCCAGGAATCCTAAAAATGAAATGGTTGTGTCCTTTGGGACAAAATATTTGAGCAAACTTGGCTCAAATGAATGGTGTCTGGATAGTGGCGCAACTGCCCACATGTGCAGCTCAAGAGACTCATTCGATCATTTTGAGGAGACTGCACCAGTGAAAATTACACTGGCCAATGGTGGATTCATTAAAGCTCTGGGAAAGGGGAAGGTAAAATTGGAATGTTCGGGTAAAAACGGACCTGTAACCTTATCCTTGGAAGACGTGTTATTTGTTCCTGAATTAAACGGCAATTTGTTTTCCATCAGTAGGTGTACGGGCAAATTTAATATTGTAAATTTCAAGTACAGAAAAGCTGAAATAGTGAATTTGCATACAGGCCTATGAAAGGAATGGACTTTACATCTTAAGTCAAATCAATTGTCCAAAGGCATTAGCGACAAGAGAAATTTGCATAGCTGGAGAGAAAAATTACGAAAAATGGCATAGTAGACTTGGCCATTTAAATTTGCAAGATCTCAAAAAGCTAAAAATGCAAAATATTGTATACGGCCTGCCAATTTTTGATGTTAAAAATTTTACCTGTGAAGTTTGTTTGAAAGGTAAACAAACAAGGCTACCTTTTCAGAAAGAGTCTTTTACGAAAACAAGGGAACCGTTGGAACTGGTTCATAGCGACATTTGTGGTCCAATGAGAACAAAATCATTGGGTGGTGCCCTTTATTTTTCAACATTTATTGATGACTTCTCAGGATTTATCTTCACATTTATAATGAAATCGAGAAGTGAAGTATTCAAAGGATTTAGAATATTCAAAAATTATGCTGAGAAGCAAACCGGAAAAAGGTTGAAATGTATTAGGAATGATAATGCGCCTGAATACCTTAGCAAAGAGTTCAAGGATTATCTAGAAGGAGAAGGTATAGGACGTCAGCTCTCTGTCGAATATACACCTCAACAGAACGGTGTAGCTGAAAGAGCGAATAGAACTCTACTGGATATGACTAGGTGCTTCATGATCGAAGGTGATTTACCTGAAACTTTATGGGCTGAATTGATACATACATCAACTTTTATCAGAAATAGATGCCCGAGAAATAACGATTGTAAAACTCCACATGAGTTATTTACCAAAAGAAAACCTGTAGTTTCTCATTTAAAAATTATAGGAAGTAAATCGTTTGCCGTGAATAATAGGCCGAATAGATCTAAATTCGCACCTCGCAGTGAGGAATACAAGTTAATAGGGTATTTCACAGAATCTAAGGCATACAGACTTTGGAAGCCTGGTACACGTACAATTATAAAAAGTAGAGATGTACGTTTTATTGAACCAGAATTATCAAGAATTCGGAATGATGTCATTGAAATCGATGTTAGTCCACAAAAAGATCCTTTTGTCAAGGAAATTCCTCTAGTTGAAGAAAAGGGAAGCACGTCCGAAGCTAAATCACAAACTGAAATTGAAAGTGAATCGGATCTAGAGATGTCTGATTTAGTGGACGAGCCGTCAGAAAGTGAAGTGGTCATTTCAAGAAGAGGAAGAGGACGACCAAGATATATTAGAACAGGAAAACCTGGCCGACCAAGAAAGGAGTACCCTACAGCCAATTTGTCAACGCAAGAACTTCTAGCGGCGAAATACTTGCCAGATCCAAAAGACGCAGAGGAAGCGCTGTCAGGAAGGGATTCTTATTTTTGGAAGAAAGCAATGGAGGAAGAGTTTGATTCCTTGATTGAGACCAAAACTTGGGAATTGGTTGATCCCCCTAAGAATCGAAACATCATAGGAACCAAATGGGTATTCAAAACGAAATGCAATAGTGATGGTTCTGTTGAGCGCCATAAGGCTCGCCTGGTAGCAAAAGGCTATTCACAGCAGTACGGAATAGACTACGAGGAAACTTTTGCCCCAGTAGTGCGCCAAAGTACTATTAGAATGTTTTTACCCTTGGCTGTTGAATACAACTTGATACTCCATCAGATGGACGTTCAATCTGCTTATTTAAATGGAGAAATTAAAGAAGAAATTTATATGACACAGCCGGAAAACTTCGTCTCAAGAAAATATCCAGAGAAGGTATGTCGACTCAAGAAGGCCATTTATGGGTTTAAAACAAGCTGGAATAGTTTGGCATGAAAGGCTCGACAATGAATTAAAGGATTTGGGACTGAAGCAACTTCAATCTGACAATTGTGTCTATATCAAGCATGATGAAGGTATTCTCCTGGTGGCAATCTATGTTGATGATCTGATAATTGCGGCTGAAAGAGAAGACACGTTGAAATCCTTTAAAGAAAGTATGAAAAGAATATTCAAAATAAAGGATCTTGGAGGGATAAATTGTTGCCTGGGTATAAGGATACAAATGAAAGAGGATGGTTCAATATCCATAGATCAAGAGAGATATATTGAAGAACTTCTGGCGAAATATAGGATGAAAGAGGCAAAGCCTATTTCTACACCCATGGACTCGAACTCCAAGTTAACAAAAATTTCATCTATAGAAGGTGAGAATGAGCCAGTGAAAAAGGTAGAATACCAATCACTGATTGGATCATTGATATATCTCTCAGTGTCGACAAGGCCCGATATAGCCTATGCAGTTAGTGCTTTGGGACAGTTCAGTAATGATCCTAGGAGACAGCACTGGAATGCTGCCAAGCGTGTCCTCCGCTATTTGAAAGGCACCTCATGTTTGAGGATTACCTACAGGAAATCTAATGAGGCTCTTCATGGTTATGTCGACGCTGATTGGGGTGGAAACCTCGTGGATAGAAAATCTCATACGGGAATTGTTTACTTTTTG
Source organism: Cordylochernes scorpioides (assembly GCA_030710605.1). Taxonomy (NCBI): domain Eukaryota; kingdom Metazoa; phylum Arthropoda; class Arachnida; order Pseudoscorpiones; family Chernetidae; genus Cordylochernes; species Cordylochernes scorpioides. The sequence continues at coordinate 32,703,288 of CP092866.1, read as the reverse complement.
GCAAGAGGTCCAATAGCCTGGGAATCGAAGAAGCAGCAGACTGTCACTCTTTCGAGCACAGAATCTGAGTACATCGCACTTTGTGAAGCAGGAAAGGAGGCAGTCTACCTTAGAGCGCTGTTGGACGAGATGGGATTTGGTGAATTGCTGAATGGACCGACTGTTCTGAAGACGGATAACCAGGGTGCTCAACAGCTGGCGAGAAATCCGGTTTATCATGCCAGAACTAAGCATATTGACATAAAATGGCATTACATCAGAAGCATTTGCAGCGATGGACTTGTCGAGGTCGTCCACACACCAACCCAAGAAAATGTTGCCGACATCCTTACTAAAGGCCTACCAAGGTTTTTGTATGAGAGACACGTCACTGGATTTGGAATGTAGAAATCTGATGAATTGAGAGGAAGTATTAAAATGGCAATTCTCTCGGATTTCATGATATAATTGTTTTGACCAGTGACCGGTTACTCTGTGGTGTGTTGCGGTGTATATATAGATGGATGTCTTGGTTAGTAGTTAGTTGTGTTATCTTACCGTGATCGGTTTAATAAAATCCTCCGGTGTTCAGTGCCCTCTCCTATCTTCCTCCTTTTTAAACACTTAAAAACACTTTTTATCTCAGGCAGTGTTGGGCAAATATTAATTAAAATGATTTATTAAAGATTAACAATTGATTAATTGTTAATTGTAATTTTCACAATTAACAATTAATCAATTGTTAATTGTATTTTTACAATTAACAATTAATTAATTGTTAATTGCACTTCAATTTAATTGAAAAATAATTTTTTAATGCCCAACACTGCCATATAGTTACCAAAAGTAAACTTGAAGGACACTAAAACAATATTGTTTACTTCATATTCCTCTCTATAGATGACATCTCTTATTTATTTATTTATTCGTCATTTTCATATACAGTAAAACCTCCATGAGAGGACACTACGGCTAGAAGACACCTCTCTACAAAGGACAGTTTTCATTGTCAAAATTACTATTTTTACTATGTAGCAACTCTCCGGTAAGAGGACACCTCTCCATAAAGGACACTTTTGCTCTGAAACTAGGTGTCCTTTACAGAGAGGTTTTACTGTATGAGAGAACACTCACACTAGAAGAGGACACCACTTTAACAAAGGATAGTTTTCATTGCCAAAATTACCCTTTTTTTTCCCCCTAATTATTAACTCTCCAGTAAGAGAAAATAATTCCCTAAAAGACATTTTGACTCTTCAAATAAATGTCCTTTACAGGGAAGTGTGTTCAAGTATATAAGTAATTTTATTTGTATAAATCATTTAAATAGTAAATGAGTGGTATAAAGAATCTAAAAATACATGGAAGACATTTAGCTGTAGAATTCATTGGATGAAAGCTCTTGCAGATTTAGCTCTCAAAGTCTCCAAATAGCCTTCTCTAGACTTATCGCTAGAGGAGCTAATACTTGACATCTATGGAAAGCCATCTCTCTTAGACAAATATTTTACAGGAGTGCATACTCAACATCTCTGGAGAGTTCTTGAGTATTCCACTACAGGACTGTGTAGACTTGCCATCTGAGAACACCTCTAGACCAGGATCACACAGAGAAGGAGAAGATGGGACGATCATATTTATTCACATTCAGCTGAGCTTGGAAGCCATCAGTGGAGGTTTGGTGTTGGCTCTGGCTCCGGAACTTCTCTGGAGTTTCCTCTGCTGGTGCTCCGCCAGCCTTCGTTCCCGGGCCAGTCTCTGGAGGTCCGCGTCCTCCACATCCCAGTTGTCTGCCGGGGCCTCGTCTATCACTCCCAGGTCTGGGCCTGCCTGCTGACACACTCACCCTTGTACTGCCTGAATGGATATAGGGGCAAAATACATGGATAAGTATCAGTGGGCATATACACTGGTACAATACTGGGTGAAGATGGAGCAACATACATGGATAATACTGGGTGGGCAGAGCAATATACACTGGTACAATACTGGCTGAGGACAGAGCAAAATATATGGATAAGTATCAGTGGGCAGAGCAATATACACTGGTACAATACTGGCTGAGGACAGAGCAAAATATATGGATAAGTATCAGTGGGCAGAGCAATATACACTGGTACAATACTGGCTGAGGACAGCAAAATATATGGATAAGTATCAGTGGGCAGAGCAATATACACTGGTACAATACTGGGTGGGGATGAAGTAAAATATATGGATAAGTATCAGTGGGCAGAGCAATATACACTGGTACAATACTGGCTGAGGACAGAGCAAAATATATGGATAAGTATCAGTGGGCAGAGCAATATACACTGGTACAATACTGGCTGAGGACAGAGCAAAATATATGGATAAGTATCAGTGGGCAGAGCAATATACACTGGTACAATACTGGCTGAGGACAGAGCAAAATATATGGATAAGTATCAGTGGGCAGAGCAATATACACTGGTACAATACTGGCTGAGGACAGAGCAAAATATATGGATAAGTATCAGTGGGCAGAGCAATATACACTGGTACAATACTGGGTGGGGATGAAGTAAAATACATGGCAGAGTAATATACACTAACACAATACTGGCTGAGGACAGAGCAAAATTTACTGTGAAGATGGAAGATGGAGCAAAATACAAGGATAAGTATAAATGTGGGCAGAGGAACATACATGGATGAGACTGGGTGGAGGCAGAGCAATATACACTAACATGATACTGGGGACGGAGAAACATACATGGATAAGAAGGAGTGGGCAGAGCAATATACACTGACACAATACTGGATGGAGACAGAGAAAACTACATAGATAAGACTGGGTGGTGACAGAGCAAAATACATGGATAAGTAGAGGTGGTCAGAGCAACATACAGGGGAAATCTGAATCTTATTTTGTAGAGTCAGATATTTTTGGCTAACATAATACAGGGACAATAATGAACAGGTGGGGCAGTATACAGTACTGAGCAGGTGGGGGTAACATACAGTACTGAGCAGGGGGCAACTAGGTGAGGGCATTCAATGGGGGAAGGCAACTCATAGGCACAGCTGAGAAATGGGAGAGGGAGGGGGACACATAAAAACAAATGAGAACTTATTAGGGGCAATAGATGGGAAGTACATCAGGGTAATGGGTGTGAAAACAATATAACTGAAGGTAATTATGAATCATATTTTAATTATAATTTATAATAATTTTTGGAATTAAATATACATTTTAGGCCCTCCCATTAATTTTTCATTGCAGTAATGCCATTAGAAAATTGTTTAATTTTTAAAAGAATCATACAGGTCTATAATAGTTTCGAATTTTCATTTAGGACTAAACAAATGTCTAAAAAGTCAAATACATTTAACTCATCAGCATGATCCATGGTGAGCTTTTGTGTTTTATTCTTTCAAACATAATATTTAATTAAAGAGGCATATATTGGATCAAAATATCATTTATTTTACTAATATTTCATTTGGCTGAACGCCAACCTTTATCAAGGTATTATAACATATTTAAATATGTTTTAAAACACCTTGATAAAGGTTGTCGTTCAGCCAACTGAAATATCGGTAAAATAAATGATATTTTGATCCAATATATGCCTTTTTAATTAAAGATTTATTTATGGATTGTTCTATTTTCAAAACAATATGTAAATAGAAATAATCAGGGAAGTCTAAGGAGGATCTGCCTGATCCCATCTTACACCCCATTGTGGGGTTTTTTAAATTGCAAAATATATAATACCTATCTAAAATATAATACAAAAAAATCTTCATAGTCATCAAAAGAAATATACTAAAATCCTTATATATTACTAAAATAACCCCAAAATAAAGTGCATTACATAGGGAAGTGAGCAGGTATTAAGCCCAGTTTGTAAATGAAGATGATTCAGCCACCCATGGCAGTAATGACTCGTAGCTGTCTGGAATACATAATGGGGAAATGAGGAAAACAAACTATTTTCTCCGATGGTGTTGGACATCCTTTCCTTTCTAAGTGGGTATTGATTCCATTGGATGTTAGTGTGCAGAAAAGGCAAAAAGGAAGGAAACATGCCCAGTAGAACCTCCATGAGAGGATACTCTTGCTAGAAGACACCTCTCTACAAAGGACAGATTTAATTTTCCAAAATTACCAATTTTGCTAATTAGTATCTCTGTTAAGAGGACACCTACCTCTCCCTAAAGGACACTTTGACCCTGCAACTAGGTGTCGACCTTTACAAAGAGGTTTTACTGTAATTATAAATAAAATAAATATATAATAGGACAATAAACATTAATTTGGAAAAGTAAAGTTCTCTGCAATACATATAAATAATAAGTAAAAGGCTTCCAAGGGGTGAGTTTTTTTAAATTTTATTAAACAGTTAAACCTGTCTATAGAGCCCCCTCTTGGAACTCACCAAAATAAGGTTGTTGTTGTTGTTGTTTCTTATCCCCTTGTGTAAAGATTACACGAATTCCATGAGTTCATGCTCCTCGAGCTGTTTTATGATGAGCAGCGGCCTCTCCCAAAGGTCCTGTTTAGTGCATCTAATGCAAGCCAAAATGTGTTCTGGAGCTGCAGGTACCAAACTACATTTTGGGCAAGTGGGATAAATTTTGTTATTATTTTCTATCTTCAATGGCTTGAGATGGCCTGTTCTAAATCTTGTTAGTGTTGTTTGATGCTGTCTATTTCTGATGTTCAGAGCTCCTCCTGGGTTCACTCCACTGTACCAACTGTGCTTAGGTGGGATCCTCCAGTTCTTGTTTATTTTTGTTTTGGCTATTGTTTCTATTTCTTTAAAAGTAAGTTTATTTTTCTGTGGCAAGGGTTCTTTTGTGCCTTTTTTCGCTAGCACATCAGCAGCTTCATTGCCTTCAATGCCAACGTGTGAGGGTATCCATTGAAGGTGAATTTTTGAGGTTTTTGAGAGTTTTTGGAGATAACCAATTATGTTCCTGCTTACTTTGTCTCTAAGTTCCCCTGTGTGACTCAAGTGTTGTATGGCACTTCTACTATCAGTAAGAATCCAGATATCTTGATAATTAGTATTTCTGATGGATTTTAAGGCTTCATAGATGGCTATAAGTTCTGATCTGAAGACTGAGCAAAAATCTGGGTTTCTTCTGTTCATTTTCTCAATGCCATTTGTGGTTTTGATGAGACAGCCACTGCCAGTGTGTCCTAGCTCGTCTCTGCTACCATCGGTATAGATAGTTATTGCATTTTTAGGAATGTTATTAATTATTTCTAATGATAATTGTTTTAAGTATTCTGGATTTTGGTATTGTTTGTTGGTGGGTTCATTTAAAGTGGCATTAAAAATAACATTTTGTAGTGGTTTGCATGGAGAATTTTTTTCTGCTAAATAATTTTTTTCCACTTTATATTTTAAAAATTCATTTCTTTTGGCCAGGTGTAGAGGGCCTTCTTTTTTGAGTCTTAAATTGGATTCCCAATTAAGTATGTACTTGGAAGTTCTGTGTTTGTTTCCATAACTCTTGATTTTGTTTATATATTTTGGCAGATTGTAGCTTCTTCTATCCTTTAAGGGCATAATGTCTGCCTCATAAAGTACAATATCATTAGGGCAGGTATTTCGAAGACCTGTAATAATTCTAGCTGCACTTAGTTGTATCCTTTCCAGTGATTTTAGATTTGTTTCAGATGCTGTACCATAGATTTGATATCCATATTCCAGGATAGGTCTAATTAGAGATGTGTAAGTTAATTTTAGTGTGGTTGCATCGGCTCCCCACTCTCTTCCTGAAATATATTTCAGGATTTTTAGTCGGTCTCTTCCTTTTCTAATAACTTCTTCAATATGTTTACTGGAGTTAATTTCTGGATCCAGGGTGTAGCCAAGATATTTAGGATGTTTATTATATTGCAATTGTTGTTCTTTCAGAATAATTTTTGGTCTTATTTTGTATAGTTTCTTATCGGTAGTAAAAAGACAGGTTTCAGATTTTTGGGGGTTAAATTCTAATTTATGTTTATTAGCAAATTTTTCTAGGTGGAAAAGAGTCTTGTTCAAATCTCTTTCAGCTTTTTTCCAATTAGTATTGCTGCTCCATAGAATAATGTCATCAGCGAAAAGTCCAATATTGGTTTTATGTGAAATTTTTTCTTCTATGCCTGCAATAAATAGGGTGAAGAGAGTTGGGCTAAGGACTGATCCTTGTGGTAATCCTTGGTACAATTTGAAGGTTTTAGATAGAGTGCCATTATATTTGACCCTGATGTATCTATTTTTAAGGAAATCATTTATCCAAGTGATAGCTTTTCCATCAATTTTGAAATGTTTGTATAATTTTGTAATTAACTTGTTTTTCCATACCTTATCAAAAGCTTGTGTAAGGTCTAAAAAAGCAGCTATTGTGTGGTTAGTTGGTTTTTTGTTTTGTGCATCTTTTACCTTTTGTGTGAAAAATAAGAGTTGGTCTATTGTCCCATGTCCTTTCCTAAATCCATATTGTTCTTCTGGTAAGAGATTTCTTGTGTCAAGGTGGTAGGTAAGTCGTCTGAGTATAATTTTTTCCATTAATTTGCAGCAAATACTTGTGAGGGAGATAGGTCGGTAGTTTTTTGGGTCATCAGCAGATTTGTCAAGTTTTTTAATAGGAATTATTGTTGCAGTTTTCCAGTCTTGAGGCAATTTTCCAGTTTTCCAGGAGTTATTGAAAATATCAAGAAGTTTTTCTTTGCCATTTTTGCCCAAGTTTGATATCATTTGGCCATGGATTCCATCTGGCCCAGGAGTCTTGTTCAGGTCAGTGTTTTCTAATGCATAATCTAGCTCTTTCATATTGATTTTTTCATGGAAAATATTATAAGTGCTAGTGACGTTTTTACAGTCATGGATAATCTTGCGGGCCCCAAAATAAGGTGCTATAGAGAGGAGGTGTTATAGACAGGTAACTTTTAATGTAAAATGTTTACATTTTAATTTTTATAATAGGTGTATGGAGCGGGAATTATATAATTTTTTTTAAAGTTTATATAGTATTGAAACTCATCATAGTACCAATACCCGAGATCAAGCTGTTTTAATATCCATGGTTAAAACAATTGGGCCATAAAACTTAGAGCCTCAGAAATAGAATGTTATAGCCAAGTTGGTGTTATAGCGAGGCTCCACTTCTTCTTTCCACTCAATCATATTAGGGTGTCAAGCTATGTTTATCCAGAATAGACAGAGCCCAAGCAAGCGCAGCTAAAATCATCAGCGGGCTTCGAGGATCCTGCCCAAATCACATTGCTGAACTCGAATCCAACCTTCTTCCCCTGCACGTAAGGAGAAAAATCTGCTTCTCAAAATTCATTTCCAATTGAGTGGTGATAAGAAAAAAGAAGAAGAAGAGGATGTCAAGCTTGTAGAGCTTGAGACTTTTGATGGTGTCTGTCGGAGATGAGTAGAGCTCATCAATGGATGAGTCAATACAGTAAATAATGTGTTTTTGGGTTGCTGCAGGTTGAGGATTGCACTTAGTACATAGTAGGAAAACCTTGCAACCATTCTGGAAAGATATTGTCCATAGATGACCAGACTTAAGTCTGGAAATCAAAGACTGTTATTCTCTTGGGAGGACAGAACCGGTGCTTGTCCCTACTGCTCTGTACCAGTCATGTGCACCATTAGATTTTCATTCCTGCAAGCATTGGGTTTTGATGGTAAGGAGGAGGTCTCTTTCGTCTAGTTGGGTGGTAGATTCCCTGGCTTCAGATAGACCAAGAGCTCCAGCCTTTGCCAGTCTGCCAGCTCATAACTGCGGGGCTCCACTGTATTGTATAAACACAATATCCTTGATATTTTCAACAAAATGAGAAGTTTCTTAGGAAACATTCTGAGCAAACAAATCTCTACTGTTAATTACTGGAAACACAAAACACCTGATTGTGTAAATGTATGGTATTGATGGCCTGTGCCATCTATCGAAATATAACCTAAATGTAGATTATTATTATTTTTTTAATTCCAAAATATAGAACACAAAATACTTAGATTGATAAATCTGGGAAAGCCAATTAGAGAAATGTTTGGGCAATCAGCCTTCATCAGTGTGGTACAGTGTCCTCTTACCAGAGAGTTGCTTCTTCTTCTTCTTTCTTATCTCCACTCAATCATATTAGGGAATCAATCTTGTAAAGTCTGAGACATTTGATGGTACCTGTTTGACAACCATCATGACTGGGTGAAGTAGGATGCATTTGCCTTTGTCATTAAGACTGGGAGCACTACTCAGTGGCAGGCCACTGACTTAGCAGAGAGTTGCTAAATAGTAAAAATAGTACTTTTGGCAATGAAAATTGTCTTTTAAAGAGAGATGTCCTTTATCATGAATGTCCCCTCAATGGAGGTACTACTGTAATTATTATGTTAAAACATGTAGATACCGGATGGCAAATATGTTAATATATATGGGGTTATGATATGGCGTAATTCGGATTTAAGATTAGAAACATAAGATAACACAAGATCCCAACCAAATACAAGAACTATTTGTAATGTTTTGATAATAACTATTACTAAAACCTCACAAAGTTTATTTATTTGGATGTAGTTTTGTTACCTTATGTTTATATATTTTACTTTATTCAACGGGGGTCGGTGGAATGATGGTCTAAACTGTTGGTTTTCGACCTCTACAACCGGGGTTCGATTCCCGCTTGGGCACTTTTTTTCTGTTTAAAAAAAAAATGCCTCAATGGCCCCCCGATTCTTGCAAAAGTCCAACCCCACCAGCGAGTGCAAGTAACCAAATGGGGCTCTGGCACATTTGTAAGTGCAAAGTCGAACTGCTTTTCACATGTGTAGACATGGGGTGCACTTACAGTAAAAAACAGTCGCCTACTTCTACCCACCATGATTATCATAACCTGTACCACGTGTAGTAGGGATAAGCAAAAAAAAAAAACTTTATTAAACTATAAACAACAAAGCACGCTGTCCCACTATGAACACTGACACCAAATGAAAAAGAGAGAAAAGTTATGTTTATATATGGTTGTATTAAAAAAATATGCAAATACAGTAGAACCTCAATGAGAGGACACTCTGGCTAAAGGACCTCTCTACAAAGGAAAGTTTTATTATCAAAATTACCATTTTTACTATTAGACAACTCTCCGGTAAGAGGACACCTCTTCATAAAGGACACTTTGGCTCTGCAGCTAGGTATCCTTTACAGAGAGGTTTTACTGTATTTTCTTGTAAGTAGGATTCAAAATTTTCTGAGGAAGCAGGAGAAGTAACGAGCTGGAAAAGTTGACATTGGAAGTGTAAGTAGAAGGAAATAGCTTCTCCAGGAAAAACTGGGTTCAGCTTTTTTAGTAACACAACAATCATTGAATTTCAATGGTACCATTGTTTAAAAAGAGAATGGCAGAAAAATGAAGCAATACAATAAAAACCCTATGATAAAGCCCAGCTTTTTTTTAGGTTTCGCTTTTATTAAGAATTATATCTCGTACAAGATTTAGAACAGGCCATCTCAAGCCATTGAAGATAGAAAATAATAACAAAATCTACCCCACTTGCACAAAATATAGCTTGGCACCTGCAGCTCCAGAACACATTTTGGCTTGCATTAATGCACTAAACAGGACCTTTGGGAGAGGCTGCTGCTTATCATAAAACAGCTTGAGAAGCATGAACTCATGGAATTCATGTAATCTTTACACAAGGGGATAAGAAACAACAACATCATATCTCATGAAAAAAGGCATCTACTTATCATGCAACTGAAAGTTGCTGATGGCTTGCACCATCTATTGGAATAAATATCAACTATTTTCGTTGATTTTTAATTATTCTAGAATTGGCCAAATACCCATTCATGATTAATCAAGAAAAGCTAACCACGGACGCGTTTCGGGCTATTGGCCCTCATCAGCGTGGTCCAAGCTGTACCTCAACGACCAAAAAAAACTGGTTATCCTGAAAAATCATGAAACGGGTAGTTAAGGCCAAAATTGCGTGAGACTGTGGCACAATGTGAAAAAATTAACATTATATCTCGTTGCTTCAACTATTTTTTAATCCATTAAAAATCATCTCTTTATTAAGGTTCCAAATTCCAGTCTCCTTGAAAACTGTACTAGAGGTGGTTTACAGTGTGTGTAGCTAAAAAGTAAAATAAACATACTTCAGATTTACACTAAATTGCTCAACTTTTTTTTTTCAAAAATCTTACAATTCTAAAGTGAATATTTAAGCATAAATTAATTATTCATCTTTCAGAAAAATCACACACATACTTACACTCAACCGTTTATATTTTAATCTAGTGCAAGTAACTGAATGGGGCTCTGGCACATTTGTAAGTATAAAGTCAAACTGCCTTTCACATGTGTAGACATGTGGTGCACTTACAATAAAATAAGTTGTCAACTTCTACCCACCATGATTATCATTACCATTACCATGGGTACTAGGGGATAATAATAAAATATTTTAATCTATTTTTATTCTTGATAAAATTGTGAAAAACATTTTAAAATACAAAATATTTTCTCACAATGCGTTTCTTTTTCATTTTAAAATGCAAGCTTTCAAGCAATAATCGCTCTTCAACAGGCTTAATAAAACATCGACTATATCTTACAAAAATATTTTTCTATCTTTTTTTTGTACATTAAGATATATTTAGAGAAAATATTTACCTTGCCAGAATCATTGATTTGTTTTCTATGCACAGAGAGTATTTATCAACAAGACATTGGCGTTAAATGATGATTAGGGATTTAAATGGACTTAGTTATTGAGGTGTTGGAGATAGATTTTAAAGAGCTTCCATTGTTGCAGTTGGTTTTTGTTGACAGTGTTTTATCAGAATTCTATTATGTAAATACATTCGGCTATAAACAGCTGCAAGTATGATCTTCCCTTGAGATGAATACACAATAAATGGATAGGTTTTTCTATAGAACTCTTATAATATACTCCATACTACTACTCCACACTGTTGAGCGCCAAAAGCGTGAAACACGTTCGTCGATGGCTTTTCTTGATTTATCAAGAAATTGGGTTGGCCAAATATCACGGAGCAAGCTAAATAAACATTTAGTTGATTTCTGTTCCACCAGATGGCACTTTGCCTTCTGAAAAGCACATGTGCTCGTGGTCAGGAAATGCCTACTTGTTTTTAATATATTGATGTGTGTGTCAACAAGTAGCCGACCAATGGTACATGGATGGTACATGTGAGCATTAAAAATTATTTTATTTTTTGTTTATTTTTAAAAATTTCATTATTTTAGGTTTATTAGAGAAACGGCACTACAGAGATGATGGGTATAAATTGTATTTGACTATTGATCACTGTTTCGCGGCAATGTGTTAAATACAATGTGCGAGTTATTGTTTAATCTTCTTCCTGTTTAGATCTTGACTGAAGATTGATTAATGTTTTGCCACAGCTACAAACCCTCCTACAACCGACCCGACGAGACCTAGAACTTAACGACCTTCCTGGACTGGACCACAAGCTCAGCACTGCACCAAATAAATCTACTGAGTAATTATATCCCAACCTTTGTCTCATCAATATTTTTGAAAAAGTAGATTTCCCGAACGCCTAAATAGAAGGTGAAAAACAATTTAATCAGACAACAACTAAGGTTGTGTACAGTAGAGCCCCCTTGAGAGGACAACCCAGCTAAAGGACACCTCTCTACATTGGAGACAATAGATATGGGACTATAGTATAGTGGCTTCACAACATTGCAATACAGAAACACAAGGTATTGAGACCAAATAAATAATTAGTGTGGGTGACATCTCAGTAATAGCATATATAACAATTAATATAATGCGGCATCTATATTTAGAAAATGAAAGGATTTAAGAACAAATGTTTCTTTTATAGAAAGCAAACTTCTACTGTCCTTACTGAGATAAAAATAAGCTTATGTCCATAATTTGCTTGAGTACCATTTCTGAGATTCCACCCTTCACTGTAGCATATATATATATAAGCAGAATCGTCCAATACAGTATTAGAGCTCTAAGAAGCTGGTCTGATAAGTTAAATTGGCGAAACTGTTAGGGAGGGTTCACCACTAATGAGCCAAGCCCTCCCAATATTTTTTCCTTGCAGTAAGGACAGTAGAAGTTTGTTTTTTGTATGAAAGAAACATTCGCCCTTAAATTCTTTCATTTTATATATACAGTAAAACCCCGCTAATACGAACCCTGGATATAGCGAACCTTCCCTTATAACGAACCCACGGCGATTCCTAATTCCATTCCATTGAAAATACCATCGTTATAACGAACTTTGCGATTTTTAAAATAATGAACTACCCCTATAACAAACCTATTTTTGGTCCCAAAATGATAAAATCTATTAAAAATACTATGCTTATAATGAACTTAAAATTGTGATTTAAAAAATTTTTAAAACAACAAAATTTTGAGCATGTTTCAGCTCACGGATCGCGATTTCAAAACAAAAAATTAGCTGCATTGTTTGTTTTCATTTCCATTCTATTTTTGCTGTATGTTGTATAAATTTTTACACATTATACTTTTATTTAATAGAATATCTTTGCATTCGACAATTTTGAAATAGAAGAAAAAAACAAATGGCTTCCAAAATAAAGAAAAGAAACAAAGAGTGGCATTCTAAAAAAAAAAAAACAGTGGCAGCATGCCCTTTTAGAAGCATTCTATATCAAGTTTAACCTAGGCTAAAACATAATTCCAAATAATTTTAACCCGGCATTGCGCGCGCCGGGTGAAAATTACCCATGGAAACATTTGAGTGGATAATTAACCAATAAAAAACGGCTGGTGGAGATGTGGTTTCGTTTAGCTTCCTGACTCATCAATTAGTCTAAAGTTTTGGTTTCACATTTTGACAGCTCCCACTGAAATTCCATCTATTGTCACTGTCGGGCAAAAATCACGCGGTGCGTGCACTCACGTAATTTTTTGTTGCATTTTTCTTTGATAAATTTTTTTGAAGGATGGAAATAATTTGAATTAATAATTTTAAAAAATGAATATAATAGGTTGATATATTTATCAGCCTATAATTCTATATAAAATGGAGGGAAGAAGGTCATATTTATTAGATCAGGAAGAGATTATTGTAGAAAGTGATATTGAAGATCATCTTAAGTGAACATTTTTCTGGAAGTAACACTGAAATATATTCAGATTATGAGGGAATTATCCCACAAACACATTTTCATATAGGAAGAGACTAGAAAACCAAATGGTCCCAAAATTGTCCATCACAAACAGTAGGGACAAGAGCGCATATGTCATTACACATTTACCAGGATTGGAAGGTAAAGAAGCAAAAAATTAAAATACCCATCTAGAAGCTCTTTCGAAGAAAATATTTGAAATGTTTGGCCCTTGAACTCATCAAAGAGCAACTAAATCAAAGAAAAAGCATTTCTTCACTGCCTAGAGGACGAAGTCAAAATATTTACTTTTTTTTTTTTTACAGATAAATTAATTGAAATCATAAATGTATACTTTATATATTTATTTCTATTTCTTTTCTTTTCATTTCAAGCCATCAAGAAGGTCAGGAAGATAAAGCTTCCTACCAGATGTAGTGTGTCCCTCCAGTAAGGACGGGAAAACCTCAATTTTGTGCCATAAATGTGCAAAGCCATGTTGTAAAGGACATACAATTGCGGTTTGCAATGATTGTTTATAGTTTGTTTTAATTTTCTTCATGGAATTTTATATTTTTAATATTGGAAAGGAGCAATAGATTCATATTTTATACACCACTACCTATTTTGAGCATTATTCAAGAATATTTTTTTTAATGTTTAATCTGTGTAAAAAATATAAATATTTTCTTAATAATTGCCTTTTTTTGAAAATTAAAATGCTGTTACTTTGAAATAAAAAAGGTTTCATTTTTCCTCGGATAATATTTATATTAAAAAAATATAATTATAATATCGGGTATATTTCACCCAGCGTGCGCGAGTACGTTACATTTTTAGCGCAGGTGCTCGAGGGTTAAAGCCAGAAATGGTTTGAATAACAGGTTAAAAACAAAATTTAATCTTTACTTCAGAAGAATATGTGGAAACTGGAATTGGAAGAAGAAAAAAAAACAGTTTCCCCAAGTTCCCTGTGTCTCATGAGCCACAAACATATCGACTTATAAATTCTCAAAAACTACCACTACAATTCTATTTTTAGAATGGAATTCTTGTTAGGTATATGACTCATTCAGGGTTCGCGGATATTCCCCCTGGCCGGCCGTTTTACCACCGATTTTGTGTTATCAAATTGTCGGTTTTTATTCGCAATTTTACCGATTGCGCTATCATATCAACATGTTTCGCGTCCGATTTTTCTGAATTGGATACTTTTGATTCATCCTCAATTGATTCAGAATACACGGAGCTTTATTCCTTTGATGGAAATAACGATATTTTAAGACAATTCTGATTTTCAAATTTTACTTTCCACTTTCAAACAACAAGGTATTAGAGGCATTTTTTCAAATAAATATAGTATTATATTGTAACGTTTTATTTTTGCTTTAACTTTTAAAGAAATGTTTTATTTTAAATCTCTATCTAATTTGTTTGTTTGTTTTAAATAAAGAGGCAAATTTACCATGTTGTTGTTCTTTTGTTTATTAATTGTTCTTTTTTTCCAATGATGATAAGAGTTATTGATCACACATTAAAAATCAATGAAAAACCAATTACAAAATTAATTACAAAATTCAGAAACGTGTCATATCCCTCGGCTTGAAGGATTTATTTTCGCAAAATAAATGGTTTCAATTGTACACATGAACTTTAACCAAGGAGGAATCATCTTTCAATAATTCACACGTAACACTAGATATTATTCTTGTTATTTGAAAAGGACCCTCATACTTTGGGGATGTTTTGACCATACTTGGATCATTACTAGCTATTTTACGAAGGACCAGATCACCAACTTTGAATGACGACTGCGGATGTTTTGCATCGTGTCGTGCTTTCCACTTTTCTCTATGCTTTGCGCTATTTTCTATTGCTTTCTTCCTTGCATTTTCTATGGTGAAATGTGGTGATTCAGAAAATTCTGGTATTGCACAATCACCAAAAAGTAGGAAATTTGGAGAAAACCCAGTGACATCATGGGGTGTGCTATTATAATCTTTCACAATTTTGGCAAGTAATGATGACCATATTAGTCTTGGATTCTCTTGAAGGTTTGTTCTTAATTTGGTGAGTATAGTGTCATTCATCTTTTCACACAGTCCATTACTCTGCGGATGATATGGCGTCGAATAGGTGTGTTGAACTTGATGCTCATTCAAAAACTTGTTAAATTCTTTTGATGTAAAATTCTTTCCGTTGTCGGTTAAAATACATTTGATTTGGGGAACAGTTTTGTTGATTTTGTCTAAACATTGAATTACTGCTTGAGAAGTGTTGGTGACAGTAGGGAAAGCCCAAACAAATCTTGTTAGGTGGTCAATTATTACTTGAATGTATTTGTGCTTGGTTTCATTTGCTGCAGAGCCTAGCACAATAGTATCCATTGATATTAATTCCAGTGGTTTCAGATCAGAGTTTGGTGCAACATATTCTCCAATAAATGGTTTATGACTGCATTTAGTTATTTGACATATTTTACATGAGCGAACATAGTCTTTGATGCATCTGATAGCATTCGGCCACCAATAAAATGGTGTTATCAATCTTACTGTCTTGTTAATTGAGGGGTGAGAATGATTATCGTGGTATTCTTTGAGAATTTCTTCTTGGAATGATTCTGGAACAACTGTTTTTAGAACTCCATTATGTTTCACCATAATAAGATCTCGATGAATATGAGAGTTCTTTACAAAACTGAGATCCGCTTTTTGTTGGTGTAGTCGAAGAGTGGGGATTGATATATGAAATGACACTGGTGATCTTGACAATGCATCAACATGCGTTTGCTTTGATCCTGATCTGTGAACTATTTTCATTGACTTGGTTGATAATTCAATTATCCATCGGAGATATTTTGCCTTTGGTTTCTTTACGTTGAAGAGCCATTCCAAAGCAGAATGATCTGTAATGACTTCAAATGTATTGTTCTCAAGATAAACTTCAAAGTATTCAACTGATTGAACTACAGCAAAGCATTCCAACTCAAATGCAGAATAGTTCTGTTGATGTGGTAGAAGTTTCCCTGAATAATAGGAAATTACATGTTCTTGATTATCATTTCCAATTTGAGCTAAAATAGCACCAATTCCCAGTTTAGATGCATCTGTATAAAGCTTACATGGTAATGAAGGATCATATGTAGAAAGAACTGGATCTGTGGATAAATGAGACTTTAGTTCCTGAAATGATTTGTTAACTTCAGTAGTCCATTTGAATAACTTATTTTTTCTTGTGAGGCTTGTTAAAGGATCTGCAATTTCACTAAATTTAGGAATAAATTTCCTGTAGTAACCTGCTAAACCCAAAAACTGCCTTACTTGCTTCACTGTTTTAGGTTGAGGGAACTCATTTATTGCCTTTGTTTTTTCAGGGTCAGGTTTAATCTTGTTATGTCCTATGATATGACCTAAATATCTTATTTCTTGTTTTGCAAAGGAGCATTTCTTCAACTTGAGTTTGATATTGTTTTCTTTAAGCTTGTCAAATATTATCTTCATGAGTTCAATATGATCTTTAAAAGTACTGCTGTAAATTAGAATATCATCTTGATAATTACAAACACCGTTCCAAAGAAGATTTCCAATAATATGCTGAATTATTCGCTGAAAAGTACTTGGAGCATTTTTCAAGCCAAATGGCATAACCAAAAATTCATAATGCCCGTCATTTGTAATGAAAGCAGTTTTCTCAACAGAGCCTGGATGCATTTCAACATGCCAATAGCCCCATGCTATGTCAAGTATTGTGAAGTATTTCGCATTATGTAAGCGATCAAACATATCTTGGATGTATGGAAGAGGCTGCTTGTCATCAATTGTAATTGCATTCAGTTTTCGGTAATCTATGCACATCCTTTGTGAACCATCCTTTTTAGAGACCAACACTACGGGGAAGGCCCAAGGTGACTGAGATTCTCTTATTAGTCCCTTTTTACTCAATTCTTCAACTTGTCTTTTTATTTCATCATATTCGGCAAGTGGTCTTCTATATGGTCTACAACTGATGGGTGGATGTTCAATTGTATGGATCTTGTGTTGAACAGCAATCCTTCCGATGTCAGTTTCATACTGGCTGAACAATGCTTGATTTTCTTTAAGTAATTGATTAAGCTCTTTTTGCTGAACAGATGGAAGATGCGTTTCAGGAGATATATAAAAACATTCATTTCCTTTAACATACACCGCTTTGTCTTTTGTGTCAATTATTAATCCAATTTTTCCTGCTACATCAAGTCCAATAAGCAATGGATAGCTAAAGTTTTTCACTACATGAAGCTTACACCCGACAAGTTTAGAATGGATTTTCAAAAATACTTCTACTGATCCTAAAGTACAGGGTGATCCAAAAGTCCCGCACAACTTTAAAAATTAATAACTCCGCGAATATTTGCGCTAGAGCAATGCGGTAAACACCATTGTGTTCAGGATGCAATGGGATTTTTTATGGCAAATAATGAAAAATTCGAAATTGATTTTAGTTACAATTTTATTCACCAGATGGCGCTCTACCAGATTCAGATATTCAGCGGCCAAATTGTTTGATAAATTGAAAAATATAACTGAACGACACGTATTTTTCCTTTTTGAATACCAGGAATGAACCCTAATAATATCAAATGATAAATTAATAAAACACCATTTCGCCAAAAGTTAGAAGAATTGGTTGACTTTTTTAAATACAATCTGAGATATGTAAAATAGGTATATGCAAATTAAAACATGTAGCAAAAAATATTTATATTTTAGATGGAGTTTTGTGAAATAAATTGAATGTTTGAAAATAACTACTGATATCAATACACGATTTTTGAAATGTTAATATAGTACCAAAAATTATTATGGCACTACTAATAGGATTTCGTGCTATAAGGAATGTATAGTTTCTTGACTAATTGTCGACACTTGACTATTTAACTGGATATTTGTCATGATCCAAAAATGAAATATAGAGGGGAGTGACAAAATATACTTGTCGTACTTTATTCCAAATATCCTATGGGTTTGTCAAATGTTATCATTGTTTATTATACTGTACATAATTTTGAAAATGTATCCCCTCAAAAAAAATCATTTTTAAATCGACCTTTTGCGTTGAAAAACGTGGTAGTAAAATCATTTTGTATTATTTTTTGCGCAAAACATCTAAAGTTGGGGGTGGATACAGAGATTATTCCTTATGCTATTTCTTCTAATGAGTGAAAAGCGATAAAATAAACATAAGGAATTGTGTATACCAGTGTTATTCGAGAAGTTATAACACTTTGGCCTGCACGACATAATATAAAATGTGGGCAAATGACAAACAAAAAAATTACTGTTTACAGAAAAAAAAGAGTCAAGATGTGAGGACAGCATTTATTATTCCCATAACCCAAAACAAAGAGCTGCAAAATATAACACTGCCTTCTCTCTTGTATTAGGTCACAATCCTTGCTCAATGTGGCGCCCTTCATTCTCAAACACCGCCTGCAGACGATAGATGACAGAATGGTCACAATTAAATAGTTGAAATTTATAAAACGTGTCATCTGATAGAAGCCTTCAACATGGCCAACGTGGTAGGCCGGCATCGATAAAAACGCGACTTAATGTACCCCCATAACCGAAATTGTAAGGCGTCAAGTCTGGTGATATTGGGGGCCACTGGTATATAAAGTGGCGACTTATCAACGAATTCCACCGAGCGAATCCTTCAGCAATTGTTTGGCACCGCGGGAGATATGAGGAGGTCCTCCATCTTGCATGAATGTTATTTCGCTTAGTGCTTGTCTGTCCTGCAATATGGGAATAACCTTTTCTCTCAAAAGTTGAACATAACGTTCACCATTTACAAAAACGGTTTTAAAAGTTCCTCCATTGATTTTTTTCAAAGAAAAATGGCCCAATAATAAAAGAAGAAGTGAGCCCACACAAAACTGTAACTCTGTGCTGATGAAGTGGTATTTCTGTAAAATTCCTAGGGTTTTCTGTTGCCAAAATGAGGCAGTTTTGAATGTTAAATTCTCCCTTTAGATAAAAGTGAGCATCATCTGTCCTTAGAACATTTGACAGCCAGTTTACATCAATATCAATTTGCCGGAAAACCCATGCAGCGAATTCTTGACGCTTCTCAAAATCGCTGACTTTCAACTCGTGAAAACTTTGAATTTTGTTAGGATATTTTTTATAGAAAAATTCTAAATGTGTTTTCTCTCCAAACTGTTCCATACGAAATCCCCGTTTGTCGAGAAACTTGTCTAGCACTTACTTCTCCATACGTGGATAACGTTTCAATAGCTTCAGCATTCTGCAAAACCGTAACAGCCACTGGCTTGCATGTCGATGGTCTTCCACTCCGAGGTTTTGCTTCCAGAGATCCAGTTTCCTCAAAACTTTTAATCAATCGCTTTAGAGAGTAGCAACTCATTGGTCCTTCACCGCTTCGAATATCTTTAAAGGAACGAAACGCTCGTAAAGCTTCAGTGGCAGATTCTGAATCACAATTTAAAAAATTCCCCAAGAGTGCTTTATCCTGTAGTGACGGCATTCCAGGGGGAAGGGGAGAAGTTCGACCACACCTCTTTGCGGTCCCCCCTGGACCCTTGGAATATTTGACCAAATTCTGGTTTGTTTCCAAGATGACTAACGTTGCAACGGCACCCATTTTTAAATGAAGAGCAAAACTGATATCTCCAGTAATGCTACCGCGTCCAGGGTAGCCGCCGCGTCAGGAGCTGCAGCTCGAGCTCATGATGAGAAATCTACTACGAGGACACAATTCAATCTACTACAACTCAATATAAATGGTACCCAGAGGAAAATAAAGAGCTGACTTGTCTTCTCTGTGACAACAATGTACATATTAATTGTCCTCAGGAGACAAAATTGAATCAGAATCTGAGATTCAATATCAAAGATTATACAAAACTACGAATGGACAGACCGGGAAAATTCGGAGGAGGACTTGCCGTTTTGTTTAAAACTCTAGAAATCAAATTTAAGGAAATCGCCTATAATCAGAGTAAGCCTAAAGAAAGCACGACAGAAGCTCAGGCAATAGAAATCTATCTTACAGATAAAACAATTCCAATCATAAATGTTTATCACCACGATAATACTAGCATCAATACAGGCCTGATAGAGACATTAAGTGAAGCGTCTTCAGATATCGCAATCATACTTGGTGATTTTAACGCCGAAAGACCAACTTGGGGATCACCTGTCCAGGATAACAAAGGTCAGCTGGTTGAGGACATGCTAACCGACCTCGACCTTACGCCGTTAAATAACGAAAATAACACCTATCTATCCAAGTCCACAGGCACAGAATCCGCAATAGACATCACAGCGATAAATTACAACATTGCACCCAAAACACAATGGAAAATTCTGAAAAGTGCAATCAGTGACCACAGACCAATTTTAACAACCCTAAAATTCAAAATTGAGAATTTTCAACAGAATAAAAGAACACTGGAAAAAAAAATTACAGAAAAGCTTGAAGAACTGTGTAACGAAGAATTAAATCACAGAACGATTGACAAAAACTTGGAAAAATTCTCTTTGAACATATCCAAAGCTGTAAAAGTATAGATACCTAGAGGTTGACGTAAAGACCTGTGAATACTTTACTGGAAGGACCACAATATCGAGGCAATGATTGCAGAGAGAGAGAGACAATAAAATTGAACTTCTTAAAACAAATAAAACAGAAGAAATCATAAAGGAACTCATTGAAATTAGTCACAAAATAGAACAAGAAATTTGGATATTCAAACAAGAAAAATGGGCAGAATTCAGAAAAAAAAATGGATCCAAAAAAGGAAAGCCATCACTGAAATATAATTAGTGTTATAAAACAATCAAAACCAACACTAATCCTCCAATACTCTAACCGATATGAACAGCGAGAACGAACAAACAGATGGCTGACATAATTGCTGAATATTTTTCGAGCACTTCCAGACTCAGCTTAATGAATGAAGGCAGGACTCTAAAAATAATATAAACAAGTTAGTTAAACAAGCAATAAATTACCATCAACAAGATATTTACTCGAGAGACTTCGCACTGAATGAGCTAAATTCATCAATAGGAAAGTTAAATCCAAGATGTCACCTGGAGATGCTCTAATCTTTGGTCAAATGATTAAACACTAAAATCAACTCCTACGAATACTGAACCTTTGATGGCAAACTGGTAAACTACCAAAGAATTGGAAGATATCAATTATAGTGCCAATACTGAAACCAAACAAAGATGCTAAGGAATGCAAGAACTATCGGCCAATTGCTCTTACCAGCATACTTTGTAAAATAACAGAATGAATTATCCACTCTAGGCTCATAGTCTAGCACACTAACAATAATAAAATAAACTTCACCAAACTGCCTAAAGATCCATACACTGTACAACTGATAAACTGTCCTACTTCTGTCAATCAATAATAGATTTCTAGGAAAAACCGCCAAAGAAGACAACGGCTGTATTCCTGGATATGACCTCAGCTTTTGATCGAGTGTAGATATTATTTGAAAGGCTGCACAACATCGGAGTAAGAGGAAAAACCTTAATCTGGATTGCAGACTTCTTAAGGGGAAGAAGGATAAAGGTTCGGGTTAATGGAACATTTTCCAAGGACCGAAGAACATGGGCTGGTGTACCTCAGGGATCTGTGCTCAGTCCTCTACTCTTCTCGCTATATATTAAATGTTGTTTATGTAAATAGATGAATATTATTTATATTATTTAAAGCCTCATTATGTATAAAATATATTTATATATAAATTGGACATTTGTTGTTGGCCATGGTCAAGTTTGAGCTCTTGTACGTCTAATTACGACACAACATAAGTGGCGACGAGGATGCGCGATCTACAGGGCCAGTAAAAAGCTGAGGAAAACGGCGTCTATGCAAGTATAACAACTACATCTTTCAAACAAATCTGACTCTCGGATTATGGAGAGGAAAATAGGAAAATGGGTTAAGATTACATCTTTTAAACTATCTGGATCAAGAAAACAAAGGAGTAGAAAAGATCAGCATGAAAAGTTCAAAGTTAATAGTACCTTTTAGATGCTATAGCCCAGTGGAGGACACTTCGATCTTTTTGTACAAAAATTTGAGGCTTTCTTTTTGGCATCTGAAGGAGGAGATTAAAGTGATGATTTTTACCTCGCTACCAGATTCTGAAACTATGAAGCAGGGAAACGAAATTTTCTTCCTGGTCTAATGAAAGATCAACCCTATGATACTATCATTCAAAGAATTAAGCTGCATTTGGATCCAAAGAAGAAAGTGATACCACAGCGATGCAGATTTTTAAAGAGAATTCAACAGGTAGGAGAATCAATTTCGGAATATCTTAGAGAATTGAAACATTTGGCAATAAATTGTAATTTCGTCGATATGTTGGGAACCATGATGCGAGACCGTTTTGTGGCTGGAATCAAGTCGGAAATCATGCAAAAGAAGCTACTACAAGAGGACGACGATGTCACCCTGGATAAAGTTTTTGCAGTGGCGATCTCGTTCGAATTGGCGGAGATAAATAAAAGAGAATTACAAGATAAATTAGTGGCCAAGATATCCCCTGTGAATTGAAAGGATAAAAAGGGCGAGTGCAATAATAGTACGGCGCAGTATAGGCCTTTCAGGCAAAGTGGCAAAGGCAAAATAGTGTGGTATAGATGTGGTGAAAGACATTCACACGTGGCATCTGTTTTACCTCATAGAACAAAGACTTGTTTTAAAACGTAATAAACTGGGTCATTTAAGTAGGGTCTGCAAAGCTAGTAAAAGAATGTGGGGATGTAAATTTGTACAAGAGGACTCTATATATTCTGTACAGGGCGAAACTGATGCCACAATAAATTTAACAGTAGATGATTATTCTTTGTGCTTTACAATAGATACGGGAAGTCCAGTTACGTTAATACCTAAAGATATTTATAAGAATTATTGGCAAGGTAAAAGATTATTTCCAACAAATTTAAGATTAAAATCCTTTTGTGGTAAATCAATAGAGATTATAGATCAAATAAATGTTTTTGTAAAAGAAGCCAACCAATATTTACGATTAATAGTTGTAAATGAAAAAATCCAGGTAATTTTATTAGGAAGAGAATGGCTTAAACAGTTGAAACTTGATTATTCTATATTGTTCAGCATTAAAATTTTAAATAATGAATATAATAGAAATATATTTAAATATATAAACATTTGATGGATAGGTATGCAGATTTGTTTAACAAACATTTGGGCTGTCTAAAGGACGTTAGAATAAATTTTAATTTGAAAAGGATGTGACTCCTGTGTTTTGTAAAGGCCAGAAGTTTACCTTTCTCTCCAAAAAAACAATGTAGAGAATGAAATTGATCGTTTAGTGAATTATTGCATTTTATAATCTATAGTTCATGCATATTGGACCGCTCCAGTAGTACCGGCATCAAAAAAGGATGGTAGTGTAAGGATATGTGGTGATTTTAGATGTACAGCTAATAAAGCAATAGAATTAGATAGGTATCCCATTCCATTGATCGATGAGATATTTTTAAAATTATCTACAAGCACCTTACTTTCGACTCTAGACCTATCACAGGCTTACTTACAAGTAATGTTAGCGGAAGAAGCCAAAGAGCTGTTGGTGATATAAACACAACAAAGAGGTTGTTTTCTTATAAAAGACTACCATATGACGTAGCGGTAGCACCAAATAAATTTCAGAGGATTATGGAATGGTTACAGGAAAAGACTTTGAAGATCATGAACAAAAGTTGGATCTAGTGTTTAGATTATTGCTTGAAAAAGGTTTAAAGTTAAACAGATATAAATGTAAATTTAAAAAGAAATCGGTGGAATTTTTAGGGTTTAAAATGGATAAATGTGGACTGCATCCCTTAGAAAATAAAATTAAAGCAGTGATAGAGGCGCCTGAACCTAAAGAATGGTTCGCAATTCAGATCTTTCATAGGACTCTTAATTTATTATTATAGATTCATAAAGAATATAGCAAACATTTCAGCGCTATTCTATCAACTTTTGAATAAAAATTGTAGATGGAATTGGACGAAAAAATATCGAATGTTATTTAAAAAATGTAAATCATTATTAATGGACTATGGACTAGGCGTAATTCTGAGTCATAGAAATGATAGAAAGGAAGAATGCCCTATAGCTTTTGCTTCTAGAACATTAACTGAAGCGGAAAAACGGTACTCTCAACTAGAAAAGGAAGCGTTGAGCATAACTTATGGCGATGAGAAATCAAGACAATACTTAATGGGACGAAAATTCGTATTAGTCACAGACATCCGACCCTTAATTCATATATTTTCACCTCAGAAAACAATTCCCATATGTGCAGCATCCAGAATTAAAAGATGGTCCTTAAAATTAGCTGCATTTAATTATACTGAGGAGTTTCGAAAAAGTAGTGATAATTCCAATGTTGACGCATTGTCACGTCTTCCTTTAGAATCGAGTGTCAGGGAGTTTCTTGATGAAGACCAGGTACTTCTTCTCAGGAAGTTGAATGAGGTACCGTTCTCTTTTAGGGAGGTGGCATATGAGACGTCCCGAGATAAAATACTGTCTATAGTATTAAGGAATGTTAGAGAAGGCAACTGTGTGTGTGTGTGTGGAAATTCACAAGGGTACTGAGGGAAAACCCACTAGCTCCTTATTATAAGATCAATGAGGAATTAAGTTTGGAGTTTGATTGTTTTCAATGGCGTGAAAGAGTGGTAATTCCCCAAATATCATATCTTTAATTTTAAATGACTTGCATGAATTACACATGGGGATTGTTAAAATGAAGATGATTGCCAGACGGTATTTTCTGGTGGCCAGGCATAGACAGTAACATCGTGGAGTTAACTAGAGAATGTAGAGTATGCCAAGAATCGGCAAGCATGCCCCCGGCTACCATCTCGGAATGGACTTGCCCCGAAAAACCGTGGCATCGACTTCATCTTGATCTAGCGGGTCCGTTCATGGGAAGAATGTTTTTGGTTCTCGTGGACGCATACTCAAAGTGGATAGAAATTTTTATCATCAAAGATATTACCAGAAAAACGATTATAAGTCATCTTAGAGAAATTCTCGCCAGAATTGGATTGCCCTAATATTTTGTTACAGAAAACGGAAGACAGTTTGTCTCCGGTGAATTCGAGCAATTTACCAAAATGAATGGTATACGGCACACTAAGACCAGTCCGTATAATCCTAGTACAAGGGGTTTAGCTGAGAGATATGTAAGAGAGTTTAAAAACCTTTTGAGAAAGAATAATGGGAAGGATGATTTAGAGACGAATCTACAAAGTGTCCTATTTGCTCATAGAGCATTCCCCCAAACTGTAATAAAGGAATTCCCCGGCGGAACTGCTAATGAAGAGAAGTTTAAGATCAAGATTCTCGAAATCAATACCAAGATGAGAAATCCGCGAGAGGTATTTCATGAGGCCGTAAGAAGGTAGGAGCAGTTTACTACAGGTTGCGAGGTTTATTTCCGCATCTATGCAACTGGACCTAAACGGTAAAAAGGTACCATTTTGGAATTATTGAGCTACCGTCACTACCTTATAAGTTGCGAGGGCGTCGTGTATAAGAAGCATATCAATCAATTGCGACCTGTGAGAAAGAAACAAGTGGAGACAAGAAATTTGATACTTCCTCGAACATCAGGAGAGAAGCCTCTAGGTGGAAGTCAGAAATAAAGTGAAGAGGAGGTTCCAGAGGTTACATCAGGAAACAAGGAGGAGACTGCTTCTGTGCACTTACCCTCTTGCACTCCTTGACCAGGGCCTGTTGCTGTGCACGTGCCCTCTGCACTACTAAACCGGAGGCTGCCGCTGTGCAAATGCCCGTCCGCAGTCCTAGACCTCAGAGAGCCAAGAAACCCCTAGACCGACTGGAGTATTATTAAAGGGGGAGATGTGTTGTGTATGTAAAGATTATTTGCATTCTTTAAAGTCTCATTATGTAAGAATATATGTGTATATAAATTGGACAATTTTTGTTGGCCAAACGAAAAGAATCTGAGGCTCTTTATTGGACACGACAAAAACCACAACGGCATTCCATAGTGAAATAAATCATCAGAGATAGATGATATTTTTCGAATGAATTAAAATAAATATAATCGACACTGAGAGAGAGTTGAATTTAAAAAAAAAATAGAAAATTATTATTTTCGAAATATAAATAGCTGAGAGGATTCCAGCAAACCGCATCTAAAATATCAGTTTTTTTTTTTGCTACATGTTTAATTTGCATATACCTATTTTACATATCTCAGATTGTATTTAAAAATCGTTAACCATTTCTTCTAACTTTTGGCGAAATGGTGTTTTATTAATTTATCATTTGATATTATTAGTTGTTCTTTCCTGGTATTCAAAAAGTAAAAATACATGTGGTTCAGTTATATTTTTCAATTTATCGAACAATTTGGCCGCTGAATCGCTGATTCTGGTAGGGCGCCATCTAGTAAATAAAGTTGTAACTAAAATCAATTTCGAATTTTTCATCATTTGCCATAAAAAATCCCATTGCATCCTGAACACAATGGTGTTTACCGCATTGCTCTAGCGCAAATATTCGCGGAGATATTAATTTTTAAAGTTGTGCGGGACTTTTGGATCACCCTGTATATGCAAAACTATCTACTTGTTTAATTTTGATTCTATCGTTTACATTCAATTTTAACTTATGTTGTTTTAAAAGCGAACAGCTCATTAATGAAATAGTTGACCCGGTATCAATAAAAGATGAAACTGGAATATTATTAAGTAAAACTTCAACATTAACAAATCTATAAGGAAAATTGGTATTTGCTATGCAAAGTGAATCAGCTATGGTTTGTTTAACATCTGTGGTGATATTAGTTGCTTGGTGTTTAAGCTTGTCTTTATAATTAGGATCATAATCTTTGCAATCACTTATCCAATGTTTAAAATACAATCCTTTTTTCCTACAAATAGGACACCAATATGGGCAATTTTTTGAGATTGTAGGTGTAGTTATATTAAAAACCTTGGTTTTACTTCTCTGTTGTTGCCTTATTTGATTATTGTTTTGCTCAATCTCCATGGCAATCTGCATCCAATGTGATGGATCTTTAGGCTGGGCTGTTACGAGATAATTTTTCCAATCTAATGGCAATCCATCCGTTAACATTTTTAGCTTCTCGACATTATTGAGGCTTGTTTGATTTAATAATCTAATTTTATCTCTAAAATAATCTTCCACGGTTTCTTCTTTTTTAAGTCTTCTTTTTGATGCTGCAACTATAGGGCTTTCAACTTTATAACCAAAGCGCTGAATTAATTTGAGTTTAACAGTATCCCATTTTTTAATGGATGCGTTGCTCAATATTTCATCAGCAAACCATTCTAAAGCATCTTTTGATAAATAATAAATTAGATTATTGATTCTATCGACTTCATCTAGTTTACTAGTTTCCAATTCATATAGTTTAAGCCATGATTCAGGCCGAATTGAACCTTTATCACCGCTAAATTTCTCTAATTTGTTTACATTTACTGCCATTGTACTTACTTTTTCTTTCGTCGAAGCCTTTTTTGATTTATATTTTAATCCTTTCGTAGCTGCGCCAAATATTTTATGTAACGTTTTATTTTTGCTTTAACTTTTAAAGAAATGTTTTATTTTAAATCTCTATCTAATTTGTTTGTTTGTTTTAAATAAAGAGGCAAATTTACCATGTTGTTGTTCTTTTGTTTATTAATTGTTCTTTTTTTCCAATGATGATAAGAGTTATTGATCACACATTAAAAATCAATTAAAAACCAATAACAAAATTAATTACAAAATTCAGAAACGTGTCAATATTATTTGAGAAAGATGTTCTAAAAAATACTCTTATACCTTTAAATATATAATTAATAATGTTTTGCCTAGGGGATTTGGCTTAATTTTTAAATAATACATAGGTTTATATATAAACATGTATGCTAATGATAAGAACCTATTAACAAATGACTTCTTTTGATATTCAGCATTACTGTAAAGAAATAGGTCAATTTAGGGAATTAAAACAAAGTGACCATTATTAAGTGACTGCCTTTTCCTGTTTGTATGGCTGTTTTTTAATTATACGGTCTAAAAATTTAGAAAAGTTAAAAAAAAAATGGCCAAACCGTGGCTATAGTGAACCAAAAGCTCAGTCCCATTGGGGTTCACTATAGAGGGGTTTTACTGTATATGTCAGTGGGGGCAATTATAGAGTATAGAGGCCAAACAGACAGACCTGCATGCAGTAGTTGGGGTTTGAGTCTAGGGCGAGTCGGTTGATGCGGTTGGTGACAGCGGAGTCATCTTCTTCCTTTCTGGTTGCCACTTGGAACTGCCACACAGCCACATGTTGGTCAAATATTGATCTGGTATATTCAACTCTCACAGAGATATCTCAGGTTCCTGGATATCAACTCGGACATCATTTGAATATAAACTTGTTCTGTCAGTCAAATGTTTACCTGATCTTCACACTCCAGTCACCAGTCAAATGTAAAACAAATATATTCAAATCCCAGACATCATCGAAATTTTATTTTAAGGAGAAATAACGATTATTTCTAACCTTAGGGATGAAGTATGATAGGATGAATTGTGAAGAGTAATGATAAACGGAAAAATAAAGTTTCCAGGGATATATTGTAATATAAACTTGTTTATTCATTCATCTGTCAGTCAAGTGTTGAACTGATCTTCATTCTCAGGTCACCAGTCAAATGTTGAACTGATCTTCATTCCCCAGTCATCAGTTAAATGTAGGAATAAATATTCAACTCCCATACATCATTTGAGTATTAACTTGTTTATTCATCTGTCAGTCAAATGTTTACCTGATCTTCACACTACAGTCATCAGTCAAATGTTAAACTGATATTTAATTTCCATTTGAATATAGTATTGACATGAACCCAGAACAGTAGCTTTATACACCCAAGATAGAGGACATTGCTGTTATAGAGATTCATGGAGACATCTGAGGCTTTTCATTGGACATGACAACAACAAAATTAGAATATATGTTTATATTTTTCATCCTTCAGTCAAATGTTGACTTGATCTTCAACTTCCAGTTATCAGTCAGCTGTGAACTTAACTTTAAAACCCTCATATTTGTATAATGGAATTTCATTAAAACAGTCTTTTTTTTTTATAACATCTTGGTTATAACACCATAAAATCACAATTATTTCAACCATGACATTTGAACCATGGTTATAACAACATAAAATCACAATTATTCCAACCATGGTTATAACAACATAAAATCACAATTATTCCAACCATGGTTATAACAACATAAAATCTTGGTCCCAAATGGTTGTTATAGTGAGGTTCAACTGTAAATGCTAATATTACCCAAATATTTAGCATATTTTAATATTTTGGATTTGGTCTTATTGGTATATGTTAGATTCCCAAACCCCTCTCTAAGTGAAAACTTAACAACATTCTATCCAAACTATAGCCTCTCACAATAACTAACTGCCTCTACAATATCTCTTTGGCTAAAACATTACTAAGAAAAAGCATCTCCTCATCTCCGCCTTTGCCGGTCCCAAGCCCGGATGAAAAAGGAGGAGGGGGAGCAGTAACAAGCTCACTAAAAAACTTGGGCTCAGCTGGCCCGGCTGATAGTACCCTGTAAGGGCTCTTAATCCAGGGATATAGGATGAGCAGCGTTTGTACTCCATGTTAGGAGCAGCTGCACATGGTGTCTGTTCCTCATGTCAGAGGCGGCCATTTCTTTTGGAGCTAAGTAAGTGGCCTGCCACTGAGTAGTGCTCCCAGTCTTAATGACAAAGGCAGACACATTCTACTTCACCCAATCATGATGGGGACACCATCAAAAGTCTCAAGCTTTACAAGCTTGGTACCCTAATATAATTGAGTGGAGATAAGAAAGAAGAAGAAGATTACCTCAATGACTTTCCAGAATGGCTGCAAGGTTTTCCCACTATGTACTAAGTGCAATTCTCAACCTGCAGCCCCCATCTCCAGCAGACACCATCAAATGTCTCAAGCTCTACAACCTTGGTACCCTAATATGATTGAGTGGAGATAAGAAAGAAGAAGAAGAGATCTTCTGATTGTGCAACTAAAAGTTGCTAATGGCTTTTGGTATCTGTTGGAATTGACCAAATAGCCTTCATTGATTAATTGATAAAATATAGCCATGTACATGTTTAAGGCTGTTGGCCCTCATCAGCATGGTGCAAACTGAACCTCATCGACCAAAATAATCTGGTCTTTGAGGCTTCCTGAAAATGTAAGGAATAGGTAATTAAGATTGAGGGGCATGAGAATGCCAAACTTTATGAATCATTACAACAGATGGCACAAGCCATTAGCAACTTTTAGTTTCACTATCGGGAGATGCCAGCTACTTTTAGTTTCACTATCGGGAGATGCCAGCTACTTTTAGTTTCACTATCGGGAGATGCCAGCAACTTTTAGTTTCACTATCGGGAGATGCCAGCAACTTTTAGTTTCACTATCGGGAGATGCCAGCTACTTTTAGTTTCACTATCGGGAGATGCCAGCAACTTTTAGTTTCACTATCGGGAGATGCCAGCAACTTTTAGTTTCACTATCGGGAGATGCCAGCAACTTTTAGTTTCACAATCAAGAGATGCCTTTTTCTTAATTTATCAACCTGATCCCAGTACAATTTATCTTTTGTACTATTTTTCATACAACATTATTGTTGCCTCATCACTTGTAACAGCCCAAATTATAAATTTCTTAAGATAACCAATTTCAAAAAGAAAAACTAATCTCAAGAAACTCTATTTAACAAAAAAACTTAATTTTTCCAATGAACTAGTATTTTTTTTTTTTTAGAGTTAGAAACTGCTTTCATAAAAAAATGTACTAAGTGCAATTCTCAACCTGCAATCCCAAAACACATCATTGACTGTATTAGATCATCCATTGATGAACTCTACTCATCCCCAGCAGACACCATCAACACGCTCAACAAGCTTGATACCCTAATATGATTGAGTGGAGATAAGAAAGAAGAAAAAGAGATTTCTGATTAGTACCTGCATTACCATCACTGCTATAGTCACTGGCTGATTGGTTGGTAGCACTCTGTCCGGAATGGGCAACGCTACCAAGGAAAAAAAAAAGAGAAATTAAGTTTCCTTCTCTCTGTGACTGGTGAAGGGGAAATATAAAAACAGTATCCTGATGGCTTTTATCCAGGATAGCTTGTGTTGTTTGGTTTTTTAAATAATTTAATATGATGACAAAATTAGTTCCACTTTACAAGAAAATAAGACCTAATCCAAATAAATTAATAGTGTGTGACATTTTGGCAACAGCATTGTCACCATCATCAGACAAAAGAATAAAAATGATCTTTATTCATTTTTATTCTTTTGTCTGATGATGGTGACAATGCTGTTGCCGAAACGTCACACACTATTAATTTATTTGGATTAGGTCTTATTTTCTTGTATTATAATCAATAATCCAAATTGTGCTTTATCATTAGTTCTACTTTCTTTATTATAATGAACCATGGCATTGAAATTTTTTCCCCAAGTTCATCATAGCGAGAGTTCACTGTATTTCCACAATGGAAGAAATTTAGCAAAATATAGGAATATCAAGGGGAAAGAAAGAAAAAAAAAAGTCAAGATTCCCTTGATATATCAATTAGTAAGCTTATTAAAAATTAAATTTGTAACTTGTTTTTAAAAAATAATTTATCTTTTCAGAAAAAATTTAAGAGGTTTTACTTTTAAAAAGAGAATACTAAAAATTAAATTAAATTTTCTTTCTAAATTCAAAACAATGATCAGATTCTATGCAGCAACAGATGTTGCATATTCTGTTATGTATTATTCCTTATTTGCATATTGTTGCATCACGGCTAATGCGCCTATTTTATTTTAATTTGTAATATTATTTTTCATATATTTTAAATTCAAATTTTGATATTTTATAATTATTCATTTTATTAATTGACAGAATATGTATTATAAACAGATTATGTACTATAAAAAAAATCACCATTTGTATTTTGGTATACTGTGTGACTATGCAACTCTTTGAACTTTGTTGTGAGAAATCTGGGTAGTTGGTGATCTAAGGATACACTCCAGAAGCCTGGGTTACCTATATGTTACTGATACTACTACTGTGAGAAATAAATATTCTATTCACTGGAGGCGCTACTTAAAATATAGCTATCTCATTATTCACTATCTAACCTTGTAGGATGGTTGTAACACGTTCTGGAAAGATGCAAGACATGGCTGAGGAAAGAATAAAAGGCTGAAGAGTTTGCCAAATGACAACCTAGTGCAACAATATTGTATGTTATAGAAGCATAGGGCTTTCCATCTATATTGTATGTTATTTATAATACAATATAATGCAGCTTATTTTTGTGGAAATGACATTTGACAATTATCCCGCAAATGTTTCTTTTGAACGAAAAATCAAAATTTATTTTAAGGAGAAATAATCGTTATTTCTGTTCCCCAATATTATATGTTAGTTAGATTAAGTCTGATGGTTTTATCCAGAACTTTCCCAAGGGTCACCAGTATAACTTGGATCAAACTAGGGCAGTACAATAAAGACTTACTGTCTTAGGTTTCGTAAAGGAAGGAGTCATGTCCTTGAAGAAGTCAACGTCCTCCGAAGTGTTCTGGTGATCCTCCTGAGGCCATTCCTGCCAGCTCTTCTCCGCCAGATCTCCCACCTGAACCCAATGGTTAAAATTACACAATTGAAGGAATCACTGTGTGGATATTATTGATAAGAAGAGACCAAAGGTAAACCCAACAAATT
Organism: Cordylochernes scorpioides; assembly: GCA_030710605.1. Classification (NCBI taxonomy): domain Eukaryota; kingdom Metazoa; phylum Arthropoda; class Arachnida; order Pseudoscorpiones; family Chernetidae; genus Cordylochernes; species Cordylochernes scorpioides. Next base: position 32,670,359 of record CP092866.1, on the reverse strand, counting down.
TCTTTATTGAAGATCTGCAAAACTCCGCCTTTCCCGGTTCCATGCCTGGATATAAAAGGAGGAGTGGGAGCAGTAACAAGTTCGCTAAAAAACCTGGGCTCAGCTGGCCCGGCTGATAGTACCTTGTAAGGCCTCCAGGGATACAGAATGAGCAGCGATTGTACTCCATGTTAGAAGCAGCTACACATAGCATCTGTTCCTCATGTCAGAGGAGGCCATTTCATATTGGAGCTAAGTCGGCCTGCCACTGAGTAGTGCTCCTAGTCTTAATGGCAAAGGAAGACACATTTTACTTCAACCAATCATTATGAAGCTCCACAGGATTGAAACCCTAATATGATTGAGTGGAGATAAGAAAGAAGAAGATCTGCTAGCTTTCAGGCAATAACATCCTTCAACTGGTTATTACATAAAATATTTAAACAAATATAATGAAGAAACCTAAGATAACATGAGCGCGCAAAATCCAAATTAATGAAATGTTTGTGAAGTTTCGGTAACAGCGTTTTTACCAAAATATCATAAACATTTGATTATTTTGTGCTTTTACTCTTGTTACCTTACATTTCTGATCTATATGATCCAAATTTTACCTCATCGTGTAATCAAGAAGGAAATATAAAATTCTAAGAACACCAAATGTTTTTATTGGCAAAGAAACACAACAAATAATAAGGCCCAATTTGGATTATTGATTATAAACATAAGGTAATAAGACTAAATCCAAATAAATAAATAGTGTGTGATGTTTTGGTAACAATGTAACCGGTTGGTCTTATTACCTTGTGTTTAAACACAACAAATGCAGAGATCTCAGGTGTCTCCTTAATCAACCTAACCATTATTGAGCTAAAGATGAGAGAAATTCCTCTAAAAGCTCAACCTTTGTTGTATTTATTTTATTATAAAGATTTATAGAATTTAGAATTTATCTGAAGGGGGGTCGGTGGAAGACTGGTTAAACCGTTTGGTTTTCGACCACTATGACTCGGGTTCGATTCCCGCATTGGACACTTTTTTCTGATTAAAAAAAAAATGCTCCAATGGCCCCCGATTCTTGCAAAAGTCCAACCCCACCAGTGAGTGCAAGTAACCAAACGGGGCTCTGGCACATTTGTAAGTGCAAAGTCGAACTGCTTTTCACATGTGTAGACATGTAGTGCGCTTACAGTAAAAGCAGTCGCTAACTACCCACCATGATTATCATGGCCTGTACCACGTGTACTAGGGATAATTAAAAAAAAAAAAGAATTCTATCTCTACAATAAAATAAGACTTAATCCAAAAATAGAGAGAGAGGAGAGCTTCAGATCCTGAACTCTTAAAAATAGAATCTTCAAGTGATGGCATCAACATGGATATTCACTTTGGAATTCATTTTCTTCAGCTCATTGGATTAGGTCTTATTTTCTTGTAGCTATAATCTATAATCCAAATTGTGATTTATCAGAATTCTATGTCCTTATATAATAAAGTGAAAAATGATGGTGCAAGCCATCAGCAACTTTCAGTTGCACGATAAGGAGATGCCCTTTTTTTTTCCTTAAACCTTTAGCAGACACCTCTCCACAAAGGACAGTTTTCATTTGCAAAATTACCATTTTCACAATTTAGCAACTCTCCAGTAAGAGGACACCTCTCCCTAAAGAACATTTTGGCTCTGCAATTAGGTGTCCTTTACAGGGAGGTTCTATTGTATTATAAAGCTTTAAAACTGTAAATTTTTTTTGTAGTTTTTAAATATTTTTCACAATTTTATCTTGAATAATGAATATAATAAAGTGTCATTTAAATGTTCAACTTAAAAACAAATATGAAGTAGTGCTTTTCTCTGGCAAAGTCTTCAAGAGAACGAGATCTTAATAACAAGATAACCTTCATAAAGAGGTGCCATTTTTAAATGTCTGAAAAGAATATTGGAATTTCCAATCTTGACCTTAAAAAAGAGACAGTCTGTTTTTAAAATATCAATTCATAATAATTTCTGATGATGGTAACAACGCTGTTACCGAAATGTCACACACTATTTATGTATTGTATACCTAATCATAGATTGAATCATAATTTTAAAAATGTAGACATATATTGGATTTTTACATCTTTATTTTTATAAATCTTTTTTTTTTTTTTTGCATATCCCAAGTACACGTGGTACAGGCCATGATAATCATGGTGGGTAGTTAGCGACTGCTTTTATTACTGTAAGCGCACCACATGTCTACACATGTGAAAAGCAGTTCGACTTTGCACTTACAAAGTCTTATTTTTATAAATCTAATTGCCATCTATCGATGAAATCTGCGAAAATTAAATTTTTTGGCTGTAGAGATAAAAAGAAACACACATTGGTAAAAAACCTAATTGTTTCATGTTTATTTATTTACTATCAGAATGCCATTCTCTTACAAGAGGTTATAGTACAACCACATAGTTTGTTTTCTTTCAAGTTTAGTTCAACACAACATAACGTCAAAAATTTCAGTTCAAACTTTTTTTTTTCCTACATATGTTTTACAATTGGGATGGGTAAGATTTGTTAATATTAATTATATTATTTATTATTTGTTTGTATATATTACTTTGTTTGTTTGTTTGTATATATTACTTTGTTTGTTTGTTTGTATATATTGTTAGTATATTTATTGTTTGTATATATTATTTGTTAATATAAGTGAAATTTGCTTAAAATGATGGGTGTTTTGCCTCAAAATGATGGTAAAAATCTAATACAGTAGAATCTCCATGAGAGGATACTCGTGCTAGAGGACACCCTTCTACAAAGGACAATTTTCATTTACAAATTACCAATTACCGGTAAGAGGAAACCTCTCCCTAAAGGACACTTTAGCTCTACAATTAGGTGTCCTTTACAGGAAGGTTCTACTGTATATGCCTCCACATTTTTTTATAAAGGGGAAAAAGCATAATAAAAACAGAGACTGTATTACAGACTTGTGGTGTGGTCTTACAGCATCCCTGGCCATACTTCCTGCCTGGAACTTCCTGGTAAATGGGTTCACATAGCAATCTGCCCTCCCTGTGTATTTCCTTCTAGACTGTAGCTGTACTGTCTGGGTAGCTGGGGTGATTTGTGCTCCAGGGTACCTCTCTCTCTTTAACAGTATATTGCTTCCATCATCTGAATTAACTTGTGAGAAAAATGATAAGAGGCACAATTTGGATTTTAGATTATAATAAAAGTAATAAGACCAAATTCAAATAAATAAATAGTGTGTGACATTTTTGTATCAGCGTTGATAAGGCCCAATTTGAATTATAGATTAGAAACATAAGGTAATAAGACCAAATCGAAATAAATAAATAGTGTGTGACATTTCTGTAAAAGCATTGATAAGGCACAATTTGAACTATAGGTTAGAAACACAAGGTAATAAGACCAAATCCAAATAAATAAATAGTGTGTGACATTTTTGTATCAGCGTTGATAAGGCACAATTTGAATTATAGGTTATAAACAAAAGGTAATAAGACCAAATTCAAAAAAATAGGGTGTGACATTTCTGTAATATTGTTGATAAGGCACAATTTGGATTATAGATTAGAAACATAAGGTAATAAGACCAAATCCAAGTAAATAAATAGTGTGACATTTCTATAAAAGCATTGATAAGGCATAATTTGGATTATAAATTAGAAACAAAAGGTAATAAGACCAAATTCAAATAAATAAATAGTGTGTGACATTTCTGTAACAGCATTGATAAGGCACAATTTGAACTATAGATTAGAAACACGAGGTAATAAGACCCAATTCAAACAAATAAATAGTGTATGATGTTTCGGTAATAGCATTGCTACCTAAACATCATGCATTATTTATTTATTTGGATTTGGTCTTGTTACCTTCTGTTTGTAACAGAGTAGATACAAGGTTGTCCCAAAAGTTTGTAAAAACATTTGCAAAAAATTAAAATACCAATATTATTCGCTGTTATGTATAATGTCTTTGTATTATGTATAAAGTAATTGTATTAGGTATTCGCCAAGTAATAAGAAAAACACAAACTTTTGGGACAACTTAATATCATCATCAGACAATTTCAATATTTTTGTCTGATGATGGTAACAATGCTGTTACTGAAACGTCACACACTATTTAATTGATCTTATTTATCTTGTGAGAAGAAGCATGTGGTTTAATACCTAGGTAATATCTGTTTAGGATATTTTAGAGAATCAGAAATACAGAAGAAAGAGAGAGAGAGATAGCATCTGCTATGTGCCTAGATGAAAAATCTAAAAAAAGACCAGGATGCAAATACATCAACACTGACTGAAAAAAAAAAAAAAGACTTCCCCAAATATAGAGTTGCTAAAATACCAGTAAGGTTTTAAAACTAAAAATTAACCAACTATAGGTGCTAGTTTCAGGTTTTCTTTTTCTTTTGTTTGCTACATAAGACTTATTCGACTATCTCTTTCTTTAAGTCCATCTAGTTTGAAAAATGCAGTTGAACCTGTCTATAGCGCCCCCTCTAAATAGCGCCTCCTCTCTATAGCGCCTGATTTTAAATACGTAGTACGATGCGATTTACATTAAAAGTGATCTGTCTATAGCACTCCCTCTCTATAGCACCCTATTTTGGTGAGTCCCAAGAGGGGGCACTATAGACAGGTTTAAATGTAACTATTTTGTAAAATGAAAAAAAAAAAAAAAAAGCAAGAAACAGTAAGATGTATCTGTTAACATATGACACTTAATTGTTTTTTTTTTGTTTGTTTGAGGATGGTAACAACGCTGTTATTAAAACGTCACACACTATTTATTTGGATTTGGTCTTATTACCTTGTATTACTTACTATTGAGATTGACATATTATTGACTGTATTGACTCATCCATTGATGAGCTCTACTCTTCCCCGGCAGACACCATCAAAAGTCTCTGTACCAAGCTTTACAAGCTTGATACCTTAGTGTGATTGAGTGGAGATAAGAAAGAAGAAGAAGAGACTATTGAGATTGAAAGGCAATCCATTGAATATAAACAGATTCCATTGGATAATCCACAATCCATTGAATAATCTAGATACAAGAAAATAAGACCTAATCCAAATAATTTAATAGTGTGTGATGTTTCAGCAACAATATTGTTACCATCATGAGACATCAAATAAATAAAATTTTATTCTATTGTCTGATAATAGTAACAATGCTGTTGCCGAAACATCACATGCTATTAAATTATTTTGATTAAGTCTTATTTTCTTGTATCTATAATCCAAATTTGTGTTTTATCATTGAATAATCTATTTTTTGAATTTGGTCTAATCACCTTGAGTCTCTAATTTAAATTGTACCATATCACAAACAGTAATTAAGTCTTCATTGTTTTTTTTTTTCCTTATCCTTTTATTAGTCTAAATTAGACAAGATCTTGGAGGTCATGCTCATAAAGAAGTTCACAAGAACAGTCTCCATTGTGAAGGTAAACTAACATTCTGCCCCTGGTCTCCAGCTGGGTGCTCCCAATTTGTGGATTTTTCCACCGACCCAAGTCTTCTAGAGAGCAAAGATGGTCAACAGATAGTGCATTGGACTGTTTAAAAAAAAAAAAAACAATCTATTCGGACAATTTTTTTTGTATAAATTAAAGAAAAAGGCATCCCCCTATCATTCAACTGAAAGTTGCTGATGGCTTGCATCATCTATTGGAATAAATACCAACTATTCATTGATTTTTAATTACTCCAGAATTGTGGCCAAATACCCATTTTTGATTAATCAAGAAAAGCTAACCACATATGTGTTTTGGGCTTGTTGCCCTTCGGCAGCGTGGTGCAAGCTGTTATTTGGGCAATACTGGAATAATTAAAAATCAATGAATAGTTGATAATTATTCTGATAGATGACACAAGCCATCAGCAAATTTCAATTGAACGATAGGGAGATACCTTTTTCTTAATTTATTCACCTTATCCCAGTGCAATTTCACATTTGTACTATTTTTTCACAATGTTTTGTATGATTAATTTCCTCCCAGCACAAAACTTCCATCATAACTTTAGGAACATCAGACTTGACAGGTGATTCCCAAACTTCTTTCATTTGAAGCACATTTCAAAAGTAAAAATACAGTATAACCTTGTTGATTCGATACCCTCTAATTCGACACTACCGCTAATTCGACCATATTTTCATTTCCCGACCTCCAGCCTATCAAATAGGAAATGTTAATTCAACCTAACAATAATTCAACACTATCGATAATTTAACTGATTTTTTAAAAGTCAAATTTCAACAACATTAGATAATTCTTGTTAAAATAAAAATTCGAAACTATTATAGACGCATATGATTCTTTTAAAAATTAAACAATTTCTGCCCTTATTGCAATTCACCACTGATGAGCCAGGCCCTCCCATTCATTTTTCCATTGCAGTAAGGACAGTAGAAATTGTTTAATTTTTAAAAGAATCATACGCGTCTATAATAGTTTCGAATTTTCATAACAGATGGCGTGCTAATGTATCATAAAATACAAATTTATTACTAAAGTTTCATATAGAATCAGAGATTCAGCGGCCAAATTGTTTGATAAATTGAAAAATATAACTGATGGACACATATTTTTCCTTTTTGAATACCAGGAAAGAACCCTAATAATATCAAATGATAATAAAACACCATTTTGCCAAAATGCCTATATAATGGTCATATAATTATCAATTGTATATACAGTAGAACCTCCATGAGAGGACACTCACGCTGGAGGACACCTCTCTACAAAGGACAGTTTTCATTTCCAAAATTACCATTTTTACTATTTTATATATATTACCCCCCATGGGAGGTCAGTGGAAGGCTGGTTAAACCATTTGGTTTTCGACCACTAAGACCCGGGTTCGATTCCAGCATTGGACTCTTTTTTTCTGATTAAAAAAAAAAAAATGCTCCAATGGCCCTCGATTCTTGCAAAAGTCCAACCCCACCAGCGAGTGCAAGTAACCAAACGGGGCTCTGGCACATTTGTAAGTGCAAAGTCGAACTGCTTTTCACATGTGTAGACATGTGGTGCGCTTACAGTAAAAGCAGTCGCTAACTACCCACCATGATTATCATGGCCTGTACCACGTGTACTAGGGATAATTAAAATATATATATATATATTTAGCAACTCTCCGGTAAGAGGACACCTCTCTACAAAAGACAGTTTGGCTCTGCAATTAGGTGTTGTCCTTTACAGGGAGGTTCTACTGTAATTATATATATAAACTTTTCAAAACTATTTTAAAGGCGTAAGATTCTTTTTGATATTAAACAATTTCTACTGCCCTTAAAAGGAAGTTCCAAAAATGCAATATAACAGCGGTATGGTAGATTAAACTGGCGAAACCGCTGAGAGGGTTCACCACTGATGAGCCAGGCCCTCTCATTAATTTTTCCATTGCAGTAAGGGCAGTAGAAATTGTTTAATATCAAAAATAATCTTACGCCTTTAAAATAGTTTTGAATTTTGATAACAGATGGCGCGCTAGTGCATCATATATAAACTTTTCCCATAGTCTAATATCACACTTTTGGTTAGTAGCCCGTAAATAAAGATATTTTCTCTCTCTCTCTCTAATATCACACTACCCTTCAACAAATCTTTCTTTTTAAAATCAACCTGTTTCTATGCTGCCATAAATACTAATTTGTTTATTTAATATGTGGAAAGATATTTAATGCAATGCATAAGACTATATATTTAGATACTGTGCTAGGTTTCTCTCCATCCTCTGCAATTATTTAGCTCCTTTTTGATTGGCTGCATATGATTGATGCTCATTTCTGATTGGCTAATGGGTACTTTATGACATAAAGAGAAACTAACACATTATTTCCTAACAAAATCCTACTATATGTTATGTAACTAATGAATAAATAAATATTTTTGGCAGATTAATGCAAAACTAGATATTAAATAAGGATGAATGATGTGATATGACCATTATGGCTCATCATATATTTCTCCATTATTAAATACATCTCCTTAAAAATGATTAGAGTATTTAAATGGAAAGAAAATTAAAGTGAGAATAGAAAGTAGAGTAAAATTACCTATATACATATGTTGGAAAGTTTACCTGAATAGAGGCCTCCTTTATATCTGAAAGTGTTATAGGTAAAACTGGTTCATTGTGTCGCTTTCTAAAGCAACATAGCGCATGCCTTAATTTCAATATTATAACAATGAAAATGTGTCCGATGTTTATTACAAATAGCTTAAGAAAGCTAAAAATATTCATTTTATGCAATTGTTATATATTTTTTCATATTAAAAAGTGTAATAATTCTCTAAAAGTCACAGAATACAATCTTAATGAAATATATATCAGAAATTCATTAGTAAATATATACAACCAAAAATGTCTTAAAACTCGTTAACCGACAAAGAAAAAATAAACAATAACAAATAATTTATTTGTCACCAGATGGCATCAATGTTTACAAAAATAATCAATGAATATATAAATTTCCTCAAATGTTTTTCTAAATATCTCGGGTAAATAAAGTAATATTTTAACTTATAAATTTCAAATAATACCTTTACAATTAAAAAAAAAAAGAGTTTTCATCATTTAAGTTGATTTTTTTTCTGAATCATTTACAATTTTTAAAATTTTGATAATATTTTTTTAATTGAATAAAATTCATCATACAACGATTTATTTTTTCTCTCCGGCATGCATCATTCATAATTTACTAAGGGAAATATTACACCCTTATTCATAAAAAAATATTCATTTATATCGATGCGCGTTTGGATGTATATTTAATGATCGATACCTTTTTGAAACAAATAACTCTAATTATATTAAATTTTGTCATTAAAAGTTTAATTTTAAAGCTTTCATATCACTTTTTGATATACAAAACTGCAACTACAGAGTTTGCTCGTGTTACCGACCAAATATTTCAAGGCTTATTGAAAAAAAATCCTATTTAGATGATATTCTAGTGAATGGAACATGAAAGAAATAATGCAAAGAAAATAAGTTTGCTTACTTGAAAAGATTAGGCAAGAATATGATTTGATCCCCAAGCAAAATAAATATATATTTTTTCAAACTAAGATTGAAATACATTATAAAAGACTGCGGCGTATGATTATAAAACAACACTTAAAGTTTCACCGCATAAGTTTCTTTTCTGTGAAAAAACAATATTTATTTCAAAGAGAAATATTTACTATTTCTAACTTTTTTGGATGAAGTATGAAAGGGTGAAAATATGAAGAGTAATGGCTTCTAACAACGGAAAAATCGTCCAGGGTAGCCTAGTGGACATGACATGGTAGAAGCCATTACTCTTCATATTTTCACCCTTTCATACTTCATTCAAAAAAGTTAGAAATAGTAAATATTTCTCTTTGAAATAAATATTGTTTTTTCACAGAAAAGAAACTTATGCGGTGAAACTTTAAGTGTTGTTTTATAAGATTGAAATCTCGCGGACATGTAATCTGAATTAAAAACAATATCGAAATCTGTCCATTTAAGGTTAAGGGAACAATTGACTTGTTGTCATATTATTTGACAAAGTAAACATTCTGTCACTTTGCTCAGGGTCTTGGATGAAGACGTCGGCAGGTTCTCCTTTGTAGGGATGTAGAAAATCTTGATCTCTCCGTTAATTATTATTTCTCTGAGGTGATGATATCTGATGTCAATGTGTTTGGATTTGTTATTCTCCACATTATTTTGGGAAAAGTCTATAGCGGATCTATTATCGCAATGAATTATCAAGGGAAAGGCAAAATTCGATAAGAACTTTGATTCTTTCAAGATGGTAGCGATCCAAACTGCTTCCTTAGTGGTCTGGGATAGCGCGAAATATTCTGCCTCCATTGTGGAAAGTGAGACACACTTCTGTTTGATAGTCTTCCATATGACTATGAAATGTCCTTTAGTGATAGCTGTCCCACTATTGGACCGTCTGTCATCGATGTTGCTAGCCCAATCTGCATCACTGTATACACAAACATCACGAAAGATAGATTTATGCTGCCGTGTTGTAAATAATAAGACGTGTTTTTCAGCTTGCCAATGTAGACGTCCAGGGTTGCTGGCGAATTGAGCTAATCTCGTAACAGTAAAAATTAAGTTTGGCCTAGTACAATTCGCAAGATAAAGGAGCGACCCAATTAGTTCCCTATATGGAATAGCTTTCATCCTCTCTTTCTCTTCTTCATCTGTGGGACAATCTCTTTTTGAGACTGGAAAACTAATGTCCAAAGGTGTGTTGCGTTCCCTGGTTTGGATAGATGAAAAGGGAGGATACACGATGTGACTTATTAAAGTTTCCTTACTTAAGTATATATATATATAGCAATTTAGGCCAACAACCCCATGTATATAACCCGCAGCAAGACCTTAATGTTGTATAATGGTAAATATGATGGAATAACGCACTGAAACACATAAAAGTACAAACATTACTAAAACCTGACAGATAATTACCCTCAAAGTAGCCCTAATAAAGTCGTAATTTTGCAACTGTTGCTGTGTCAATATATCACAGCAAAGATATAGTACACAACTCTATTTCAACAGAGTCGGTTGTTCTATAATTTGTACACTTTGTAAAATTAAGGTGTGGGGGGTAGTACCATAAAGCAAAAGGAATGAAATATGTATGAGAGGAAACAAGAAAATTTCTCTAGATATTTATTTAAATAAATTAAAATTTGGGAACATGTCTATACTGACGAGATACGCTATTTACATAGTAAAATTTAGATAGAGGTGACCTGAAGTTACTTTATAGCCCTTTAGGGCCCATGCGAAATCTAGGTTGGTTACTACACAAAAAAGGGGGGACGCTAAGTCATAATGACAAATGGCTTACCTTTTCTCGAAAGTGCCGGCAAAGGTCTGGTCTCCCGTCTGAAAACTGTCCTCTCACTGAGCGACTCCGATTCAAACTGCCTTTTTGGCCAAGAAACCCTCTTTTATTCATGTCTCTCTCCGTTTTCATTCGCTGAAAGAAACACCAATCAAAATGGCCAACGGCTCCAGTATACAATTTCATCGACGCCCCAGGCCTCTCCCATCAAAATAGAACATATAGTATTACCAAAACAAAAAAAAATCTAAAGAGAGAAACAGCTACGGCGATAGTGTAAAATTTCAGACGCCAGGCCCCCCCCCTCCACATGGATTGAAATACTATCCTCCCTTTTTCTCGGGACGGCATATATATATCGCCCCCCCTCCGTCTTAGCTAAAAATCGACACAGGCCCCTTTTCACTTGAACTGTAATATAACGCTTTCCTTTCTCGGGAAGGATATTTTATAAGGTTCAGTCTTTTAGAGATCTTCCTTCTCCATTTTTTTTTCTGGTCACCTTTACCTAAATTTTTGGTGAGGGGAATATATGTACATATGAAACAACAGCTTCCAGCGCGGATGTCTCTGGGTGTCACTGGTGTCTTCTTCACCAGGCATCAGCTTTCGGCATGGAAGTCTGGTGTCATCAATTGTCTAGGTTTCTGGGCAAAAAGTGGTCTGTAAGTCTATGTGGGAGGGAAGCCATGTATCCATTTGATTTGATTATACATACGCCTTCTGTTGGGGTATGGTTACAAAAACGTGCCCCAACAGGTGCGGATACCAGTCGACATTCAATCATGTTGAATTTTTGTAAGATTGATTTAACATATGTACTTTGAGATAGTACTACAGTTTCCTCATCTTGATAGTCAATCTGAACTCTCAAGAAATTCCTGATCGCTCCCAAATTTTTAACTCTGAACCTTTCATTAATTTTTCGTTCTATATTTCTGCAAAATCTTTTCACTCTCGCCAAATAAGGCCAAGTCATCTACATAAACGGCAATAATTGCCTTATCCAGATAAGTATAAATACAATTACAGGATTCTAGTCGTGTAAATCCAATCACTTGTAAAGCATGATCGAGTGTTAAATTCCAATTCCGCCTGTCGTAAATAGGTCGAAGCAGTTTGTAAACCCGTTATCTTTACTCTCGACTCCTTCTGGAAAAAGCATGTATATCTCTTCTTCTAAGTAGACAAATAGATAAGCGTTATCTACGTCGAGATGTCTATTGTACCATTTCATGTTCAAACTTAACGTTATCAAAACTCTGATTACAGCTAAGTTAATAACAGGTGAATAAGTTTCTTGAAAATCGATTTCTTGTTTCTGTGAGAAACCTCTAGCTACTAAACGTGTTTGAAACGCTCTACATTTCCGCTCTCATTTGTCTTCACCTTATACACCCATCTGGTACTAATCGGTTTCTTTGGTTTCTTTCCCGGCGGTAATGTTGATAACTCCCAAGCGCCTCGTTCCTGAAGTACTCTAAGCTCATCGTCCATTGCTTTTCTCCAATATATGGCTTCAGAAGATTGGATTGCCTCTTCAAAACTTTGCGGCTCGTTGACATCTCAAAGATTTAACTCTACTCTTGGTTTACCTTTCCTTCCTTATGTATTTCGAACAATGTTTTTGGAGGTGGAGGGTTGTGGCAGAGTGTCCTCTACCCCCACTGAATCCAAATTACTCAGTAATTCATTCTCTAGGTCGTTATCATCATTAATCTCAGGTTCTAGCCAAACGTGGTTGTACCTTTCCAGTTCTGTCTCTTCTACTATTTTAGTCCACTCTAGTCCAATTTTAGACTCATCGAATTTAACATGTTTTGTTTCAATGACCTTTTGTGATTCTGGACACCAGAAACGATATCCACGTGTTTGAGTGGAGTATCCTACCAGAATACATCTACATGCTCAGATTGTCTAATTTTCGCCTTTTTTTTCTCTTGGTATATGACTATATGCCAACATCCAAATGCTTTTAGGTGTCTTACACTAGGATTTCTCCCTAACCAAAGTCCATCATGCACTTTGTCTTTTAGAGCACTATTATAACATTTGTTTTTAATGTAAGCAGCTGTGTTTACCGCCTCTGCCCAAAATCTTTGGGGGAGATTAGCGCTATGTAAGCAAGCGCGGACCATATCTAAAAGTGTTCGATTTACACGTTATGCCACACCGTTCATTTGCGGAGAATACACGTTCGTGCGTTCATGTTTTATCCCTAGTTTTTGTAATTTGTCTTGGAATTCTCTATTGCAAAACTCAAGCCCATTATCCCCGATGAGATGAATCGTACCACTTTAATTTTGTTACCAGTTTGTGTCTCTTCAGTGGCTCTATAGATATTGAAATGTTTTAATACTTCATCTTTGTTTTTTAGAAAATACACAGTAATCCTTCTTGAGAAATCAGCAACAAAGGAAAGAAAGTATCTATTGCCTCCGATTTTACCGGCATTGGACCGCAAATATCTGTGTGTATGAGCTCCAAGGTTCATTTTGATCTAATTTTGCCTAGGTTTTTATGTGACGATTTAGTGGATTTGGTGATACAACAATCGTCGCATAGGCCTTTGTCTCTAGAGGAAATTTCTAAGCCTATTACCAGCTCCTCCCGCGCCATCTTTTCAATGGCTTTACTATCAATATGGCATAACCTTTGATGCCACGTTCTCAAGGAACTGTTCTGAAAATGGTGCCTTTCTCTATTGAACGCTGTTTTACTGGAGTTTAAGGTCTTACCTTTCAAAATGTAGAGGCTATTTACATTTGTCGCTTCCGCTGTAATCTGTTTTCTGGGTTGAAAACGCGCGCTACCATATTACCGCGGTTGCCATTTTCTTCTATCTTGGAGACTGACAGCAGATTCCTTCGCACATTTGGGATGTATAACACATTGTTTAGCTTGATTTCGATGCTTTCATTATGGATAGACGTCTGGAGAAATATGTGTCCATATCCTTTAGCCTCAGTTGTCCCACTCGCAGTCATGATAGGATCAGATGACACCTCCCGAAGGTCAAGAACCAGTCTTTGTTTCTGCATACATGGTTGGTTGCTCCGCTGTCCAGTAGCCACGAATCCTCGTCGCTCGTTAGCCAGAAAGTTATCTGATCTGTTTACCTTCCTCTGATAATGATGATTATCGCGGTTCCCAGTAGTTGTTTGCTTCATTCCTCGGCAGTTGGTGGCGATGTGACGATCTTCCCGCATCGGTAGCATTTTCTTCGACTGTTGGTGCTGCTGTTATTTTGATACTTTTTCACCTGTAGCACCTCCTTGGACAAATCCTCTTTTCTGTTTGTTCTCCTCTCGTGTTCCGTTAGCAGAACCTGCTTCACCTTGGATGACGTGAACTCATCATCCGTCATGTTTCCAAAGTTCATTATAATCCCATCATAGTGGTCTGGTAGTCCAACTAGCATAGAGTATACCAGATCTTCATCCTTTACTTCACATCCCGCTTCTCTGAGATGATCACTGCAGGTCTTCAATCTTGATAGATAATTTATCATATTCTCTTCTTCGATGAACTTGATGTTCACGAATTGTTTCTTGAGGTGAAGAATTCGCGCCCTTGATTTCGGTTCAAATATTTGTTCCAGGGTCGCCCAGGCTTCTCCTGCAGTCTTACAGTCGATAACGTGTATTTGTAGCTCTGTAGAAATTGATAGAACAATCGTTGCCAGTGCCTTTTCTTGTTTAATTTTTGTCTTCTCATATTTTCTTTGATCCACATCAGCGTCGATCGTTTCTTCGTTAATTACACATTCCCATAATCCTCTTTCGATCAGAAGCATCTTCATGTTAAACTTCCATGATCAATAATTACTGCCGGTGAGCTTCTCGATGTTCAGGACAAGCGCTTGGGAAGACGACCCATCTTGGGTTCACTTACTTTTCGTTCTTTTTATGCAGCTAACCACGCCCTGCTACCATGTTGTGGGTCGGTGTTTTAAAAAGAACAGCGAAATAAGCGATTATATAAACATATGTTTAATTATAACTATACATATTGAGGATATAAGGATATATATTGACAATAGAATAACAACCGCACACAGCAGCAAAACAAAGGCAGTCTAAAGTTATAAACAAGGAAGAAGACTGAAGGTTGAGGTGGGCCATTCCCATTGGTAAGTTCATTTTCATGCAGCGTCTCCATGCGGCGCCCGCGTCCACGCTTATCTCATCATTTTTAAAGCTTTTATTTAACTAGCTTCCATGTCTGTCTATACACAAATCTTGTAATCGATTTTTAGTTTATTTCTAGAGCAAGTAGAAATCTGAAATTTTGTACACTTGTTAGAACCTGATGACATTGCAAGTTGACAAAGTTTTTTCATAATTTATGCACCTTATCCCAATAAAATATCACATTTGTACTATTTTCACATTGTTTCGCGTTCTCACGCACTTCTGGCCTCAACTGCCCGTTTCATGATTTTTCAGGATGCCTAAATGACCAGTTTTTTGGTCAATGAGGTACAGCTTGCACCACGCTTACGAGGGCCAACAGACCGAAACGCGTACATGGTTATCTTTTCTTGATTATTAAAGAAAGGGTATTTGGCCAATTCTGGAATAATTAAAAATCAATGAATAGTTGATATTTATTCTGATAGATGGCGCCAGCCATCAGCAACTTTCAGTTGCACGATAAGGAGATGCCCTTTTCTTTTTTCATACATATATAGTCGATTTCAAACTTCGTCAACGAGGACTTGAGGGCTCTACAAGGTTATGGCTTGATCTTTGAGGCTAAAGGCGAAGATCCAAAACTTAAATTCCGCTGCCGCAAAATATGGAGAACGCCATTGGTTAAGAGGATGAGTAGCACTTTAGGACCAGTGGGCGAACACAGGTCTTTGAACTCACAGGCAATATAGGTAGGCTGAGGTGTGTGTGTGTGTGTGTGAAGAAAGTGCAAGGACAGCTGGAGTGGAATATCTTCAGTATGGTCCCTGAAATAGCAACGATGGGGAGAATCTGGCTCCTGGTACACATTCTGTGCGTTTTACACCAATAAATGCTGGCAGAATACACCAAGAGTAGCCATAATGTCATACACACCTCGCGTAGACCTCGTGATGAAGGAAGGAGCACTGTCTACAAAGGGTGGACGCGCACGCTAAGACATTGCTTTGAGACCCCGAAGTGATTGTGACACCTGGAACTTCACCACCTAAGAGCAGATGCAGTAGGGTGGGAGAGCTATACCTTGTAATTCAATCCCACTGCAGTTGAGACGAGCAGTAGCCAAATCTGAGGATAAGATATCAGGCTCTGCGTTTTATCAATCAGATGTAGACATTTTGGTTTCCAAATAAACTTTCAGCCTGGATCCCTTGAAGTAGGAAATGACAATTGCTTCGCCAATGGTTAAAGTAACTTTTACTGGTTCACACTCAAATGCAAAAAGTACTAGGGCCTAAATTAAAATTAAATTAGCACACAGAAACGCGAACACTCAAAAGGTACAATAACAACAACAAAAAAGAAGGATGAATATTAAATATATATATAGTTTCTGGTTACCCAGAAATTCTTAGTGTCTTTGGAGACCTGCTTGCGATTTTCCATCTTTTTCTGCATCGATGGCAGAGTAACCTTATACATAATCGTTGTGTGTACATCATATTTAGTTGTAGTTTTATATAATAATTAGCCAAATTACCCTTGTTCTTGTTCCAAAATCACTTTAATAGGTACTGCTCAAAAAGAGAAACCTAGTTTATGATAATTGCAACAATGAATAATATGTGAAGGTTATTCACATATTAAACAAAATGTTAATGCGGGATTCAATCCCTGTTCATGACTGTGGGTGGTAATCGAGGGTGTTACCCATTCACCCACAAAATTACCCAATTAAATGTTTTAATTCAAATACTATTGTTACAATTATAAATTGGCGCCGTGGATATCACTCTTGTGAAACGTCCCGCTCCAAACTTTGTTTTTTTTTAAATATAAAAATATAAATGTAAATTTTCACAACGATATTTGAAAATTTTATTATTTTGATTTTTATATGAATTTGTTTTAAATTTGATATATACATAAAATGATGATAACAAGTGATTTTTTGCCCCTACGCCTTCATTACTACTCAAGGTCACCGCTCCACCAATCCCAGTCACCCCACGTGGTCCATCCTTCCCCAACTTTACTTCTCGCTGTTACCGCAGAGGCGCTGGTTGCGAGTGAATTAGGGAAAAATTTGTCAATAGTTTTTTAATAACTCCAAGGATATTCAAGATAGAAGCCTGAACATTTGCTCACAAGTTTTTCCAGATTCAACTCTATATACCGTTAAAATTTCAGCCAGATCAGTTACGTATTGTGGACGTTTAAGCCGACAAACATACATACTTACATACACTGACTTTTATATTTATAGGGATAGGGATATCATTGTTTGTTTTTCCATATTCATTTACATTCTGCAAACTTTACACCTATGTAATCGTTTTTTATGTAATTGTTTATTTCATTATTCAGAAAATTATAAAATTGGATGCTGCACTGTTAAAATATAGTAATAAAATTATGTTCTTAGATTAATGTTCACAAAGTTTAGTGAGAGAAACGCATATATTATGTTTTAAATTGCGAACTGAAAAAAAAACAATATTTTTAAAATAGTTAGTGAACATCATTATATGTAATATATTAATTTATTCTACAAATATAAGGAGATAAATTTAAGATTAACAACAGAGTTGCCTTTTGTTAAAGATGTAACTTTTGTTTACATTTGAAAACATGTTGGATATGGAGTTTGTTGATAGCGAATCTATTGAACTTTAAGAAGATGGTATTTTTGTTTAAGTTTTTATTTAAGAAAAGATATATTTTATTGTTATTCTTCATTGTTGCCGTTTGCTTTTTAACCTATCAATTAATATCAATTCATCAATTGAATAAAGAAATTTTAAGAGCCAGATTTCAACGTAATATCAGGCCATATGAAAAAGCAGACAGCGGCTTCAGTTTAAATGATCATAAAAACAATGAAAATGAATTGAAAGAAATCCAATATAAGCCGGTTCTAGGTGTACTTCCTCAAGACCGTCATTTATATTCAGAAGACAAAGATTGGTTCACCTGCCAGGATGGTAGTAAATCAATTCTCATGACCCAGGTGAACGATGATTATTGTGATTGTGAAGATTCATCAGACGAACCAAGTACTTCTGCATGTGCTAATGGAAGGTAATGAAAAACTTTAATTATTATTATTAATTTTACAATTTTAAAAATATTTTAAACTAAAAATTCATTACAACTCTTTTGATTAGGACATTTTTAATGTTATACATTTATATAGAAACAAGAGGAAAGAATTATAGCTGCCATAACTGCATTTAAAATGACAACTGCTTTTATTAATCATAGAAAAAGCTTTTTCCATCATCCCCCATGATGGAAGTAAAAATGGTACAAGATCTGGACAGTTAACAATGAGGAGTCAGAATAAGTAACCATAATAATCCCTTCCCCAAGTACAGTGCACCTTGCTATAACACCAAGATAGTTAGAACATCCTGAAGTCCCAATTATTATAACAGTAATCATAACAACATCTTGGTCCCAAGTGTGTTATAATAGCCAGGTTTCACTGTATAATAAGGCACAATTTGGATTATAGATTACAAACATAAGGTAATAAGACCAAATTAATAAATTGTATGTGTGACATTTTGGTAACAACACTGTTACCGAAACGTTCACACTATTTTTTTATTTGGATTTGGTCTTATTACCTTGTATTTGTAACTATTCAGTATTTTTGTTTGAAGATGGTAACAATGCTGTTACCGAAACATCACACACTAATTATTTATTTGGATTTGGTCTTATTACCTTGTATTTGTAACTATTCAGTATTTTTGTTTGAAGATGGTAACAACGCTGTTACCTGAAACGTTCACACACTATTTATTTATTTGGATTTGGTCTTATTACCTTGTATTTGTAACTATTCAGTATTTTTGTTTGAAGATGGTAACAATGCTGTTACTGAAACGTTCACACACTATTTATTTATTTGGATTTGGTCTTATTACCTTGTATTTGTAACTATTCAGTATTTTTGTTTGAAGATGGTAACAATGCTGTTACTGAAACGTCACACACTATTTATTTATTTGGATTTGGTCTTATTACCTTGTATTTGTAACTATTCAGTATTTTTGTTTGAAGATGGTAACAATGCTGTTACTGAAACGTCACACACTATTTATTTATTTGGATTTGGTCTTATTACCTTGTATTTGTAACCATTCAGTATTTTTGTTTGAAGATGGTAACAACACTGTTACTGAAATGTCACACACTATTTATTTGGATTTGGTCTTTTTACCTTGTGTTTGTAACTATTCAGTATTTTTGTTTGAAGATGGTAACAACACTGTTACTGAAATGTCACACACTATTTATTTGGATTTGGTCTTATTACCTTGTATTTGTAACTATTCAGTATTTTTGTTTGAAGATGGTAACAATGCTGTTACTGAAACGTTCACACACTATTTATTTATTTGGATTTGGTCTTATTACCTTGTATTTGTAACTATTCAGTATTTTTGTTTGAAGATGGTAACAACGCTGTTACTGAAACGTCACACACTATTTATTTATTTGGATTTGGTCTTATTACCTTGTATTTGTAACCATTCAGTATTTTTGTTTGAAGATGGTAACAACACTGTTACTGAAATGTCACACACTATTTATTTGGATTTGGTCTTTTTACCTTGTGTTTGTAACTATTCAGTATTTTTGTTTGAAGATGGTAACAACACTGTTACTGAAATGTCACACACTATTTATTTGGATTTGGTCTTTTTACCTTGTGTTTGTAACTATTCAGTATTTTTGTTTGAAGATGGTAACAACACTGTTACTGAAATGTCACACACTATTTATTTGGATTTGGTCTTTTTACCTTGTGTTTGTAACTATTCAGTATTTTTGTTTGAAGATGGTAACAACACTGTTACTGAAATGTCACACACTATTTATTTGGATTTGGTCTTTTTACCTTGTATTTGTAACTATTCAGTATTTTTGTTTGAAGATGGTAACAACACTGTTACTGAAATGTCACACACTATTTATTTGGATTTGGTCTTTTTACCTTGTGTTTGTAACTATTCAGTATTTTTGTTTGAAGATGGTAACAACACTGTTACTGAAATGTCACACTATTTATTTGGATTTGGTCTTTTTACCTTGTGTTTGTAAATATTCAGTATTTTTGTTTGAAGATGGTAACAACGCTGTTACCGAAATGTCACACACTATTTATTTATTTGGATTAGGTCTTATTACCTTATGTTTTACTGTATAGTTTTTTATTCAACAACAGTTGATGGTATCATTTCTAGTGCCAATACTTAAATATCAATTAGGGTCTGATAGTGGACATTGCTGCTGCTGTGATAGAGATGCATGGAGAGATCTGAGGCTCTTCATTGGACACGACAACAACAACAACAACAACAATTCACATCTGGCTATTCCAGATGTTTCTACTAGTGTGATAGATAAGGTATAAGCAGGGTCTATGAGGTAAATTGGGAATAACCACTGTTGGATCCTATAGTTAATAATTTCCTTAAATTCAATTTTATATATGAAAATTAAGCCAAAATATTCTAAATTCAATTGTACAATATAAATCTTTAATATGTAAATTTTAAAGCAATCAGTATGTATGCAAATTTCTAGTTTGGTTAATTAATAGTTTTTTGTTTTCTCTCTCTCTCTACCACTAGTATCATAATCTAAGTCAAATTCATGTATTCTAAAATCATGTGGTAGCTACTCCTAACTCTAAAACCAAAAGACAATAAAATAATTCAAGACAAGTGGCAAAGTGCTTCTTAGTATTTTTTACTGAACATTCAAGCCACGAACATTATGGTCCCTCCTCGAGCCGAATACTTAAAAAAATTAAGGTAAGCCATTTGAAAACTTAAAATTCTTAAAATAAAGTCATGCCCAAATCTGAAGTTAAAATTCGGCACAAATTCAACTTTATTATTCAGGAAATAAAGGATCTGGAATCAAAGAATAAAGCTATTGTAGAATCCAAAAACATACATAGATTAAAGCTATTCCAACAAGAAGTTAATGAAAGGAAAATTAGCCTAAATCAAGTTATCAACACATTATTAGAATCAGAGTTAGATGAAACACAATATGAGGATTATTCAAAAGCTAAAGATGATATTTTTAATATGTTGGTGTCTATTGAAAAAGCTTTATCTTTGATTGAAACCAAAGAAAATACTCATAGTGATAAACAACTGCCCGAATCCAATGTCAATTTACCTAAAATAAATTTACCCATTTTCAATGGTGATTCAGCCAATTGGCTTAGTTTTAGAGAAATATTTAACTCCACCATTAATTCAAATCAAACACTAACTGAAATACAAAAATTTCAATATCTAAATGCATCAGTTAAGGGTCCTGCGGAAAAGTTGATTCGGGGTTTTCCCATTTCTGACAGAAACTACCAGCAAGCATGGGATACCTTATGCAATAGATTTAATAACAGAAGAGAATTGGCTTTTTCACAAATCAACAAAATATTCTCCATAAGGCCATTAAAATCTATTTCAACTGGTTCTCTCTATGAAATCCTTGATGTTTGCAATGAAGGCAGTAGAAATCTCTCAGTGCTAGGACTTGAGAAAAACACATTAACAGATCTAATCCTGATCAATTTTTTTGAAAAAAGAATTGGTGAAGCCCTCAGGAAAGAATGGGAATTAACCCTTCAAAATGAAGAATATCCAACATTTGAAAACTTTGTGAATTTTTTAGAAAAACATGCTAGAAGCCTGCAAGGTATGAGAATTCCTTTGTTCCAGGAACAAAAAACCTCTAGCAAAAATATGATGGCTCACGGCCTTTATGTCAACAAAGGTCAAAATTGTATTTTATGTCATCAAATTCATAAACTAAATGACTGCCAGAGATTCATAAATCTTCCCTTGCCTAAAAAATGGGAATTAGTTAAAAAACATAAACTTTGTCAAAATTGCCTTAGAGCAAATCATGAGATATCCAAATGTCTCATCACATCAAGATGTAAAAACTGCAAGCAGAACCATCATACTCTTCTGCATGAATACAACTCTGAACCATCCATTCCACAACCAACAACCTCTCAAGAGATGTTGATTTCAACAAATACCATCTGTAATGCGATGCCTTTGGAAACGGAAACAAATATTCTACTGTCAACAGCCCTTATTAAAGTCAAGGCGAAGGATGGCTCATTTGTGCTATGTAGAGCATTAGTGGACAATGGGTCCCAAATAAGCCTAATTTCAGAACAATGTTGCCACAAGTTGGGACTTGAAAAAAGGAAAAATTCTTATACACTAAAAGGTGTAGGTGACATTGTTGTCAACAGGACAACATCGCAGGTTGAAATAGAGTTCACCCCACATCATAATGATCAATTATTTTCTGCCAGAGCATTTGTGGTTGGGAGGGTAACTGCAGACCTTCCAAACTTCCAAATTCAGTCAGCAGACTTTCCTCATTTAGAAAATTTGCTCTTGGCAGACCCAGAATTCTATGTCACCAAGCCCATAGACCTAATTTTGGGTGCAGATACCTTTGTAGAAATAATTCTAGGTCATAAAACAGATTTAAAGCACCATCCTATAGCACTTAATACCAAGTTAGGTTGGCTTGTTTCTGGGAGAATCCATTCAACTATTAAGTCGAATACTTCGGTAATCAATCACTGTACCACTGAACTTGATTCCAGCACAAGAAAATTCTGGGAACTTGAAGATGTCCCAATTTCTAAGGCCCAGTTGGGTACAAAGAATGCCTGTGAGATATTATTCAAGTCAAACCTCAAAAGAGACATTGAGGGCAGATATTCAGTCAATCTCCCTTTTAAATCAACACCCAATTTAGGTGATTCAAGATCTCAAGCATTGGAAAAAGGGCTACAGGAAAATCCAAGTAAATCTGAAGATAATTCAAGTAAATCTGAAGAAAATCTAAGTAGATCCGAAGATAATCCAAGTAAATCTGAAGAAATTCCAAGTAAATCTAAAAGGTCACGTATCTCTAAGTTAACTCCACAAATTACTTCTAAACAAAACCAATTACTTCCTTCTGAATCAAGTCAACCATCCACTCCAGAACAACCTCTCGCTTCTCAGTCAAGTGAACCACTCTCATCTAAGAAAGAAACTTCGATTATTCCTAAGATAAAGCCACCACCCTATTATAGGCGAAAACGTCAACTTCCTGCTGAGAAAACTTCATGGGATGAACCAATTGAATCAGATATAAAGTCAAATTGGAATAAATTCCAAACTCAACTATCGTGCCTAAAGGAAATCAAAATACCAAGATACCTGAACAGTTCATCTTCTGAAATAGAAGAATTACAACTACATGGATTTTGTGATGCATCCCTTAATGCTTATTCAGCAGTTTTTTACTTGAAAACTAGATTCAAAATTCAAAAGATCAAAATCAATCTGATAACCTCAAAAACTAAGGTTGCACCATTAAAGACCATTACAATTCCAAGACTTGAACTAAGTGCAGCATTGCTTTTGGCTCAACTGAATCAAGTCATTCTTGAATCATTTCCTCTTCAACCTGACAAAACCTTTTTGTGGACTGATTCACAAATCTGCATAGATTGGATAAGATCAGATGCCAGCAGATGGAAGGCCTTTGTTTCGAACAGAGTGTCGTCAATTCAAAATTTGACTCAAATCACTGATTGGTTCCATGTATCCAGTCAAGATAATCCAGCTGATTGCGCATCAAGAGGAATCATGCCTCAAGACTTGGTCAATCATAGAATTTGGTGGCGGGGTCCTATTTGGCTTCAAGAAAATAATGTTCGATATATTCCTTCTTCACCAACCCAAGTAAATCTCAATATCATTCAAGAAGAAGTCGGTGAGGGTCAAGTGTTGGATCAATCAACCTTAATTCAAAATTCAGAAACTATGTTAAATCTAGAATTCATTGAAAGGTATTCCACAATGACCAAATTGATCCGAATAACAGCTTGGTGTTGGAGATTCTACTACAATTGCCTCCTCTTTGATCCAATTCGTCAGAAAGGACCTTTGACAACAAGAGAATTAACAAAGGCAATTCAAGTCTTAGTCAAATCAATCCAGCAAGTTGAATTCTGCACGGAAATAAAATTACTGAAGTCAAACAAACAACTACCTCTGTCCAACAAGCTAACTTCTCTAAATCCCTTTTTAGACACTCAAGGACTTCTAAGAGTTGGAGGTAGACTCAAGTATTCCTATTTAAATGAAAATCAAAACTTCCCTCTCTTACAACCGAAACCCCCACGCCAGGAATCACTTATCAAAAATCTCTTAACTGAGAATGCCGACATTCCTGAGGCTATTGATGAGAATCAAGAAGATTCTTCAATTTTAGAAACCACTTTTGTCATTGAAGACGAAGAGTCTAACAAAGATATCGGGACTCCAAAGATTGAAATCTCCGAAGTTTCGGTTATTGATAAATCGGAAGGCAAATATTCGAAAGAACCAGTGGTCAGTGTAGAAGCTCTGGATAAGAAAGAACTGTGCCATGATGACTTAGCTCACCTCAATGTAGTTGAAGCTGATCTTAATCGACCTAAAGAGGCTACCAGTGGTATAATCAATATTTCTACAGAAGCTAATGAATCGGCAAGCAAAGAGAAAGCTGTATCTGTTGAAATTGTGGATACATCAACAAAGGATTATCTACAGAGCGGTGAAAAGGCTAAATTATTCCGCTGGAAACCCATCGATTCTCTATGCTTAGAAGACGTCAAGGAATCTGAAGACGACGATGAAAATTACAGTTCATCGGCATATATAGAATGGCCAGAAATCTTGAAGAAAGAAGTCTTAAGACCCGAAGCTTTAGAAAAGGCAGTCAATCTGGAAGATTTTGAGAAGGCGGCAGAAAGTCGACAACTCTCCAAAGAACATTTAGAGGAATCGACCGAACAAGGCTCATGCATAAAAGCTGAATCAAAAACTTGGGAAGATCCTATTGAATCCGACTTAGCAGCCGCAGAGTCTGATAATCCAGCAGTTCCCGAAAGAGAACTGGCCAACGAATCTGAAAATCTCATCCAAGATTCACCTCAATCGGATAGTCAAAGATGGAAGCTGATTCCATTACCTTTCAAACAATGAGAATTGTAATCTTAGCTACATAGTCGGAATCAATTAGTCCAGCATCTATACTATTGGAACTCTTTTTTATTATAATTTTTTTTTATTTTCTGGTCATCTCTTCCCAGCCGGGGGAGTATGTTGGATCCTATAGTTAATAATTTCCTTAAATTCAATTTTATATATGAAAATTAAGCCAAAATATTCTAAATTCAATTGTACAATATAAATCTTTAATATGTAAATTTTAAAGCAATCAGTATGTATGCAAATTTCTAGTTTGGTTAATTAATAGTTTTTTGTTTTCTCTCTCTCTCTACCACTAGTATCATAATCTAAGTCAAATTCATGTATTCTAAAATCATGTGGTAGCTACTCCTAACTCTAAAACCAAAAGACAATAAAATAATTCAAGACAAGTGGCAAAGTGCTTCTTAGTATTTTTTACTTAACATTCAAGCCACGAACAACCACAATATGTAATTTTAACTGAATTTGCTGCAAGTAAAAATTGATATTTTTTATATAATTTTACTATCCTAAAACTTTATATCCATTGTTTGCTTGAGATACCATTTCTGACATTCCACCCTTCAGTGTAGCATATAAAAGCAGAATTTGAATTAGCTCTATGAAGTGGTCTGATAGATTGAATTGGTGAAACCACTGGGAGGGTTTACCACTGATGAGCCAAACCCTCCCAATATATTTTTCATCACAGTAAGGACAGTAGAAGTTTGGTTTATGTGTAAAAATAAGCATTTATGCTTTAATGCTTTCATTTCCTGTGTGTAGATGGTGCGTTATTGCTTTATATTAAAAAATGAATTTTGGCATAGTAGTAAATAAAAGGATAGAGTTATTGATAAGGCACAATTTGGATTATAGATTATAAAACAAGGTAATAAGACCAAATCCAAATAAATAATTAGTGTGTGACGTTTCGGTAACAGCGTTGTTACCATCTTTAGACTTCAGTACTTTTGTCTGAAGATGGTAACAACACTGTTACCGAAACGTCACACACTATTTATTTATTT
Organism: Cordylochernes scorpioides; assembly: GCA_030710605.1. Classification (NCBI taxonomy): domain Eukaryota; kingdom Metazoa; phylum Arthropoda; class Arachnida; order Pseudoscorpiones; family Chernetidae; genus Cordylochernes; species Cordylochernes scorpioides. The sequence continues at coordinate 32,644,276 of CP092866.1, read as the reverse complement.
GGATTAGGTCTTATTTTCTTTTATTTAGATATCGTTATGATATATTCAATGTAGTTTCTGTTGTTATCTACAACAGTCTTTAGGCAAGTGTGGAATGAATCACAGTTCTTGGCAATGATGACCTTGCTCATTTGGGTCGTCACCATGGGAACTGCTTTCTTGACAGACTGGGAGTGTTGTGGAGAGCTTTGTTGACATCTCTCTCAACAATACATAGTAGTCTAGGTGGTTGCCGTCTGGAAAGTTAGGGGCCAAATATTAGAACTACAGTGACTGGGAACGTTAAGTGTCAGCCACGATTATGTCTTTTTTTACCTTGTGGGTTGGAGCTGAGTCCTTTTAAAAGACACACTTATTTCCTGTGGCCACCATGTCCATCCAAGGCTTCACAATGATCTCCAGGACATTGATGTAGGTGTCAGCGTTCATCATAAGGCCTTTCTCAAAGAAATGGGGACACATGACATCACTTTCACTGTTTATAACGCCAAGGATCATCACTGAGGCAGGAAATTTCATGTGCATCATGACAGGTACCTCTGAGGAGTCTTTACTTGAATGATCCAGTGATCATTCCTAGGATTTACCTTTTGGTCCATGTTAAAGCTCTTTCCAGCAGATAACAACCTCAGAATCTCACAAGAGTCATGTTTCAGGTTGTTGAGGAAGGCAGAAGATTTTCCTTTTCTGTTATCCTTATATTCTCAGTCAGTAACTGGCCTTTCCGAAGGGCATAGGACTTGAGACCAAGGTTCTCGTGGATAGTTCTGACAATTGTCATAGAGCCAAACATCCATTTCCTTGGATATGACTCTCATGCTCTGTCCAGGGTTTACATCCATCTTCTCCTTGACATTTTAGACAAATTCTTTGCCTCTTACCCTGTCTAATTGATGCAAGTCCTTTTTCTTTGCAACCATTCCATCTGTGTTATTGTCGGCCTCATCAAACTGTTTCTTGACACATTAAACTGTGTTTTTGGGCAACTTAAGAAAGTCCACTTTTACTTTGGAGCTCCTTCTGGCACAAAGAGCAACAATGATGGCTGTTCGATTTTTGAATTCCCGATTATCGTTCGTCACTACACTGCACAGACATATACTGTTACTTTTTACATAAATAGGATTACAGAATTAAAAAAAAAAAAAAACATTTTGTGATTTTTTTTGTGAGGTAGGAGAATCCTCATTGTGCACAAGTTCTACAGATTCTGATCCATCAATAAGCCACAATGACAGCTTTGGCCAAATGTTACCAGCTTGAAATTATATTAAGACATCAGTACAGGGAAGAATGTGATTTTATGAGCTTCTTATAAGAGCAGTCATGAAATTTGCTTATTCAGCCAAAAGGTGTTTTGGCTAATGAAGCGATTGTGAAGTAGTATTTGTCTCCCATTAAAATAGGTGCTGAAACTAAGCGCCATCTGTTGACCATTTCTAACGGATTCAGGTCGCGGTGACAAAGCCACACCAGTTTTGGCAAACTGAGAAATGTCTATCTGTAGACCATGGTTTCGGGCTAATGGCCCTCTTCAGTCCAGACGGACTTTATTTCAGGAGACATCCACAAAGGATCAAATGAAATCTTCAAAAATCTTCCAAAGAGGTGTTTAGCTGTTAGTATGGATAGGTCTCCAGGTCTCTGTTTACCAAAGCTGGTGTTGTGGCTTTGTTACCGACCTGAGTCTACTAATTTGCCGAGACAATCAATAGATGGCACCTATTTTTTGGCATTCATTTTGACGGGAGAGGTGGCCTTTATTCATTTTTATTGATAAATTTCCTCCTTGCAAAATTCCCATCTATATAGTGTTTTGTATGAAAATATAACTTTTTTCTTTCTTTAAAAAAAAAAGGACACCACAAAATAAAGCTTTTAGTGATTTACTCTGTGCACACACTTTGAAGCAACAAGATCTGTGCCACAGTAAGAAACTGTTTTATGAAATTTTAAAAAGGAGAGGTGCCCTTTTTTATGATCATTTCTTCACAAAGGTACAATATATACCAAACCAATCCAATACAATAGTAGAGCGGTCTAGAGATTAATTTGGCGAAACCGCTGAGAGGGTTCACTACTGATGAGCCAAGCCCTCTCATTCAATAACTCATATCATTGCAGTAAGGTCTGTAGAGATAATATTTGATGATATTTAAAAGAAACGCATTGCCAGTAAATTTATTTGTGTAAAATTTTAACAATGTGATACAATCACTTCATTAGCCAAAACACCTTTTTGACTGAATAAGCAAATTTCATGATATTGCTCCTATAAGAAGCTCATAAAATCACAGTCTCCCCTGTACTGATGTCTTAATATAATTACAAGCTGGTAACATTTGGCCAAAGCTGGCATTATAGCTTATTGATGGATCAGAATCTGTAGAACTTGTGCACAATGAGCATTCTCCTACCTCACAAAAAATCACAACTCCGCCTTTGCCGGTCCCAAGCCCGGATGAAAAAAGAGGAGGGGGAGCAGTAACAAGCTCACTAAAAAACCTGGGCTCAGCTGGCCCGGCTGATAGTACCCTGTCAGGGCTCCTAATCCAGGGATACAGAATGAGCAGCGTTTGTACTCCATGTTAGGAGCGGCTGCACATGTCAGAGGTGGCCATTTCTTTTAGAGCTAAGTCGGCCAGCCACTGAGTGGTGCTCCCAGTCTTAATGACAAAGGCAGACACATTCTACATAACCCAATCATGATCGTTGTCAACAGACACGATCAAAAGTCTCAAGCTTTACAAGCTTGACACCCTAATATGATTGAGTGAAGATAAGAAAGAAGAAGAAAAAATCACAAGTCAGTCTTTTACGATTGAATCTCCCACGAGAGACCAGTTTAAAAACATGGATAACTTTCAGCTGGATTATCATTGAAGTTCGGTTAGGACTGGTCAACGAATAATTGTAAGTTTTACAAAAGTTGTCAGCTATTAAATGGATTGTGTCCTTAAAGAGATTACCATCATCATGTAGTGCAGCCATCTTTGTTACAGAGGTCAGCCATTATAGAACACTACATTCATGGACAAAACTTAAGGAAGTGGAAAGTCTGATGTCTGCCTGTCATATGTTTTTCAAAAAGACAGAGACAATTTTGTTCATACTTGGTTATCTCGTTTGTGTTCAATAAAGGTCACTGTAATATCCTTCAGAGTTATTGTCTGAATCCCAATATACATGCTGAAAGGTACAACTTCCATAAGTTTTGTCCATGAGTTTATTTCATCTTGTTCTCTCCTCATTCTCCAGACCGTTCTATAAAATGTCAAACCAATCTCTCCTCAATTATTCTCTTCAACATGTATCTCTCTCTCCAGTATAATACAATCATCTCCCACAGAAATATTTTACTACGAAATTATCCAGTAGCATGGTAGGTTTGCGAGCTGTAGGGTCACTTCCCTTTACACCTCGAAGTTCAGATTAAAAACAACTTCTTCTGCCGAATATACTTAATTTATTTTAAAGAATGTTTTGAACGTAAACACGTGATGCCTTTTCACGTGACTGCCTGTCAGCGAAAGCCTTTTCACATGACTGCCTGCCAGCGAGAGAAGTTTTTTTTCTTAATTACCATGCAAATCCTTAACTATATTTACATGTTTCTATTTTATAACTATTTTACATATTTACAAGCATGTTGTGACATCAGTTATGTTCAGTGAAGCTAAACAAGATTGGTGCGCACAGGTTCTACTGTACTACACAGAGTAGCCAGACCACTCCTGTGTGGGTGCTGTCATCGAGAGTCAACGATGGAGTCTGTGACTGCTGTGATGGCTCGGACGAGTGGGCCGGAGTGGTCATACCTATCTCCTCCAGACTCTCTGGTGAGTGCCATCTGTCCCTCAGTCTCACTGTTTGTTTATTTCTAACCACACAACGTTATCATCATAATGTGATTGTCTTTTTTTTTTCAATTACAGTAGAACCTTCCTTAGTGGTACAGAATACATCCTGTGTCTCTGAATCAGGAGCTTTTATAAGGTATACTAGCAATCAGACTATCTGAACCTAGCTTCTAAGTGAGCATGTTACTGTTCTCTTTTTATCTGGGTTTGGCAATGGTGGAGTCATTATAGTCTTCTTCTTTCTTATCTCCACTCAATCATATTAGGGTATCAAGCTTGTAAAGCTTGACAACCATCATGACTGGGTGAAGTCGAATGCGTCTGCCTTTGTCATTAAGACTGGGAGCATTACTCAGTGCCAGGTCGACTTAGCTCCAAAAGAAATGGCCGCCTCTGACATGAGGAACAGACGCCATGTGCAGCTGCTCCTAACATGGAGTACAAACGCTGCTCATCCTGTATACCTGGATTGGTAGCCCTTACAGGGTACTATCAGCCCAGCCAGCTGAGCCCAGGTTTTTTTTAATGAGCTTGGTTCTGCTCCCCCTCCTCCTTTTTCATCCGGGCTTGGGACCGAAAAAGGCGGAGTAGCGAACACTCACGCTAGGGAACACCTCTAAACAACAGACAGTTTTTAACTTCCAAAATTGCCTTCCTATTGAAAATATGTTTGCGCTAGTGAATACCTCCAAACAACTTTCCTAAGGCATCATTTATTGATTTTATTTATAATAGACATTCCTGCTAGAGTAGACAATTCAGAAAATTGAAGTTGTGTGTGAGAATATATATCTTGAATATTGAGTAATCCATATGAAATTATGAATTAAAAGATATATTTTGGGTCTAAAATAAAATAAAACATTTTATTTATTACAAAATACCAATATTTCACTAGTCTGTACGCCTAACTTCGTCAGGGCTTTCCTTGTTTTTAAACTGTTTTTGATTATCATGCAATGCCTTCACACGACGATGTTGCGACGACTTCTTCTTTCTTATCTCCACTCAATCATATTAGGTTATCAAGCTTGTTAAGCTTGATACTTTTGATGGTGTCTGCCAGGAAAGAGTAGAGCTCATCAAAAAATAAATAAATATAAAAACACTAAGTTTTGATCATTGTTTTAAAAAATCGGTACTGTTATTTGACCAATCCTCTTATCAATTCTTTTAGCTTCATAAATGGCTATTTTATCAACATTCTTCTAATGAAGGTGCTAAGAGACAATCCTAGAGTAGCTGAATAAACACACAAAATATATTTTAAACCATTGTGTGTGTGCCCAGCCAAAATACAGACGGATCTGAAAGCTTTTCAGACTCCTTGCCCGGACCGTTGCAAAGGAACTCGGCGGTAGACTGTGCCAACCTTCATTTACTGTGGGATCCAATGTTGGCGCTACCGGACTGTATACTCAAGTCTTCATTGTTAGCGCCCATCCAAGCACTTTTTCCTTCTTCGCTTGTTTATCTGCACTTTTCATCTCTCACACACCAGTGTTGTTTCCACTCTGCGGGATATCTAGTGAGTTCTTGCGGCCCATTATTCTTTGCTGGTGGTTATTTATCCAACAAACTCTGTGAAACCTCTATTATAATAATTTTTCTTTTTTTCAAATCTAAGAATTGAACTTCACAAGAAAAGGAGGACCTCATAAAGCCTGTAAAATATGGCCTAAAGAGCTCAAGACAAAATAAGAGTACCTGAGATTTTAAGCAACACATCAGCATTAAAACTTACCAATACAGTAGAATCTCCATGAGAGGACACTCACTCTAGAGGACACCCTCTCTACAAAGAACAGTTTTCATTTGCAAAATTACCATTTTTTTGCTATTTAGTAACTCTCCGGTAAGAAGACACCTCTCCCCTCTTAAAGGACACTTTGGCTCTGAAATTAGGCGTCCTTTACAGGGAGGTTCTACTGTAGTATCAAAAAATCAAATAATAGCATTATCCACCTATGCATGCAAAGATACATTTCAACAAGAATTAAACCTATAAATATGTTGGTGGAATAAAATTGGAACTATTTTTACAGTGATAAAAAAATATCATTATGAATTGAGATCAACCACCAAATCCCTTTAATACAAAAATATTTAAAAAAGACTAATATTAGTTGTAAAATTACGAATATTTTTTCACAATGAGTATCTTTTTATAAAATAAAAGGTATAAAAGGCTACTCATTGTGAGAAAATATTCGTAATTTCACAATTTTTTTCACAATTATATCATCAATAAAGACTAATATTAGTAATGATTCCTAAATGAAATCCTGAAATTAATTTAGTTTTTTTATCTAAAGTACAAATAGAGAATAAATATTTTCTTAAAGTTTAAAAAATTCCTAAAATTAAACCCACAATCATATGAACAAGATTTCCTTATGTTTAATACAACCTCTTCGCTAAAGAAGCACTGTTGATTATGGTTAATCAATTCAACACTGATTGGCTGATTAAGGTCACATGACTGTGAATAGCCAATCAGAACGCAAATAGACATATCTTAATGGTTAATAGAGATAGAATTAATACAATAAGTTAAATACATAGCTTGTCATATGCATGTAAGAATATAAATTATTTAGTGCTATTATTATTATTATTATTTTAAAAAAATGCTCCAATGGCACTCGATTCTTGAAAAAGTTCAACCCCACCAGCGAGTGCAAGTAAACAAAGAGTCTCTGGCACATTTCTAAGTTCAAAAGTTGAACTGCTTTTCACATGTGTAGACATGTGGTGCACTTACAGTAAAAGTAGTTGCTAACTACCCACTATGAATATCATGGCCTGTATCATGTGTATACTAGGAATAATAAAATATATTTTTTCAATAAAAACCCAAGGTAATTAGACCAGATAAATAGTGGGTGACATTTCAATAACCCGAAATATAAAACACTATTTATTTATTTGGATTTGTGGTCTTATATTACCTTGTGTTTCTAAACTATAATTCAAATTGTACTTAACAACCTTGTGTTTATAACCATTGAATAGAATAATTTCCGGGGGGGTCGGTAGAAGGCTGGTTAAACCGTTTGGTTTTCGACCACTATGACCCGGGTTCGATTCCCGCATTGGACACTTTTTTCTGTTTTTAAATAATAAAAAAAAAAAATGCTCCAATGGCCCCCGATTCTTGCAAAAGTCCAACCCCACCAAACAAGTGCAAGTAACCAAACAGGGATCTGACACATTTGTAAGTGCAAAGTCGAACTGCTTTTCACATGTGTAGACATGTGGTGCACTTACAGTAAAAGCAGTCGCTAACTACCCACCATGATTATCATGGCCTGTACCACATGTACTTAGGGATAAGTAAAAAAAAAAAAAAATAATTTCCTACTGACCTCATTGCAAATCTGTTTGTTAGATTAAACTGGTGAAACATACTGATGGGAGGTTTTACTGATGAGTCAGGCCATCTGAATAGTTCGCAGTAAAGGCAGAAGGATGTTGTTTTAATTTGGGAAAAAAATAGTATTATAGTAAACTCTCCTAAAATGCGATTAATGTGTTCCGTGTTGTATGAAATCTCGTTATAGGAATTCGCGTTGTACGAAATAAAACTTGTATAACGCGAATGTTGTTAGGGTAAATTGTTTTATTTTATAACGCGTTATTCGAAAATTCGCGTTGTATAAATAAATTTGTCGCAATTTTTTTTATCGCGTTGTACGAAATTGCGTTGTAAAAACTCACGTTTTAGGAAAGTCTACTGTATATAGTTTCTATTCTTCTTTCTTATCTCCACTCAATCATATTAGGGTATCATGCTTGTAGAGCTTATTGATGGTGTCTGCTGGGGATGAGTAGAGCTCATCAATGGATATATGTTTCTATTCTTAATATACCGTTACACTAGTAGCTTGGGGGAATCAACAAGCTGCCCATATTCTGGGGAAAAAAAACAAGAATTGCTGTTGGGAAATGAGACAATCTTGCAACTATTTTTTCATGATATTTTTTTAATGGTAGCCCTACAAAATGATATGAATAAGAGATTTAGGTTTAGGCTTATTGAATTACTGTCACATTCGGTAGCATCTCTCATGGGAAAACTTTTATAAGAAACATTTTTTTTTGGAGATTGTCAGTCTTCTGTGGCTGGATTAGATCAGATGCTTCTTCGGTGTTCATTTGGTCTCTTATGGGAGGTGGTTGCTCATAATGGGTTTTAAAGATGGAAATTCTTCACACTATATTCATATACAGTTAAACCTGTCTATAGTACCTCCTCTAAATAGCACCTCCCTCTCTATAGCGCCCGATTTTAAATACGTAGTACGATGCGATTTACATTAAAAGTGACCTATCTATAGCACACCCTTTCTATAGCACTTTATTTTGCTGAGTCCCAAGAGGGGGCGCTATAGACAGATTTACCTGTATTTGAAAATAAAGGACAATAATTTTTTTTAATATGGTTAGTGAAGTGAAGAAGTGGGAAATATGATTTGGGAAGGCTCTTAGTGGTGAGCCTTTTGAGTGATTTCTCCAGTTTTGTTGAATTTTTGAGATCTCTCCTCTATCTGTTCAGTATCTTGGTACTTTGCTATAGGGCATTGAGGCTTGTCTGTTTGCTACATTCATTTTTGGGCTCGAAAATTATACACTTTGTTGTTAGTAGCTCGCAAAACCATAATCTCTCTATTCAAAACTAAATTCTTGAGCATTTTCTTTAAGAGATTGGTTAAAAAAATGAATACTCCTGGTCTCTTATTGGTTGTTAAATATGATGGGAACATTTTTGGTTCTACAAAGGTTCTGTTAAACACAAGGTAATAAGACCAAATCCAAATAAATAAATAGTGTGTGACATTTCGGTAACAGCGTTATTACCGAAATGTCACACACTATTTATTTATTTGGATTTGGTCTTATTACTTTGTGTTTATAATCTATAATCCAAATTGTACCTTATCAGGTTCTGTTAAACTTATGGAAACAGTTGCTCTTGTACTTCTTCGTGTGATCTCATCTATTTTTTGGTAATCTTTTCAAAGCTATAGATTCTTGAGGACTCATATTGGAGGTTGGATAGGTAGTGGACAAATCATTTTATAAAAGTGGTTGTTCAGAGACCAATGATCATTCATGACCAATGGTTGTTCTAACTGAATTTGTAAGTAAAATGTTGGAGATTCTATACCTCCCCTTCTTTATTGACAAAAATATTTATCCATTGTTGAAATATATTAGTTTTTCTTAATCCACATCTTGAAATTTTATTAATATTTTCCCTTTTCCCCTTGATTCAAGATAAAATTGTGAAAAGTGTTTTTAAAAAAAATCTATAAATATTTTCTCACAATGAGTTTCTTTTTTTTTTAATTGCAAGCTTTTAAGTGATAATCACTCTTCAATGGATGTAATTAAACAAATAACTTAACAAATATTTGTAAATATTTCTCTCTCTTGTAAGATATAGTTAATTGTTTTAATTAGGCCTGTTGAAGAGTCATTATCGCTTGAAAGCTTGCATTTTAAATGAGAAGCAAATGTTTCTTTTGAACGAAAAATCAAAATTTATTTTAAGGAGGAATAACAATTATTTCTAACCTTAAAGGATGAAGTATGAAAGAATGAATTGTAAAGAGTAATGATAAACGGAAAAATAAAAGTGTCCAGGGATGGGAATTCCAATAGGAAATGGTCGTTATTTCTCCTTAAAATAAATTTATATTTTTCGTTCAAAAGAAACATTTGTGGTATAATTTTCAAACTTCATTCTACAATCATAAGCCGCATTATATTGTATTATTTATATTTAAAAAAAAAATTATCCCTCTGTAGCTGTTGTAATTTATATTGATATGATTGCTTGCAATAATTCTTTTCAAAATTGGTAAATCCTCGACATAAAGTTTAGTTTTTTTTCCATATGCTATCTTTTTGTACTTTAGTTTCTTGCTCATTTTAATATTTGCTCACTAAGTAAATGTACAATTGTATGGTATGCAGGCATTTTTAGGAAAATTTTGAAAGAGACAGCTTTCCACTTTTTATTTTAGGTTTTTGATGAAATGCAAACTACTCAAGGAACAGACCCTTCAAAAACTTCAATAAAGATGTAAAAAATATTCTCCTCTTTATAAGTTATCAATTGATAAGGCACAATTTGGATTATAGATTATAAACACAAGGTAATAATACCAAATCTAAATAAATAAATAGTGTGTGACGTTTCGGTAACAGCGTTGTTACCATCTTGTGTGCTACACACTTGATGACAGTAACTATTTAAAAACATATTTTACGAATAAATGAACTCAGTAGATTTGGTAAACATATTCGAATAAAAGATTACACGAGGAGCTTCTTTTTCGTTTTATTGCTAGCTTTCGAACCTTTCGGTTCTTCAACAGGCGTGGCTAGTACAAAAATACTAACACATACTAGCAATAAAACGAAAAGAAGCTCCTCGTGTAATCTTTTATTCGTATATATTTAAAAACATGCTGTGGTAAAATTTCTCATTCAGTACTTTTGTCTGAAGATGGTAACAACGCTGTTACTGAAACGTCACACACTATTTATTTATTTGGATTTGGTCTTATTACCTTGTGTTTATAGGTTATCAAATATATGTTTAATATAAAACTTGTGAAAAAATAGTACAAATGTGAAATTGTAATAGGATAAGGTGGATACATTAAGAAAAAGGCATCTTCTTATTGTGTAACTGAAAGTTGCTGATGTCTTGCGCCATTAAAAATCATTAAAAAATCAATGAATAGTTGCTATTTATTCTGACAGATGGCACAAGCCATCATCAACTTTCAGTTGCATAAGGAGATGCCTTTTTCATAATACAACTTGTTTTGAGAATTACCTATATTGAGAGAGTTTTCCTGTCTTTAAGAGTCGATATTTGACGGGAACTATTTGTTTTTCTATTGATTTAGTTTTCTAAGGCATCTGACCTTGTCTAACTTGTTCATTTTTAAAAAAATTTTAAGCTTAAAAAAATGTTAAGGCTAATTGTGTTGAATATCCTATATTATAAGAACAATATTAAATTTAATAAGGAATAAATAGTTTTAGGTTTATTGTAACCAAATTTATTCAACTTGTTTTAAGAGTCAACCTGTCTTTTGCGAGTGCAGTTTTACTTGAAATCAAATAGAAACTCTTCAGACAGGTTTTTACTGCTATTTACTTTTTAATTTATATATACCAGGCTCTGGCTCATTTGTAAGTACAAAGTTGAACTGCTTTTCACATTTGTAGAAATGTGGTGCACTTACAGTAAAAGTAGTCGCTAACTTCTACCCACCATTATTATTATGGCCTGTACCACGTGTACTAGGGATAAGCAAAAAAAAAAAACTTTTAATTTAGCCAAATGAGAATAAAATTCTTGAGAAAAGATTTGTTGATTCTCTAATCATATTGGAAGGTGGTGATTATGTTATGTGATTTATAATCCATTGTTAGCTTTGATTGATTGTACACACTAATTTGTTCACAACTATAATGTAAACATGAAGATATAGTGGGAGAGAGAGAGAGATATCAACATATTCCAATGTTTTATAACACACTTGCTATATGACATCTTTTTGTTCCTAAATAATATGTATTTTACTTCATTTATATCTAAGGTATTTTTTATTAAAATTGTTATTTTTTTTTTTATTCCCAAATTTTTCAGACTATGGATAAACCCCAAAAGGTAACATAGCCGATTCAATGTAAAGTTTCACAATAACAACATTGTGACTAAATGCTTTAGTTGTTACAACTTCTTAGAAGGAATATTTGCTGGGAGGAAATTGATCCAAAAAAACTCAGGGCTCTTCTCCCGTAAAATTAAACATCAAAACTAGACACCATCCATTGATCTGAGCCATTAGCCCCAAATCTAGGTGGACGCTTCTCATTTGTCAAAGCTGGTGTTGTGGCTTTGTCACCAACTCCAGTCCGCTAGTTTGCAGCTGAGGTCAATAGATGGTGTCTATTGATTGTTCCAAAAAAGCTCAGGGCTCCTGTCAAATTAAACGTCAAAACTAGATACCATCCATTGACCTGAGCCATTACCCCGAAACTATGGTCTCTAGGTGGACTCTTTTCAGTGTACCAAAGCTGGTGTTGTGGCTTTGTCACCAACTTCAGTCCGCTAGTTTGCAGCTGAGGTCAATGGAGGTTATCTCATTTTGTAGTTTTGACGTTTAATTTGACGGGATGAGCTTTTTTGGAACTTCTTAGAAATGACTGAAATTACTTACTGTATTTGGTGGTTGTTATCTTTTAAATCATTCCATCTTGATGAGGTTACTTGGCCAATGGAATTCATGTTTCTTTAGAAACATTTTGGTCAGAAAAGTTATTTAGGTTATCATTGTTCCTAAAGGACACTTTGACTCTGCAATTAGATGTCTTTTACAGGGAGGTTCTACTGTATATATAATTAAAATATTGTATTTGAGATTTCTGGTACGCAATAGGTCATTTTTTAGGGATATTTTTCTGTGTTCGAAATTATTATATTTTTTAATGAGTTGAAGATTTTGTGTCTATAAAGAACCCTATTTGTCCTTTGGTTTATGAAAAAAAGAAGTTTTTCACTTTTAGAACTAAGAAGCCCTATCTGCCCCAGCTCTAGGTGGCCAAAACTTGTCAGAGTAATTTAGAAAAAGAGAGATATTAATAAATTGATAATCTTACCTTTCAAATTGCATTTTACAAATTGTAAATTAAAAGCACTGATTCTTTTCTTTGCAGACTCATCTACATATAAGACTATATCTTAATAAAGGGGAGTATTTTGGTGTGTGCCTCCAGGAAAATACCTACTATGTAAAATATATGTTCTTAATGTAAGAATTAGTATAAAAAAAAACCCTTGTTCAATAAGAATGGTTCTTAAAAATTGAAGATACTTCAGCCAGTAAATATTATTATTATCTTGACATTTCAACAAAAATCTTTTGTCCACGATTGTCTTTCGGTTTTTATCGAAATGTCGAGATAATAAAAAGATTTACTGGCCGAAGTAGCTTCAATTTTTAAGAACTATGAATGCCGGCAGCCTCTATATTTACAATAAGAATAGTGTGATGGAATTATAAATAATTCCTTAGTTTTTAATGATACTCATTACACTTCCACCAAGTTTGCTTTTGGAATTCATTTTTATCTCTGTGTAGACATGTGAGTGCGCTTACAGTAAAAGCAGTCGCTAACTACCCTCCTTGATTATCATGGCCTGTACCATGTGTACTAAGGATAAGCAAAAAAAAATATATATATATGTGGTATAATAATAAGGTGGGGAGAGAGAAATAATCACACCACAAGTTGGTAGAGGAACCCAGGCAACCAGAGAGAGAGAGGGAGAGACGGGCCCGGCAATAGCCGGGCGGCCGTTCGGCTCACACACAATCACCAACTGTCTTAATAGTCCCGAGGTTCCAAGTAAGGGGCCCCTGTGGTCGCCCCTTGGAATGTCGCTGATGTGTAAAGTGACCGGACTTTACCCTCCCGTCTCTCTCTGGGTCGACTGTAGGTTTGCTTTATTATTCCTGCAAGAGTATATATTATGACATATATATATCTTTGAATGCTCTTTTTGTTCAAATAGACAATTTTTTTTTTAAGACTAATTGGGCACAAATTCTCTTAGTGCTGTAAATACATTCCATTTTTTTGGTTTTTTCTTTCTCAAACATCTCTAAAGTATTTTCCATATATGTGATATGTTGACAAAATTTTAAAGTTTCATATCAGAAATGAAAACAAATTCTCTTTCTAGAATAACTTTGACAAATTTTACCCCAAATGTTTCTTTTAAACGAAAAATCTTAATTTTATTTTAAGGAGAAATTAATGACTATTTCTATCCTTAGGGATGAAGTATGAAAGGATGAATTGTGATCCTATCCCTTGATACTTTTATTTTTCCGTTTATCATTACTCTTCACAATTCATCCTTTCATACTTCATCCCTTAAGGATAGAAATAATCGTTATTTCTCCTTAAAATAAAATTAAGATTTTTCGTTCAAAAGAAACATTTTCGGTAAAATTTGTCAGTTGTTCTACTATCATAAGCCGTATTATATTGTATTATAAATTCTCTATTCTCTGTACAGAGCATTTATCTAAGATAAAGTGCCAAAATGATGTGTGAAATATGGTTCAACAATATTGGATTTTTAAATTGATAGATAATACAAGAAATCACCTTTATCACCATTCTTTATATTGTTGTTGACATTCTTATTGGAGACATGGAATATTTTTAAAGAGAATCATACAGTTAAACCTGTCTATAGTGCCCCCTCTAAATAGAACCCTATTTTGGCGAATCCCAAGAGGGGCGCTATAGACAGGTTTAACTGTATTTATTTATTATTATTATTTTTTATATTTTTATTAAAAAAATTCATATTGTATACATCTATATCACTTTCTTTTTTTTCAAACTCTTAAAAATTAGTTTGAGTCAAAAGGCGATCCATTAAATAAGTTTATACAAAAAAAGGGTATACCTGAATCTGTAAAGGAAAAAAAATGATAAAGAGGGAACAATCTCTCTGAAATATTTTGAGAAAAAAAAATGTTTTTTTTTTTCTTTTACAGATACAGGTACGCCCCTTTTTTTATATATAATCTTGAAAATTAGATATAATTCTTTTTTTTTTTTCTTCTAATCATATCCCAATTGAAAGCAAATAGTATAATAGGTTATATGGCCATAACATGCCATCTATATATCAGAATTGGAAACACCAGACCACAAATGTTTCTTTTTAAATATAATACAAACGTCTACATTTTCATGAAAAAAGGGGCATCGTGCATCTGAATCTCTATATGATCATTTTGGATAAATTTATTTCATTAACAATTTTTTTTCCTTTTCAGATATAAATATTTTAACAAAAGACATGCATGTGTAGCATAAATATATGAAATAAAATAAAAAAATGTGTTCAAAAATGCTAAGTGAAGTTTTAGCAATCTTTGTTAATGAAAAGGACGCCATCTATCAACCATGGAGAGAATTACTTACTGATATAATTCCTAGTCTAATTAAACTGGGTCATAGTTTCACCATCTTTTCCTGAACTCTTTGTCAATTTGAATGCAAAAGTTGCTGATGGCTTGCGCCATCTATCGGAATAAATATAAACTATTCTCATTGATTTTTAATTATTCCAGAATTGGCCAAATACCCATTCTTGATTAATCAAGAAAGTCTACATTTTCATCATAGTAAGGATAGTAGAAGTTTATTTTATATTTGAATAGAAACATTCATGCTTTAGTGATTCCAATTCTTCGTTAGAAATGACTTTAAAGAAAAATAACAACCTGACATTCCAAATTGAAGAATTGAAACAAAAAAAAAATGATGCCAAACATAAACTCTTTAGGAAGAATTGCTGGATATCATTGTTAAGACAAAAGTTATCAGTAACAAGTTTCTATATAATAATGAAATTCAACAATTTTTTTTTATCTTTGTTCTTTTCTTATAAATTATTTTATTTCAACACTCTGTAGAGATAATATAGGTGAGAAATAGTTACCCAGAAATTATTTGAAAAAGGAAAAATAAAAATCAGATTAAAAAGTTTCTTTTAATTTTGAATTTTCAAGTTTTCGAGGAAATGTTCTTCAACGTGCTAATATTCAATGTTCAATCTCTAAATAACCTTTATACAAAATAATTGAAAAACTTTTGTTATTGGCATGTGTGGGCGTGCATCAGATTGCTCACAGCTAAAAAAGTAATAGATATTATACTGGGATGAAATATATATATACACGGAAATTATTATTAATATTTATATAATTAGTCAGGGATATTGTTATATTGGGTTATAGACAGTATATTATTATATTTATATAAAGTCACATGTATTATACTTATTTTCCATATGAAAAAATTCATTTTGAGGCAAAATAATCTTTCAGAAAAATGTTTAAAATTTGTGTGTGAATACCATTTGATTTCTCTATATAATCTTTTTGGATAAATTTATTTGATTAACAAATTTTTTCTTTTCAGATATAAATGTTTTAATAAAAGACGCATGTAGCATTCAATACGTGAAATAAAAGAAAAAAATTGTAGAAAAAAATGCTAAGTGAAGTTTTAGCAATCTTTGTTAATGAAAAGGGCGCCATCTATCAATCAAGGAGAGAACTACTTACTAATATAATTCCTAGTTTAATTAAACTGGGTCATAGTTTCATTATCTTTTCCTGGACTCTTTGTCAATTTGAATGCAAAAATTTCTATAACGGAGCAACGAACCCTTGTTGTTACTTATCCCCTTGTGCAAAGATTATACAAAATTCCATGAGTCCATGCTTCTCCAGCTGCACTGAACCCTAGATTACCTGAATTCAATCCAAATGTTTCTGAACTCACTACAGTAGAATCTCTTTCAAGCTGAAAAGCCAACATATCCTTTAGAGAGAGGTGTCATCATATTGAAAAACAGTTGGTAAAAAATGATAAAGCACCGTTTCAAGCTGAAATAACTCAGTTCGGAGAGCCTTAGACTGAAAATCTAAAGGTCCCTGGTTCGATCCCAGGTTTCAGTATCTTTTTTTTTTAGTTGGTAAAAATGTTAATTTTGGCAATGAAAACTGCCCTTTGTATAGAGGATAGCCAGGAGTGTGCACTCATGGAGTTTCTACTTTATTGCTCCTATAGAAAACTTCAAACATCTACTTGGAAGCACTACCGACCATGTTGATAATAACAGAACAAGATTAATCAAACTGAAAACTAAAGAAGCTTGTTCAAATGAACTTATACTCTACTCATGATGAGCAAAGACCCTGAAAAGTAGATCTAGAGTTGACATATCCTAAGTTTAAGAGGTACCATTATCAATTATAGCCCCTCTACTTCTTTCTTAGCTTTCACTTGCATAAGGATGCCAACCCCTTGGAGCTTATTGACAGAAAGAAGTGAAATGCATCACGTACAAAGAATAATTGCCTTACACAAAGTAATAAGACCAAATCCAAATAAATTGTGTGTGCCCTTTTAGTAATACTGTTTAGTAACAGCGTTTTTACCAAAACGTCACACTATTTATTTGGATTTCATCTTATTACTTGTGTTGGATGATTATTCTTTTTACAAGATGCTTTTCACTTCTAATCTATAACCCAAATTGTACCTAATTAATAATCACCTAGTATTTTTGAAAAAAAGACATCAGGCTGCTGGGTGAAGTGCGTCAATTATTGATTATTAAGAAAAGTTTTTAAGCACAATGCTCTTTTACTGATAGCAGTAGATAAGTATGATGCTTGAATGCTTGCGTCTTCACCACTAATAAAAAAGACACATTTTGCCCAATACAATACATCCCAATGTATTTTTGCCCAATACATCTGCTTTTTTGCTAAGACATTCTTCAGTAGCAGCCAACTTAACTCCAATATTTAATGGCCGCCTCTGACATGAGCAACAGATGTCATGTGCTGTACAGAAGACATCCTATGTCTCTGAATCAGGAGCTTTTACAAGGTGTACTAGCAATCAGACCAGCTGAACCTAGCTTTTAAGTGAGCATGTTACTGTTCTCTTTTCTCTTTTTATCTAGGTTTGGCAATGGTGGAGTCATTATAGTCTTCTTCTTTCTTATCTCCACTCAATCATATTAGGGTATCACGCTTGTAAAGCTTGAGACTTGACAACCATCATGACTGGGTGAAGTAAAAGGCATCTGCCTTTGTCATTAAGACTGGGAGCACTACTCAGTGGCAGGCCGACTTAGCTCCAAAAGAAATGACCGCCTCTGACATGAGAAACAGACGCCATGTACAGCCACTACTAACATGGAGTACAAACGCTACTCATCCTGTATCCCTGTATTAGGAGCCCTTACGGGGTACTATCAGCCGGGGCAGCTGAGCCCAGGTTTTTTAGCGAGCTTGTTGGTGCTCCCCCTCCTCCTTTTTCATCCGGGCTTGGGACCGGCAAAGGCTGAGTTGCCATTATAGTATCTGTCTGTAATTGATAGTTGGTACTTTTTAAAAAAACTTGTTAATGCTTCACTTAGCATCTTGGTGCAAATTCTTTTGTTGTGATTTCATAGTTTTTTGTCTTTTTAAACCTCTATATATGAATCATCTCTCTGAATGTTTGTGAATGTTGTTGTATATTTCTATATTTTCTTTTACTATATTTCACTGATTAATTAAAAAACAAAAAACTTGTATGTTGTTTCCCCTAAATGTTGCATGCACTAATAATTTTGTGAATTGTTAACTCAATATATGTGCAAAAATTACAATATGTGTTTTAAATCTATTGTTAAAAACTCCTTTTAAAAAAAGTATTACCAACTAGTTTTTAAAAATCAATGTGAACTCTAAAAAAAAATTAAAATAAATATATTGTGTGTTGAGCTCCTGTTATAAAAAGGATCATGCCTCAACTTTTAATATCTTGTTATCTTTTCTCTTCATTCTCAATGTTTGTATAGAGGTTGACTTATAGAGTTCTATCTGTATTATAAAATGTTATATATGTCATAGATTTTCTTTTCTTTTAAACTTATAGCTGTTATATATATACATGTGTATGCACTTAATAGTCAATGGTTTCCTTTGCGGATGTGTGAATGTAAATAAAAATATTTTGTATTTATATCTAAGGAATGTTTTTTTTTTAAAAATGTTATAGACACACAATTCACATGTTTATTTGAATAACCTAGTGACCCCCTAGACCAGGGTTTGGCAACCTGCGGATACTGGCAACCTGAGCTACATATGGCTCTTTGGATGTGAAGCTCTTTATATAGTTCCATACGCAAATATTATTTATGCGAGTACTATTTATTGTTGGCAAGAAAAAATATTGTGGCTCTTTAAAAACTTGGATATTTTTACAAGAAAATAAGACGATAAGGCACAATTTGGATTATCCCTTTATATATAAAAGTCAGTGTATGTATGTGTGTTTGTTCCTATGTCAGTTATACACGTCCACAATACGTAACTAATCTGACTGAAATTTTAACAGTATATAAAGTAGAATCTGGAAAAACTTATAGTGAAAATTTCAGCTCTCTATCCCGAATATTCTTTGAGTTATTTGCAAATTGCGTTGCAAATTTGCCCTTTCGCTCGCAAGCAGCGCCTCTAGCGGTGAAGATGGGAGGTAATATCAGCTGACCTAATGTACATGTAAAACGTGTTTTGACAGGACATAGAGAAAAATCTGGAAAAGATATTTATCGGATTTTCAGCCAATAAAAAATAAAATTGACAGGTTCTGGGCAAAAATAGTTGTTTTTTAGTCAGAAAATGATGATGACAATATTGCTGTTTCATGTTTGATCATCAGATACAAAATTATATCGGGAAAAATTCCAAAAAGCTGAGACCACGGGTGAAGCCAGTTCATTTTTAGTGTGCAGGAACAAAATTCTAACAGAAAAACATTCATTCGAGCAGAAGACACAAAGCCAGATCATCTCTTTATAAAAATATCGCTTCTCTGACACAAAGTTTGGAGCGGGACGTTTCACAAGAGTGACATCCACGGCGCCAATTTATAATTGTAACGAATAGTATTTGAATAAAAACATTTAATCGGGTAAAACCTGGGTATTGCCCGGGTCATTCGGCTAGTAGATTATAAAACGACACTTGAAGTTACACCGCATGAGTTTCTTTTCAATGAAAAATCAAAATTTTATATCAAGGTGAAATATTGAATATTTCTAACCTTTTTGGATGAGGTATGAAAGGGTAAATTATGAAGAGTAATGATGAACGGAAAATTGTGTCGTTTTGCAATCACAGGCCGCAGTGAATTATATTGTATTATAGATTATAAACACAAGGTGATAAGACCAAATCCGAATAAATAAATAGTGTGTGACGTTTTGGTAACAGCGTTGTTACCATCTTCAGACAAAAGTATTGAATGAGAAATTTTATCACAGCATGTTTTAAATAGTTACAGACTTGATTGACAACAGATTGATCTGTTATCTTGTTTACACACTTGATAACAGTAACTATTTAAAACATGCTGTGATAAAATTTCTCATTCAGTACTTTTGTCTGAAGATGGTAACAACGCTGTTACCGAAACGTCACACACTATTTATTTATTTGGATTTGTTCTTATCATCTTGGGAAGAAAATAAGACCTAATCCAAATAATTTAATAGCGTGTGACATTTCGGTAACAGCATTGTTACCATCATCAGACAAAAGAATAATGAACATTTAAAAAAAAATTCTTTTGTCTGATGCTAAGATTTTTTAAAATTTTATTCTTTTGTCTGATGATGACAACAATGCTGCTACCGAAACGTCACACATTATTAAATTATTTGAATTAGGTCTTATTTTCTTGTATCTATAATCCAAATTGTGCTTTATCAACTTTGATATTTTGTAATTTTTGACTTTTCCGACTTAAAAGGCTGCCAAACCCTGCCCTAGACCATATTGACTTAGTGACTCCTATCTGTTAACGTCCTTAGTAGTGTGCTAATTGTTTTATGCATTGTTTTAAAGACCAATTTGTAAGATTACACTAAATGGAAAATATTGGGAACATCTAATTCATTAGTGGTGAACCTTTCAAGCAGTATCTTCCAGACTGTTGCATTCATTCATTGTACAGAGGGTATTCCATTTTCAAAAGAACGATTTTGTAACGCTATAGCTGGCGAAAGAAGTTCACGATTCGAGTGATGTTTTATTACAAGACAGGTAAGGGAAGGAAGGAAAGAAGGACTACAGAGTTACCATTTATCCCTGATGTCCGGAAGGTTGGTAGCTTTTGACAAAAGTACGGAGTGCACCTAGTGACTCCTTTCTGTTAACGTCCTTAGTAGTATGCTAATTATTTTAATGCATTGTTTTAAGACCTATTTGAAGACCACACTAAATGGAAAATATTGGAAACATCTAATTCATCAGTGGTGAACCTTTCAAGCGGTATCTTCCAGACTCTTAAATTCATTCATTGTACAGAGGGTGTTGTCCTCCAGTGATCCTAGAGGTCTACGCCGTCTCTTAGAATTTCCCGGCTCCACACGAAGTTGGCTCACAGAAGAAACATGAGATCGAATGAAGTTTTATTTATTTGAAAGAACAAGCATAGATTTATATTTCATGAAAATTTTAAGCATTTGCAATGCCTAAAATAATAAGTGTTTTTGTAAAAGGTTACGTTTTAAGACTCTTTAAGAGAAATACTCTCGTTTACCCAGATTATTAAAATTATATAATGAAAATAATATTGATATCAAGTGCACAATCAGTGAAATAATAAAAAAAGTAAAACAAATTAAAAAAATATATTATTCTTATGAAAAAGTACCTGTGAAGAAATCTTCCATTCCAACTGAAAAAAAGATGAAGGAACATTTCCACAATAACCAAGGTTCCACTTTCTACCTTAACCGTATTATCGGGAAAACAAAAATGGTTTAAAAATACGTAAAAAAGCTAAAGTTCATGTTTTCAAGCTGCACCATATTCAGGAACGCAAGACCAGCAGCAGGGCCCTTTATGAAAAGTACCTGGCAGGTGAAAAATGGAAAAATGTTGTTACACTGGCCGGAAACATGGATTTACCTCAATGGTAGCAACCAACCCCGTGCCATTTACTTACGATAACTCTCAAATAAATACATTTCATAATTGTTGTGTGTCGAGAAATGCAAAGAAAGTTTCTAAAAGGGCTTAATGATCGTTGCAGGTTCTGCTACAAAAAATGGGAAGCTTCCTATAAGAAATCTCCCGTCAGAATAGATACTAAAACTAATTATCATCTATTGACCGCCTCAGCCATCTATATTTTGACTATAGATTTGGTCCAGCTACTCTTCCAGCTAAACACTTCTTTGGCAGATGGTGAAGATTTCATTAGATCCCTCGTGGATCACACGTGGTTCTCTGTTCAAATCACATTAATAGGTACCGCTCAGCAAGAGCAACCTAGTTCATGATAATTGAACAATGAATAATATGTGAAGGTTATTCACATATTAAACAAATTTTAACGCGGGATTCAATCCCGGTTCATGACTGTCGGGAACCGAGGGTGTTACCCACTCGTCCACCGACTTATTGTGGTTCTCTTTGGACTGAAGAGGGTCATTAGCTCGAAATTATGATCTCCAGATGAACGCTTCTCAGTTTGTCAAAGCTGGTGTTGTGGCTATGTTACCGACCTGAATCCGCTAGTTCGCGGAGACGGTCAATAGATCGTGCTTAGTTTTAGTGTTTGACGGGAGAAAAACGACCTTTATATTTTAGATCAATAGATTAGTTAGGGAGTTGGTTGTGGAGAATGGTATAAACCATCGATTTTCTCCAGCCACGACCCGTGATCGAATTCCACATTGGGTACTTTTTTAAGAAAAAAAAAATCTTTAATGGATCCCGATTCTTGCATGAGTCCAAACCCATCAGTGAGTAAAAGTAACCAAAGAGAGCTTTGGTATACTTGTAAGTTATGATGCATTAGCGCGCCATCTGTTATGAAAATTTGAAAATATTATAGACTCGTATGATTCTTTTACAAATTAAACATGGGAGACCCTCCCATTAATTTTGCCATTGCAGTAAGGACAGTAGAAATTGTTCAATTTGTAAAAGAAACATACGCATCTATAATAGTTTCGAATTTTCATAATACTTGTAAGTGCAAAAGGCGAATTGCTTTCAACATATATGTAAACATGGCTCACTTGCAGCAAAAGAATTTACCAACTACCCACCAGATTATGATGGCCTGTACACGTTGTACAAGCCATAATTACTTGCAGGATTTGGAAGAGAATGTGGAAGGGGAGAACAACCATGCAAGAAACCGTTGTTGTGTTAAAAATTTGTTAAATGGTAAAAAACTACTATCCAATTTAATTATAAAAAATATTTCTGACAATATATATAAAGACCTTAACGTAAAACATATTTTTTTTTTTCGTAAAAAATAGACACTTCGGCCAGTTAAAGTTTTATTTTTTTCAACGTTTCAACAAAAATCTTTTGTCTTTGCTAGGAGAAATAAAAATAAAGCATTTGGCAAGGTGTTAAAAATTATCCTCTTTTTTTAACGCCTTGCCAAATGCTTTATTTTTATTTCTCCTGACGAAGACAAAATATTTTTGTTGAAACGTTGAAAAAATAAAACTTTAACTGGCCGAAGTGTCTATTTAAAAAATAAATATGAATGCCGACCAGGCAACCTCTTCAAGATATATATATATTTTTAATATGATTTTTTTTAACGCGCGGACAGATACAAATTTCCGAGGAAGACCTGTCAAAAATTCCTGAGTCAGAGGTTCTGGCTAGAGGTGTCCTCTCATTAGAATGCAGTTAATAGGTTATTTTGGCAATGAAGAACTGTCCATTGTAGAGAGGTGTTCTCTAACAAGGTTCTACTGTACATTGTTATACCAGTTGAGACGTTGAATGTGTGTTGGTCACTACGCTTATTTCTTCACTCCTATTAAATAGATTTCCCGAACGAGTTTCCATAATTAAATATAAAGATAAAAACAATAAAAATACAATATTACCTTCTAAAATAGATAAAACAATTTATTTATTTGAAGGTAATGTGGGGTCTAGAGGACTCCTTTTTGTTTACTCCGCCAAAAGTAGTCTTCGCTAACCATCACAAAGATGTGGAGTAGCAATTCCTCCATTTCCATTGTTTTATATCGTCGTCTGTGTATCCCTGTCGTCACCTTCCCCTGGAGTTTTCCCTACAGCTGACAGTGTTGGAGGGAAAGCTCCGGGGGAAGAGATCGAGAGGAAGGAGACGACAGGGATACACAGACGGTATAAAACAATGGACTGGACGACACAGCTACGAGGAGATGAAGAGGATGGCGGAGGAAGTATGGATAGACCATGTGGCCCACCCTCAGTAGAGGAAGGCATTGAAGAAGGAAGTATGGAGAGACCATGTGGCCCACCCTCAGTAGAGGAAGGTATTGAAGAAGGAAGTATGGAGAGACCATGTGGCCCACCCTCAGTAGAGGAAGGTATTGAAGAAGGAAGTATGGAGAGACCATGTGGCCCACCCTCAGTAGAAGAAGGAATTGAAGGAGGAAGTATGAAGAGACCATGTGGCCAGTCACCCTCAGTGGAGGAAGGCATTGAAGGAAGGAAGCAATTCCTCCTATTGTAATATTTACAATGATCAAAAATTAATCATAGTAGTAGCAACAACTAGTAACCCAGGCTCCTGGAGCGTATCCATAGATCGCCAACTACCTGGACTATACAATTTAATCATTTGATAAGGCACAATTTGGATTATAGATTATAAACACAAGGTAATAAGACAAAATTCAAATAAATAAATAGTGTGTGAAGTTTTGGTAACAACGCTGTTACCGAAACATCACACACTATTTATTTATTTGAATTTGGTCTTATTACCTTGAATTTATTCATTTGAAAATTTGTAGATAAAAATATGCGCATTGATTATGATGATGCAGTATTATAAAGACTTATGAGTAAGCATCTTAAGAAGTTAACTATCTAAAGATGCCCGATTTAATAATAAAAAGAAACATCTTGCACAATTCGTCTTTATATTTAACTTTAATATTATATAGAGTTAGAACTTGTCCCGTGTGTGTTGTAACATGTAGAAAACAGATTGATAATTGAAGACAATTTAGAAAACGCTCTTCACATTTAACTTGAGATCTGTGATCTATCTATGTGAGGAGAATGGAGAGGTGTAGAACAGTCTAACACTTTTTTTTTTTTACGGAAAAAAATCAACTAATCTTATATAAAAGAATATTTCATCTATAGTTTTTTATTATTATCAGGCAATTTTGTGCTCCAAAAACTTAACTAAGGCATTTTATTTAATAATAACCACGATGGGATGGTGGTTGAATTGCCCGTTGAACATACGGGACTTTTCCGTCTTGATTGATGGAGGGGAGCAGACGAAGATGGATGAGGCTGCCTGTCCACGGTCAAAATATTTATAATCTTCTTCATAGAAACCTGCTTCCCGCAATTTTTATTCGTTATTAATTATAATTCCTATTTTGTATAACATCGATTAAATAATTTGTGTAGGTAATTTTATTAAGAACTTTGTAGATATGGCTGCAGATGAGGCTGCCTGTCCACGGTCAAAATATTTATAATCTTCTTCATAGAAACCTGCCTCCCGCAATTTTTATTCGTTATTAATTATAATTCCTATTTTGTATAACATCGATTAAATAATTTATGTAGGTAATTATTAGGATATTTTAAAGATATACCATTTTAAAGATAAAATATCACTTATTTTTTTAATCAGTTATAATAATCAAAACTTATAAATATATGGAATAAAATGATAATTACTCAAACAAATCTCGTCTTTGGAAAGAATCACTCAGGATCTTTACAGCCACTGTTTTTGTGCCACTGTTCAAATTAAGAGAAAATCATTTCCTGATATCGTGAAACTATATAAATTATCTTTTTTTTCTTCACGACCTCCTCTTTAATTCAATACAATATAATGCGGCTTGAGATTGTAGAACGACATTCGAAAATTATCCCGCATGTGTTTCTTTTGAACTAAAAATCGAAATTTATTTTAAGGAGAAATAACGATTATTTCTAACCTTAGGGATGAGGTATGTAAGTATGAATTGTGAAGAGTAATGATGAAAGAAAAAAATAAAATAAATAATATCCCTGGACACATTTTTATTTTCCGTTTATCATTACTCTTCACAGTTCATCCTTTCATACCTCATCCTTAAGGTTAGAAATAATCGTTATTTGTCCTTAAAATAAATTTCGATTTTTCGTTCATAAGAAACACATGCGGGATAATTTTCGAATATCGTTTTACAATCCTCTTTAATTCTTCCTGAAGTTTATAATCTAAAGGGACTTATATAAAATAAGTGCTCACCCATTATGACATATCTGAAGAGAAATTAAAACGTTTAATATCAACATATACTATCAGGAATAAGAAATTTTACCTATTTTTGATGCGTATGATTCTTTTGAAATAAATCAATTTTCTTACTGCAATGATAAAATAATGGGAGAGCCAGACTCATCAGTGGTGAACCCTCCCAGTGGTTTTGCCAGTTCACCATTGATGAGCCAGGCCTTCCCATTTGCCCTCCTATTTTTGAGGAAATTGCTTTTGTATGTTTGTCTTTTTTTCTCCTTGACCAATTTTTTGGATAATTATGCAAAAGAATTGAAATGTATAAGCTTGTATATAGCCAATTTGTTATAATGTAAAGAAATGTATTGAAGCAAATATCCCTGAGTTTGGGATATCGTGTTATAGGATATACACAACACACACAAAAACCTTTATTAAGACACACTGGTCTTATAGAGGATTCTCCCCGAGATTACTAGAGAGATAGGCCTGTGAAAGTGGGGAATATACAGAAGAAGAAAAAGAAAGATTATGTATGATATATACATACATATGGTAATTTAAACCAACAACCCTATATTGTATAATACTTATAACAAGATTGTCATGTTATATATAGAAACACATCTATAAATAATTATACGCATGATTGACATGTGTCATTGCATCACCATATGTAATGTACTTTGTACAAACTGAGGATAAATAAATAAAACTATGTAATAGATTAAGAGCTGAGTTAAAGCAAGATTGAGAAGTTCAAAAACGTCTAAAATCGAGAGAGAAATTCAACAACCTAAAGAGGAATTTGGCAGCCCGTTGTCATCAAGTTCAAAGGGTGCAGAATGCCGCAGACGTTCAAAGTCCAAATTCTAACATCTCTCCCCCTCCCTCCTCGGCGAAGGTATATAAAAACCTCGGTTTTTAGCCGAACTCAGAGAGTCACTTCACCGTCGGCGTGTGCCCTTGTTAGTTGTAGCCAGGACCACCTCATCGACCATGTAAAACAGTAAGAAATCTTCTGTCTCCATCTTGCTCTTAGCTCGACTTTTATCTGTTCATGGAACTTTCCTACTACAACTGTGTCTCTTCGTTTTTTGTGTGTGGACATTCCCAAGCTTTCCACTCTGCCTCGACCACGACTGCCTGTACTCTGTGAGAACTGTTAAAGGTCCTACAAGGTGCAGAGAGGTACTGAAAAACTCTCCACGCCCTGACTGTCCCTCTCGGTTGCTACAGGTTTGACCCTCGGTTACCACAGTTATAGCGAGAGTCGACAGGATCTTATCACATCTAAGTCGACAGGATCCCTCATCACAGATAAGTCGACTGGACCTTATCACAGAAGAGTCGACAGGATGACCACAACGAAGTAAGACCACAACGAAGAAGGTAGGAAGTCTGTCCAGATAGAAGCGAGGAAGAGCAAAGATGGAGGAACCAACACGCCTTTCCAACGAAACGACCAAGCAATCACCCCCCAACGACACAGCCGAAAATCCCGCAAAATAAGCTGGTGAGAAGTCCCCACCTTCGGCCTTACAACGCAACCACCTTCCAGGCAACATGCCGCCGTCACCAAACAGAAGTCACAAGCTTCTACAAGCCATACTTGGGACGTCTTCCACATCAGCAGGACAACAACCAAAGACCAAGTCTCCTGACTGAACAATCATAAAAACTGTGAGTTTTAAAAAAATCTACCTAACCCTCTCCTCATGCTCACAACTTGATTCTCCATAAATTTAATGTTTATTTTCACTGTAATCATTTTAAATCAAATTTTACCATTTTTATATCATTTCAATTCAAATTTTAAATCTTGTACATCCTCATTTATCAAATTTTACTTTATTTTAAGCAACTTATAAATTTTAATTCATTACTTTCAATTTTACATAAGAAAAAAAATCATTATTTTTTTAATTACTCGAATCATAATTCTAAACTTATTTGTGTGTTTTTCTTACTATCTTATTTTATACCAAAACACCAATTTTTAATCAAATACTCCAAACCTTGCAGAAATCATTGTTATGTTCACTATTTTATGTAAACGCCCCATTCAAATTATAAGTCACTATCACGCCATTGCCCCTTTTACAAGGATAATTTTCGCACTACCATAATCAACGATTTAAAAAATATGTCCGAATTTTAATAAACATAGGTGAAACGCATTTTTTTTAATTGCAAAAATCGAAAGATACAATATCTTCAAAATCACAACTATAAAAGTAATTGGCCTTCCCTAAAACAAGTTAAAAATCCAACATAGTTCCACTCCCTCGTCCTTTCCTTTTACATGCATAATTATTAATAATCCACACATCTCTCTCAACAAACTTCAACACACTCCCCCATCACTTTCTCCAATTGGCCACCATTTATTAGCGCGCGACTTAGCAACAAATCAATCTCGAGCCACACAAGCTCCATATCGTCGCCACTAAACGTGCCACATCCACTAACATCCAAATTATCTCGATGTGTTTTGTACAACCACCACCCATGACTAGTAAATTTGTTGTTCATGGTGAAACAGGTTAGATGCTGTACCAAAAACAACGACTTCACGTGACACCATTCCATTCAATTCACTCACTCGTGTCACACAGCGCATCACAACAATTTTTCTCACTTAACAGGCCACAAAGTCGCCTTCATGCCTGTGACACATTTCACCCAAAGCGTGTCCACGTCGAAAGTCGCACTTTTACTCAAATCTAAACCTGACATCATTGAATAACATTTTTTACTAAGTCCGCAACAACGTCGAAACACAACACTTACGAACACCGAGAAAACTACATCTTTCAAATAGACCATAAAACTGCCAACAAACTTTCACCACTCTCAAAGAGAGTTTAACCAGTAAACCAGTACCCTAACGTACATTCAAACCCTCAAAACTGTACTACAACAAGGATTTCTAAAACGTCTGTTATCTGACAGAGCGCCCGCTTTTACCTCAGAAAAATTCCGTAAATTTCTAATAACACATGGTATACAACCCCTACTCACCACAAGCAATAACCCACAAGCAAAAGGTTTAATAGAACGCTTAAATGCCACCATTACAGGCAAACTCAGACTAGCTTATCTAGAAAATCCGAAAGCTTCCTGGACTCAACTAGTTAGACGCATTACTCAAACGTATAATAACACACCCCATTCTGTCACAAGTTTTCCACCCACCTACTTAATGTTCAATGTTATCCCCCAGATCTAAGAACTCATCTTAACCCATACCCCGAAATTAATATAGCTCAAGAGATAGCACGCTCTCGTACCCAAAATAAGCATAAAAAAGATAAAGAAACATTTGATAAGCAGCACAGAACACCACATTTCGAAGTGAATGATCTTTTTTTGATCAAAAATTATAGACATCCCGACACAGGTAAATTAGCACCATATTTTACTGGACCATATACAGTAATTGAAATAATCTCACCCAATGTCGTTCGAATAGATCGCCCCAATCAACCTCTCAATAGAGACAGTGACACAATACATGTCAATAAATTAAAATATTACACAGAGAATGTTCTGTACATTACACCAACCCATTTGGATCTGTATTACTTACTCTCTTCCACACAATATTTATTTGAACCCACCAGATCCAGACTAGAAGAGAAAGAATTTCAAGCCAGTGCGCTGTAGACAACCCCCATATCTCCCCCTTCAAAAACAATATACATCGCACCCCGGTCGTAAAAATGAACATGAACACCGCTAGTTAACATACCAGTGTGTGTGGTGATAGACTAAATATCTCGAGACACCATTCCCGCGTCACTAAATCCATCACCTCTCTCCCCGCTAACAAAGCTGTCAACTAAAAATCCGCTATCGGAATGACCGCCATGTGTAACATGTGTTTCACATCAGCCATTTATATTTCCTCGAGAATTTCACAAATTCCCAGACAGAGAGTCATAAAAATACCGAAATGATAGACTAAACAACTCGAGACCATGCCGCGTCACTAAATCTATTGCCACCCTCCCCCCTTACTCGCCTCCAATAAATTAAGGCCGTGTCCTATACATTATTTTATTCCACACATTTTACTACATTAACAGTCGATATCTTAACCTAACTTTTAAACATTTAGATATTTGAATTTGAACAAGACCTACCTTAAATTGAACATTTTTGATATTTTGATCATGTTTAAATCTCTAATTTTTCTACATATCAAACATTTTACATGTTAAATTGAGATCACAATACACAACATTTTAGTAACCAATCCAAGCAATAAATTGCGCTTCTCAATTTTCGAATTATAAAGCCTACACACCACATACACATACATATATACAACCTAACAGCAAAAGCCCCCATTAAGACCCAAAGTCTTACAAAAGACTCGACTGCAGGATCCAAGAAGCAAAGTAAGAAAGAGATAAAGAAGTGAACAACAACAAGGGTTGAAGTGCAGTCGTGATAAAAAAAAAATAATTATTTACCGTCAAGTAGCTTTTATTTTCAATTACTTGAGGAAATATTACACATTAGTTATTTTCACATTATATAGAATTTATAAAGTTAATCCTATATTAGTGATTTAAATGGATAGATATATTAACTACGCATATTTACAACAAAACTGAAAGTCTTTCTAAAAACGATGATAACAAAAGAAAATTATCAATGAATAAAATAAAATATATATGTTGTAAATAATTTTTTGGGTAATATTATATTCTACGCAATTTGTATATTTTTATTAATCTTTTAATTATTTATTTTCATAGATGAACTCTGTGACGCCGAGAACACCAGACGGCGCGGAAGTAAATCTAAATAGCATATATAGTTAGTTTTTTTTGTGTGAGTTGGGCAGTATGTAAATATTACTATCATTTTTTTTAAAGTTTTGTTCTTTTCTCTTTTACTTTCTTCTGAGGTGCTCTACCTATTCAAGAGGCCTCAAGATACTATTAATAATTGTTTTGCTTAAAAACTGTGACGACTGTTGGTACAAAAATAAACCCGTCACTTAGTAAAAGTGTTTGATCTTTTTTCCCACAGAAGGCCGCGACTGCACCATTCCACTCCGTACCATTCTATTTTAGAATACCAATACTTCAATTTATCTTTAAAATATATAAGATATATTTTTTAAAATATAGAAATATTTGAGTTTTTAGATTATATAATATATATACACATTCACTCAATTCAAAGTAACAGTAACGATGCCTTTTTATTCATTGCCTTGTAAAACCCACATAGATCCAGTGAAAACTTTCTATCTGTTATGTAGTTTGTTAAGGTGTTATAGGATATTAATAAAGTATATATTGCAGTAAGGGCAGTAGAAAATTGATTCAAAAGAATCCTACGCGTCCAAAATAGTTCAGATTTCTTATAACAGATGACGAGCTAGGACGTTGTATATCTATCAGGAATGTATCACATTGATATATAAAAATTATGGAATTTTCATTGCGATCATTTTTAATTTCAAAGAAATCCATTTTTTTTTACATTTTTAATTATGACTAGGGGTTGCTTTATTAAAATATGATTCTCATACGTTGGGAACTACGTGCCCTTGTAATTCTCACTCTATTAAAATAGACAGTATCTAAATATTCTGTGAGATTTGTGATATTTGAAACGGAAGAAGCGCAACAAACTTCATAAAAAAAATAATTTTTAATAAACGTCGTTTTTATCTTGGAAGATTTTGAGCTTCAATTCCCACATCTAATTAGAAAGCGTATATTAAAAATTGCAGACGATTAAAAAGTGTAAGGAAGGCTGGCGACAAGTGAGCTTAATTAGAACACCAGATGGATGAAAAATTCCGCACCGCTGCCACTAACGCCATATTTGTTTTATGCATCATCCTCGTCTGCGTTCATTTTTTTCTTAATATTCTTCTGTTTCTTTAATACCGTTCTTGTGAATCCCCGCCAACACACGCCAGTGAACACTCTCGGCTGCTATATCTCAGGGAAGCAGACGACTGCATTACCATAATAATTTAATTCCAAACGCCTCCAGCATGTTTCAATATTACTGGAGCAGTTGACAAGGAGGGTACGTCCTCCAGAGTTATTGAATTCGATACAAGTAACAATTCTTAAACTTGAAGAACCTATATAAATTTAAATATTTGTGAATATCTCTAAAAAATATTAATATTTTTTTGTGTGTGTGTGAAATAACGAAAACCGTTCTATATAGAAGAGAGCAAAATATATTCTATTATATATTATTGTATGAAAAAGTGAAATTTGTATAAGCTTATGATTTTGCTTTGTTTTAAAAATGAATCGATGTTGGTTCCATATGCTTGAATTGAATATTACACCTTAGTTCAATATATTTTATTGATTAAAAGGGAACACAACAAAACAAAACAAACAAAAAAAAAAAGATTGCAAATAATTTGATAACTAAAAAAGAATAAAAAACAATAATAATAAAAAAATGATGATGATAAAAACTTGAATATGTCTGCCAGAAAAATGCTTCTATGAATTAAAAAATAAGAATAATTACAAACTTAACATATGAAATTCAAACAATTATTATTAAATATATTCTATATATTCTTATATAATAATTTTATGCATATTAAAAGCAAAAACGCACTATATACAACTATATATATGTATAATAAACGAAATCATTAAAGCACGAATGTTTCTTTTACATATAAAACAAAATTTTCTACTGTCCTTACTGCGATGAAAAAATATTGTGAGGGCTTGGCACATCAGTGGTGAACCTTCCCAGCGTGTTAGCTCCACTTAGAAGACTGTATTTTGTTCCTATAAGGCTCCGCTCTACTGCCGCCTATCTCGTGATTTATTTTCCGGCCAATGTCACTACGGAAGCACAAGAAAGCACACTGACACTCTGAGCCACTTTATTTTTACAATCTTACAATTTATTTTGCATGACACATGGTCAATGGTCAAACAGAATAAAAACAGATTAATAATAAACAATAAATATTCACAGATATATACATTTTAATTCTTAACACAGCGGTTTCACCAATATAATCCACCAGACCGCTTCTTATAGTTCTAATACTGTATTGGATCATTCTGCTTATATACGCTGCACTGTAGGGTGGAATCTCAGAAAGGGTATTCAAGAAAACGATTCCGTCCGTCTGAAGCAAAAAATAATTTTTATATCCTAATATAATAAGAAAATCAATAAATAAATCTATTGAATCTAATTAAAATAAAAATTAAACTCCACCTTTGCCGGTTCCAAGCCCGGATAAAAAAGGAGGAGGGGAGCAGTAACAAGCTTGCTAAAAAACCTGGGCTCAGCTGGCCTGGCTGATAGTACCCTGTAAGGGCTTCTGATATTGAGATACAGGATGATCAGCGTTTGTACTCCATGTTAGGAGCGGCTGCACATGGCGTCTGTTCCTCATGTCAGAGGCGGCAATTTGATATTAAAGTTAAGTCGGCCTACCACTGAATAGTGTTCCCAGTCTTAATGACAAAAGCAGATGCATTCTACTTCACCCAGTCATTTTGGGTGGCAAGCTTGATACCCTAATATTATTGTTGAGTGGAGATAAGAAAGAAAAATACGAAAATGAAACTTAAACAATAAAGGGATGAGTTTTTTAATCATTAATGGAGTACTTGATAAAGTATTTAAATATTTTCTGCAATATCTAGAAAGCGATCTCGAGGACCAGGCCATCACCATCTCCTCAGCAGCGAAGTACGCAAGTACGCAAATGATTAAGAAACTCATCCCTGGATGGTTTAATCTTAAAAATGTTAACAATAAAAATACTTAATTACAGTTTAGGACTGGCTAGGTAGGTAGATAGGTTCGTAGATAGGACATCCTATTTACATATAGGAAAGTTCTGCCAAGTCAGTTGTTTACATGGGACTTCTATCGCAGATAATAATGATCAGATTCCATCGCGTTGGAGAAATTGCAGAAAATATAGTTCAAATACTTAATCAAGTACTCCACAAAAAGTTTATTTTCTAATTCATTAGCATTGACAAAGCTTCCGAGTTATAGAACTCTTACATAGGCGTTTCTTCCAAGTATATATATTTCAAAATAAATATTTGTCATTGTCACGTAGAAATTAAGGAAAGACAAATTTCACGCAGAAATTTATTTAAGGCAAGAACAATATCAACACATTTATAAGATGAGAAATGAGGGAAGTTTCCAGAGTAGTAAAATATATATATAAAAAAAATTAATAATCTGTACATAAAATATAATAAATATATATAAATGGCATACCCTGACCAGGAGCACATGTGCTTTACAGAAGGCAGAACGCCATCTGGTGGAACAGAAATCATCTAATCATTGATTTAGCCTGTTCCCTGATATTTGGCCAACCCAATTTCTTGATTTATTTTTGGTGCCAGAGGCTTCTTGAAAAACCAAGAAATGGGTATTTAATGGCCAAATATCAGGGAACAGGCTAAATCAATGATTAGTTGATTTCTGTTCCACCAGATGGCGTTCTGCCTTCTGTAAAGCACATGTGCTTCTGGTCACGCGAAAGCTTGCCAATACTAATAAATTAGAAAAGAAACCCTTTGCGGAATACTTGATTAAATATCTAAAATAATGATTATAATAATAAGAGAGCTATTAGCCTATTTGAGACTTGATTTAGAATTCTTCGTTGAGGTACAGCTTACACCACTCTGACAAGGGCCAACAGCCCAAAAAGCGTACATGGTTAGCTTTTCTTGATTAAACAAGAATGGGTATTTGGCTAATTCTGAAATAATTAAAAAAAATTAGCGAATAGTTTATATTTATTCCGATAGATGGATGGCGCAAGCCATCAGCATCTTTCAGTTGCACGATAAGGAGATTACTATTTATTTTTCTTAATTAGAATTCTATGTTTTACTCGCCTAAAATACACGCGGGGATATTAACCTGGTTATTCACCTAATTGGTCATATTTCAGAACAGTTGATATTGTATATTTTACACAATATATTCGTCATTTATAATCCTGAGAATAAAATATTTATCTTGCTAAATTGAAAGTATATAAAAAATAGATAATATATTGGAGAGAATATATAAGTAAATCTCTCTTATATAATATATATGTTTGAAAA